>JAVLUX010000029.1:4097500-4110000 GCA_032164185.1 Moxostoma hubbsi
GCAGCAATGCGGCGTGGCATGGAGTCGATCAGTCTGTGGCACTGCTCAGGTGTTATGAGAGCCCAGGTTGCTCTGATAGTGGCCTTCAGCTCTTCTGCATTGTTGGGTCTGGCGTATCACATCTTCCTCTTCACAATACCCCATAGATTTTCTATAGGGTTAAGGTCAGGCGAGTTTGCTGGCCAATTAAGAACAGGGATACCATGGTCCTTAAACCAGGTACTGGTAGCTTTGGCACTGTGTGCAGGTGCCAAGTCCTGTTGGAAAATGAAATCTGCATCTCCATAAAATTGGTCAGCAGCAGGAAGCATGAAGTGCTCTAAAACTTCCTGGTAGACGGCTGCGTTGACCTTGGACCTCAGAAAACACAGTGGACCAACACCAGCAGATGACATGACACCCCAAACCATCACTGACTGTGGAAACTTTACACTGGACTTCAAGCAACGTGGATTCTGTGCCTCTCCTCTCTTCCTCCAGACTCTGGGACCTTGATTTCCAAAGGAACTGCAAAATTTACTTTCATCAGAGAACATAACTTTGGACCACTCAGCAGCAGTCCAGTCCTTTTTGTCTTTAGCCCAGGCGAGACGCATCTGACGCTGTGTCTTGTTCAAGAGTGGCTTGACACAAGGAATGCGACAGCTGAAACCCATGTCTTGCATATGTCTGTGCGTGGTGATTCTTGAAGCACTGACTCCAGCTGCAGTTCACTCTTTGTGAATCTCCCCCACATTTTTGAATGGGTTATGTTTCACAATCCTCTCCAGGGTGCGGTTATACCTATTGCTTGTACACTTTTTTCTACCACATCTTTTTCTTCCCTTCACCTCTCTATTAATGTGCTTGGACACAGAGCTCTGTGAACAGCCAGCCTCTTTAGCATGACCTTTTGTGTCTTGCCCTCCTTGTGCAAGATGTCAATGGTCGTCTTTTGGACAGCTGTCAAGTCAGCAATCTTCCCCATGATTGTGTAGCCTACAGAACTAGAACCAGAACTATCTTTTTCTTCCCTTTGCATTCAGAACCGGAAATATCTATTTTATCATCAAAAATGTATTGCCCCCTTAAAGGGGCACTCAGTAATTTTTATCCTCATTAAAAAAGCTTAACTCCTAAACACATGAACTGTAATTCTGCAATATATGTAGGAATCCACGAGCACTCACATTAAAATGAAGACTCCAGTCAAATCAGTAACCTTATAAAAGCTGTTTTATTCTACATGGAGAGGGTCCACACATGGGGGCTGCCATTTTAGAATCACATGACCAGCCGAATACTACTCAAAGGATAGTTCAACCAAAAATGAAAATTCTCTCATGATTTACTCACATTTAAGCCGTCCCAGATGTGGATGTCTTTCCTTCTTCAGAAGAACTGAAATTAAGGATTTATAAGCTCATTTCAGCTTTTTTTGTCCATACAATGCTGGCTGATTGACGGTCCAAAAGGCATATTTAGGCAGCATAAAAGTACTCCACACGACTCCAGTTGATCAATGAATGTCTTCTGAAGAAAATCGATAGTTTTGTGTAAAAAGAATGTATTGATAATTAAAACTTTATTAACGCTTCCTGCAATCAGTCGACCCATCACAGAGATGTCGCATGACATAAGTGCAATGCGAGTTCATGCGAGAAGTCTGAAATGTTCGCTTTGTATACAACAGAGGAACAAACGTCACACAAGAGAGAGGTCATTTCAAACATAAATACAGTGGTGGGCGGAAGCAATGATATTAAGTTAAAAACTTTTATTTATCAATTTGTTTCTTACACAAACCTATCGATTTGTTTCAGAAAATATTTATTGACCGACTGGAGTTGTGTGGATTACTTTTATGCTGCCTATATATGACTTTTGGACCGTCAAACAGCCAGAAACCTCACAGCACACATTTGCTTTCATTGTATGAACAAACAGAGCTGAAATGTGAGAATTATAATTTTTGGGTGAACTTTAATCTCAGTAACTGTCCTGTTATTTGACACTTTCACTCACTAATTAAAGTATTCATGGCTGACTGTGAATACTACATTTCTACATTGCATATGAAACTTATTGATTTTAAATTATGCTACATCAAAGCCACTAGGTGTCAGTGTAAGTCCAAGATCACACAAATACCTGTAACTGAATGCACCTTTAATTAGCTATTATTGTGATTTTTTTTTTTTTTAGTGGCTTGTAGTATAGCTAACTAAGTCCATCAAAAAGGGTATCATGACCGAAATTTAACTAATTTCAATTATGAGTAGAGTTTCAAAGTAACTTCCCTGACAATTGATTATAGGTTTGTCAGATTCTTTTTGGATTCTTTAAAGCATCAGTAGATTATCTTATAAATAACTAGCTTCTAATCTATAATGACATGTTTTCTAGGTTCTGATCGAGCATTTATCTAATCATAAATTTTGCTGGGAAATAAAGTCCACTCAATGACACTTCAGTTTACAGCCATGACCCTGCAGGCATACCACTGATTTTACATGTCCTTCGTGTCATCAGTCTGTTTTTTGCTGCATGTGTTACATTTCAACTCATGTTATTACATGTCAAAAATTTTGCTGACTGCACAGCTCATCTGCCGGGAAATTGCATCAGGGTTTGTGTGTGCGTGTGTGTGGACTGTGGAGCACTATAGAATGTATGGAAAAGTGTTGGGAGAAACTAAATAAAGTGGTGATGCTACTAACTAAACTATGTCTAAAAATAGTAGTTATACAATTAAAAGCTACTTTTTCCAACAAGTACAAGAGTAGTGATGCAATAACTCTGAACCACTCGGGGGTGTCCCGGCGTGAGCCACACTTGTTTGCCCTCTTCTTTGTACTGAAGGCGACTCATTCGCCAACCCTCATTGGTTTCCCGTAGATTTGTCATTCTGGCCTATCTGTCAGTACTGGATCCTTCCTTCCTCCCGGCTTCCCCGGGAGTGTGAGCGATGCCGAGGACCATTTTGACCACTTGTAATACCTGACTTAGGTCTCCTGTTGTCCAACTGGGAAACTGTGGCATATTTGGTCCAAGATCCATGGTCCCTGACCTCGTCTAGGGGTTTGGGGTTGTTGGGGTGTATAGAACTTGGAATTTAGTTAATAGGAAAACCAGGTGCATAATCTGCCTTCTTGCGGCCTCGGTCTCAACGAGTCTGGTAAGGATGGGTTGTTCTAGTCGCAGGAGGAGCTCGAGACTGGCCCTTCAGTCTCTCTGGACGATCCCGATGCTTCTGGTTCGGTCCACCCTTTCTTCGAGCAGAATGTCAGGGCCTCGTCATTGGAGGTTTGTCATGCAACACCATTTTACACCAAATCAAGTTTAAAACTGAAGCTCCAACTTACGACAACACACTTAGATAAGTTGTGGCTCTAATGATAATGCTGGCTTTTCTGTTTCATGGTGATGGTAATTTTCATTGTGATTCTGTAAATAAGGGCTCAGTTTTATCAGCAATCTATCAGTGCGCTTTGTTCTGGGTCCCACATGTCATGAGTAGTATTTACGCATTAACCCCACGCCCTCGAGGAGGTATTGGAAACTATCACAGCTACTTCGGGCCAATTAGTGCAGGGAAACATCCTTAACAAGTGGATTAAACTGCCTACTGTATAAATCCATGTAAACATCCACGTTAAGTGTAAACACTTTTTGCACTGCCGAATGTGTAATTGACAACTGGAGCATGAACAGACAGCATTTATGCACGTGGTGCCCTACGCAGGCTGCGTACTCTGCGTTTAGGGAGCGGTGGTACTGTGTACAGAACTAGTGATCTAAACACTTTCAACACTGAAAACTGTGACTATACTAAACTAACAACTGAAAGCTATGAAAGTAGGCATTAAGAAAACATGATCTTGCTTTGGTTTATATTTCAGCATTATATATATATTGTTCCTGTGGGACATTGTTCACGTTTTCAATGTAATAATTATTAGAAAGGTTTCAAAACCTCTCTTCTAACAATACAATACTAACAATAAAGAGAACAAAATCATCTTTTAAAAATACCTCAATGACATTCACTGAATTAAAGGAAAAAAAATACTTTTAAGTTCAATTCAGTAAAACATTCACTGCAAAAATACTATTGTTATCAAGTGTTTGTTTATTTTCCTTTCAAAATTGTCTAAAAATAAATGTACTTGAGAGCAAAATATATTTGTCTCTTAAAGCATGTCTAAATAAAAGTGTATTTTATACATTTATGCTGCTTCTCAGGTGAATGTATATTTTTTTAAAGGATTTTTAGTATTCAACATTCTCAGATAATGTTTTTTTTTTCTTTTGCTAAAGTAAATGTACGTTGTTTTAACAGAGTTTTAGATATTTATATTGGAAAACAAGCCAAAACAAAAACAAGTAAAGACACTGGCTAACACACCTGGAGTTACACTGGAGTGACTCCAGTCAGGCTTCCTAAGCATCCAAATGGCCCAGATGCTATGGTGGGTAAAGTCACGTTGGGTTAACCTCCTTGTGGTCACTCTTATGTGGTTCTCGCTCTTGGTTGGGGGCGTGGTGAGTTGTGTGGAGAATAGCGTGAGCCTCCAAACGCAATGTGCTCATCAAGGCATGTGATAAAATGCGTGGATTGACAGTCTCAGACACGGAGGTATCTGAGATTCGTATGCCACCATGAGCACTTAGAGCGCATTGGGAATTGGGCATGCCAAATTGGGGAGAAAATCCACAACAACAAAAAAAAGATGTAACCCTGAGGTGTTTCCTTTAAAGACGAACTCCGCTTAATCAACAATGAAAGTGATTCTGTATTTACTTATTTGTTTTTTTTTTTTTGTTTGTTTGTTTAGAATTCCCTTTTACTTTGTGATCTACATCACCTGAAGCTGTTTGGAAAATTTGGAGTGCATCTGGACTGTGATCTGTGTAATTCTTACTCTCCTCTGTCAGGCGTGAACTGCAGTGCTGCTCTCGCATGTCATCATTAGAGTTTAATGTGATCTTATGTTACGTTAAATGAGATCAAATGACAATTTGACAGCAAACATTTTTGTCGACTATTTTTTTTATAGTCAATGTTGTTGATAATGTCAACTAATCCTTTCAGCCCTACTTGAGTACTCTATTAATTTGATACTTTCTTTAGAAGTAAAAGTACTAACATAAATATTTACTTGAGTCATTTTTTTTTAAGTAATTGTACTTTCACTTGAGTACAGTATTTGGCTACTCTTACCCACCTCTGCTTACATGACACCTAGTGGCCTGGATGCCTCATCATTTAAACACAGTAGTTTTCAATTACCAATGCCATTGTAGAAATTCACAATGCACAGTAAACCAGGATTAATTTAATCCGTTAGTGAAAGTGTCCAATAACAGGATGGTTACTGAGATTAAGCAGGTAGTATTCAGCTGGTCATGTGATGATAACATGGCGGCCCCCATGAGGCGCCCCTGCCCCATGTAGAATAAAAGAGCTTTTATAGGTTACTGATATGACTGTATGATTTTGTACAAATGTTTCTTTAGAAGTAAAACTTGTTAAATTAGGAAAATCCCTGAGTGAACCTTTCATTTGAGTTCTGGTAAATACATTTATGAAAGTATGCTACACTTTAAATGTTGTCACTTACACTCAAATATTTGTACTATTTGGGACACAAATAAGATAGACTTATTGAAACGAACCAGATTTCAATATTGGCTAACACAAACATTTTGTGCATAGAATTATGTTGTGCTAACATCTTTGTAAATGGCAAGATCATGTTCACAAAACACAAAAGCACAAAAATGACACAAAAGTAACTGACATATTCACAACTGAAACATATTCACCAAACAGAACACAGTTCTAATGTACCAATTGTACAACATATAAACAGTAAAAACTGTGCATACATAGTGAAGACGAGAAGTTTTCTTGTCAAGAAGACAAGAAATATGCCCTCAGAAGTAAAAACATGACCTTGTCAATTAATTCCATGGGCCAAATATTTACTCTTAATAAAACATTAATTTTTGACACTGTCCAACTCTGGTCTGGAAAAAGAGAGAAACATAGATTTATAAAAGAGGACAGTACAGTAAGAGGAGAGGAAAGCATGTTGGAGAGGCAGATATTTAAGCCTGCTGGAATCTGGTTGCACCCATCAGTAATGATAGACCTGTCTCAATGCTTGTTAGGACAGCTGTCCTGAGCTTACCTGAGCGACAACCTGCGTAAACACACAAATCCCTCTCCACCCTCATCTTACTGCACCAACAACAAAGAGCAGCTCTTTCTGTCCTTGACATTTTTTATTTTTGAGCACAGGTGTTGATGCATGGAACATATGATAGTTTCCCAATCAAGACAATATTTCACTCAATAGTGTTGAACAACAGTGTTGAATAGATATCTCTGTTAATAGCTCCAGGCTAATGGGAATGAAATGAAACATATTTCACCCCAAAATGATCATTCCTGTGACGTGTATGGACATTCAACATAGTCTTATGACTGCTCATAATATTTCATACGAGATAGCAAAACCGTAAGATATAGTATGAATTTGCTCATACATAAAGGTTTGACTTTTAGACCAAACAAATCGACAGGCATAACATTTTAGCAAGCCTCCTATCCAACTCGTTTTATTTTAGGAAAGGAAACATCTGTGAGAGAACTTGGTTACTCTTCAGTGGTCGACCGAAAGTGGATTTTGCTGATACCGATAACTAAGGTGGTGGGAAAGGCTGCTAACCGATTCATTGGCCGATAGTTTTTAAATTTGATATATATAATGTAAAAAAAAATGTCTTCTTCTTTTCTTAAAGGTGCTTTCAGCAATTTGAAAAAGTTTTACACATTAATGAATGAATTGTGTTTTTGTAAAGTGTGATCTGAATGGTGTACGCTCATATGAGATGAAGACTGTACTCATAATAGTTTTCTTTAAAAAGTGTTTTTATTATACATGATGCGGGTCAACGCTTTAATGTGTTTCGCCATGTTGAAATCACATGAGCTGCAGTGTTTCACTACATGTCGATGAAGAAAATCCTTGTGCTCATTGGATGTTGCCTATGTTAGTGCAGTGTTGTTTGGTGATGCGAAGAGCAAAATGTATGCAATGGAACATAATTATTTATTGTGCTTTAGAGGCACAGACAACAGGAGATTCAGTAGCTGTACTGCCGAAGAAGCAAGAAGACCGAAAGACCAGCAAAGGCAAAAAACTAGAGTAAACGTCGGTACAGCATGGTGGAAAGTTTGTATGACCGAGAAAAACATTAGTGATGGCGATGTTGCTGCTTTTTTGTTGGACAGGTGAGACATCATTAAATTGTTAAGACAACTCTCTAAAATAGTATCATTGAGATTTACAGAAAACAAGTTTCCCTCGAACTTTTTAAAATGAGTGTGTAGTCAACGTATGTTAGTGATGGACAGTTTTCAACGGTGTTTATAAACGCAACCGGAAAGCAACCTGTAATTTTATTTTCTTTGTTATCACAGCTATAGTAAGGGGGAACATCTACCTCCACCTCTATGAAATGGGATACGTGTTCATTGGTTAAGTAGCTTGGCACAGCAATTAAAGTACATGAAGAAAAGCAATGCTAACGCTAACTAGAGAACTACTGGATGCCCCTTTAATATGGGGGGCACAGGAAAAAAAGAGTCCAAAATGAATAAAATTCCAGATGTGTTTTATTGTTCTACCAAAATCCCAATAACCAACCAGAAAACAAATGAAGATTTATTGCATAATGCTGAACTTTTAAGTATAAACAATCCTGAAACACACCTGGGAATCTTATGTTGAAAATACAAAATTACTATAATGAAAATAACTAGTTATGAAAAACTATCAGCATCTATCGGCATATATTTTTGCCAATAATGATAGTTCCAAAAAGCAACTATCGGCACTGATTAATCGGTAAAATCGATATTACTCTATTACGATATTGCTCATTCCATATTTGTATTTATGTTTCCTTTCTATAATGGTACACAACAATGATTTTCGTATTAAAATCATGGTTAGGTTTAGGCTTAGGTTTGGGGTTAAACTTCAGAAATTTATGAGAAGTGTTGACTCATACAAAAAACTAAAAAAAAACTTTTATTTACACGAACCATCAAACAATGTTATAAACATACTTCTCATACTATTATTATGACATGGATGTGGTTGGGACATTTTACATTTGAGTTTTGGGGGTGAATTATTACCGTGTTCTAACATGTTTGTTTTTTTTATTTACCCTATTGTATTGTAGGCTACTACAGTGTTATTGTGTTTCATTTACAGAAAATTCCTTTCTTTGATTTATGATTATACCAAGTCAATATTTGTACTGTATTCTAATCTCACTGTGGGTGCTGGCAGATCATGGAGAGTAATTATGGTTTGGTGACAGATAGTTGTTGCGTGTGGATGGAGGGTTAGTGGAATTAACCAGCATAAATGCTCCACCCATCCTCCCACATTCTCTACTCAACGTCCAGCATCCTTTGATGCTCTCAACCATGTTAGCATCTGTTCTCAGAATATCACAATTCCAGGGTTTCAGCAAAGGAAGTCCCCATTCTGACAATACAAGCTCTCCCTTTAAATGTCAGACTAAAAAGATTTTTGTTTTAATGTCATATTAGAAATAGTGATGTGAAATTAAAAATAGAATAAAATAAAAGTTAAAAAGTATAGAATAAAAGTTGTGTTCTTTAGGAGGAAACAAGCAGTATACTGTATATCATAATGCTTAACGTTCAACTTTTTGAGTCTGATTCTCATTAAATTAACATGACAATGACAACATTTTCATTGTCATTTTTCATTACAAGTTTGACTGCAGTTACCCAGTGAAATGTCCAGCGGGGGGGGGGGGGGGCGCCACAAGCGAGTGAAATTATGTTGTAATCAGACAAGGTTTTTAAGGTGACTGTTAGATGCAGGTTTTAATGACTAAAATGTACCTCCCTAACCGAAATCTTTAACTTAAACCAAACCAATAGTGTCTTAAAAGATAAATAAGTGGTGAACAAAACTGACATTCTTACCTAAACCTATGCCCAAAACCTAACAGATAGTTGTTTAAAATCATATTTGGCATGAAAAGCACATTTTCTGAAGCAACCCCGGCACTTTCGCTTCACTTTCATTTCGAGCAACCTTGGTTGGGCTCTATGCTGGCGCTGCATCAGAGTGTCCATTCTTCTACTATATAGTATGCCAATGGAGTAGTGTGTCCAAATTCACAGCATTCATGAAACAGTAACGGGGGGGGGGAGGCAGTTCATAAAATATTAATTTATCTTCACTGTATTACATCCTGTACAGCTGAAAGCAGCTCGCTTTACAGCTCACACATGCCCAGCAATACTTAAGGATTTGGCCACTGGGGGGCAGTGTTTTGAAATTTCATCGGCATAGATCGGTCTTTGCTAAATAAAAGTCAATCTAAAAAGTAATTGTGCTATATCCTTAAATTGTATGTAATCGCACTAAATAGAATGATATCATTGTTTCAAATGATTTTGTTTTTAGTGCAAAATTACTAAAGATGGATGAATGGTTACGTGAAGTTTGATACATTACGATAGACTTTATGTTGGTGTTTTTATTTTGTTGATATAGTGTTTGTATAACTATTACTATTAGAGGTGTGGTTCACTATTTTTTATTATTATTACTCATATTTGGGGATTTGTTCAAATCTCAGACTTTAAAGATTAACTTTGGTGTGTAACTCGTCCCACACACGAGCTGTCACTAAAGTAGTGTTTTATGGTGTTACAAATATACAGTACATCTCGCTGTCCTTGTTAAGCCCCAGCTAAACCAGTTATAGCTCTTACCCCTTTATACAGACTAATGATGGCTTGCTCTCGAAATTACACAGCTAGAGCCAAAATTCAAGTGCAGCATTAGCTTTGTGTAGCCAGACATTTGACAATAAGCTTTAAAGGGGTCATGAAATGCACTTTATGTATAGTTTTAGTATCTTCCATGAGGTCCACTTATAATGTTATTAGGGTTTCTTTTTTTTCCTCACCAAAACAGTCCTAATTTAGTAATATATGATCATTTTCCACTGACCTCTGGCCCACTGTCTGAAGTGCTCTGTTTTGGCCTCCTTAAAATGTAATCGTAAATGCCAACTGTCATGATTGGCTGACAGCGTGCAGCCCCTCAGAATAAGCCATAATTGAAACTCAATTGGAAGAGAATGAACAAGCTCCACAACATTATATAGCTACATTTCAGGGTTTACACATAACGGACATCTAACACATCGCATCTGAATATGTTAAGCTGTTCATCTCAAGCACAACGGTTGACACTCAGCAATCTAACAGTCATGGCATTTGAAATATTCATGAATTAAACTGTTTACTTACTGTTTTGCATTGGGTCCAAGTATTTTTAACTGCCTATCCTTCAATAATAGTTGCTTTACAAAGCTTGAATCATATTATGACTGGTTCACAAGCAACCCACTCTGACACACTGAAATACGATGATGACAATGCACATGACGCACACACATTGTCCAAAGCATGGTAGACATTCGTACATACAGAATCATATCACTGGAGACGTATCAAAATGGTCAAAGATGTCCATCTAGCGCATGTTTTTATACACCAACAATTATATAGTTAGCGCAGATGGGTGAAAAAACGCATCCAAGTACATGTTTGTGCTCAAAACAGCAAGAGGCAGAGCAGCTGAATGAAACTGAATGGAGTCTCCTCTTCAGAGTTGAGACACTTTTAAAAGACGCAGTATCAAGCGGTCAAAGATGTCTGTCTAGTGCATGAATAAATACCAAAATAATCCAAAATAGCCCAGATGGGTACCCTTTGATGTTCAGAAATATTGAGGCCACAGTAGGATCTGAGCACCTGTGGGTGGGGCCAAGAGCACGATGATGTAAAGAAGGTATTGATGTACATGAATTAATGTACCCCTATTAACGAAGGGTAGTCGTGGAATTTGAGTTGTTGAGGTGTTTTTGAAACTTTCAATAATTTCAATAAATGCTTTTATTGCATACGGGATTCATTTTTGTGTTTTGACATTTATAGTATGTTTTTATATCAGAAAGACCTATGCGGTGAAACACTTTCTTATGATTTGTTTAATGAACAAATCCACATATGATCAGAATAGTATGTGGTTGTGAACACTGTGGGGTTTTGAAGTTTGGAGCAGTAAAAATAGTTAACCTTGTTTAAATTGTCATGTGAACATTTAGCTTTATGCTAAGCTACAAGGCTTTTTCTTGCATTTACATGCATCTGTTACCAAGTGCGATTTATATTTTTAGATTTTATAATTCATTCTATGAAGAAAATTCACGTTTGAGCATAACTTATTTTCTGAACTTATTCTTCACTTTTTACTGTGAAGTGTATTTTCTTATTTTTTTACTTATTTATAGTCAAAACAAGTGAAAAAAATCTCAGTGCTAAAGTAATACAAAGTATTTAGATTATGATACTGACCTTGAGCAATCTAACAAAGTGTTACAAATGATATTTTGCTGCATGTATTCTGTAATCTGTTGCAGAATAATTTTTTAAAAGTAACCTTCCCAACCCTGCAATTACCATATTTAAATATGAGCTGTAGTAAAACCATGGTTATTTTCATAAGGGATAAATTAAGCTATTGTGAGTGAATGCTAAATTTTATTGTGAAGGAACGCAAAACTTTTTGTGAGGAACGCAAGAACATTCAATAAAGAAATTCCCTCCATGTCCTCTCAGGGGCTCCTTAAAAAAAACCATGTAGGGAGCGCAACACTATCAGTGGCTGCAGTTAATTTTTAGCAAAGATTTGACGGCAAACCTGGAAACTTTGGTAAATCTACTAATTAGATCTTACTCAAAAGTGTTCATTGTATTAGCCCCGTACCTTGGACTGGTGCACTACTGACTCCCAGTTGCAGTTTTTGTGCATCAGACAGTCAGTGAATGGACCGTGGACAGACATTCACCCATTTTTTTTAATAAGTGGATTATAATCATAATCAATATCATCTTTTTTCTCTCCATTCTCTTTTGCTTTAGTCCAGAATGATACGAAACATCAGCTCCTTTTTAACGTGTCAGAGATGCGACGGAGTATTCCTGACTACAGGTTGCTGTCGCAGGCTGAGCTAAGGCTTCGGATCAAGAATCCCACCATGGGCCAGGAGCAGAGGCTAGAGCTGTACCATGGAGTGGGCGACCAGGGCAGATATCTGGACACACGTTTTGTCTCAAAGGACTTGGCCGATCGCTGGCTCTCATTTGATGTGAAACAGACAGTCATAGAATGGCTGCAAAGTTCAGGTGAGGTCACAGCTGCCTTTAGCTCACATGAACCTCAGCTTCACGAGAGTCAGTGACTAATTTCTAATGACTCTCTTTAACGCCGTAAACACAGCGGTACTGCGTTAAATTGCAAAATGCATTATTGTCCATAATATAAATGGTAAATGGTCTGCACTTATATAGCGCCTTTTTTAACATTAGAGGTTACCAAAGT
>JAVLUX010000029.1:4115000-4457500 GCA_032164185.1 Moxostoma hubbsi
ACCCAACATGAGGCGGAAGATCATTCCACATTTACGAAATGTTTAGTGTGCAAGGTTAAGTGCCTTAAACTTGATGTGGGCAGCACCTGCTAGCCAGTGGAGTGAGACAAAGAAAGGTGGGGTAAAAAAGGCTGGCTAAGAGCATTGCAGTAGTCCAGTCTAGAGATGACAGGAACAGCAAAGAGTTGCTCATCATGCTCAGTTGGGAGGGGTCTGATTTTCCTAGTGTTGTAGAGTAAAAAACTTCCTGACCTGGGGCCTCATGTATAAACGTTCTCATGCTCACGATGGGATTTATAAAAAGTAAACTTGATGTGAAAATGTGTGCACCACCACACAAACTGTACCCCTTGCGTACATTACTGTGTGTGAATTGGCGACACCAGCTGAACAAGTAATGAACGGAACAGACTGATTATAAACTCTGCTTTTAATTAAATACACATAATTTAGAATACAAATGTATGTAGTTAAGCACTTGGATCAAAATTAATCATTATCCAGGCTGTTATTATTAGGCTAAATATTGGTAGTGGATATGCAGCCAGTCAAATACAAAGCAAAAGGTAAGATTGCACATTATATTTTTAAAAAGCACTTTTAGTAATCCAATAATGTCAGACAATAGTTTTACTGCACACATAATTTTATAATGTTTGTTTTGTTTCCAGTATTAAATATGTAACTTCTCTATAAAACACCCTTAAAACTATTTAAAACATTGTCTGAGAAGCAAAATTGCATATATTTATTATTTATATTAATAATAATATTATTATTAATAATTTGGGTTAACAGATCTTGTTTAAAAGCTATTCTCTATATACACTCACCTAAAGGATTATTAGGAACACCTGTTTAATTTCTCATTAATGCAATTATCTAATCAACCAATCACATGGCAGTTGCTTCAATGCATTTAGGGGTGTGGTCCTGGTCAAGACAATCTCCTGAACTCCAAACTGAATGTCAGAATAGGAAAGAAAGGTGATTTAAGCAATTTTGAGCGTGGCATGGTTGTTGGTGCCAGACGGTCTGAGTATTTCACAATCTGCTCAGTTACTGGGATTTTCACGCACAACCATTTCTAGGGTTTACAAAGAATGGTGTGAAAAGGGAAAAACATCCAGTATGCGGCAGTCCTATGGGCGAAAATGCCTTGTTGATGCTAGAGGTCAGAGGAGAATGGGCCGACTGATTCAAGCTGATAGAAGAGCAACTTTGACTGAAATAACCACTCATTACAACCGAGGTATGCAGCAAAGCATTTGTGAAGCCACAACACGCACAACCTTGAGGCGGATGGGCTACAACAGCAGAAGACCCCACCGGGTACCACTCATCTCCACTACAAATAGGAAAAAGAGGCTACAATTTGCAAGAGCTCACAAAAATTGGACAGTTGAAGACTGGAAAAATGTTGCCTGGTCTGATGAGTCTCGATTTCTGTTGAGACATTCAGATGGTAGAGTCAGAATTTGGTGTAAACAGAATGAGAACATGGATCCATCATGCCTTATTACCACTGTGCAGGCTGGTGGTGGTGGTGTAATGGTGTGGGGGATGTTTTCTTGGCACACTTTAGGCCCCTTAGTGCCAATTGGGCATCGTTTAAATGCCACGGCCTACCTGAGCATTGATTCTGACCATGTCCATCCCTTTATGGCCACCATGTACCCATCCTCTGATGGCTACTTCCAGCAGGATAATGCACCATGTCACAAAGCTCGAATCATTTCAAATTGGTTTCTTGAACATGACAATGAGTTCACTGTACTAAAATGGCCCCCACAGTCACCAGATCTCAACCCAATAGAGCATCTTTGGGATGTGGTGGAACGGGAGCTTCGTGCCCTGGATGTGCATCCCACAAATCTCCATCAACTGCAAGATGCTATCCTATCAATATGGGCCAACATTTCTAAAGAATGCTTTCAGCACCTTGTTGAATCAATGCCACATAGAATTAAGGCAGTTCTGAAGGCGAAAGGGGGTCAAACACAGTATTAGTATGGTGTTCCTAATAATCCTTTAGGTGAGTGTATTTTACTCTAAAACATGACAAAGATTAAGAAATATTTTTTAGCACCAGCTAGGTTAGATACCTATGGGCTCTTGAGGCATTAACAGTCAGTATTGTCTCCAGTGTTCATACTGTTAAACTCGGTAGTCACGTGTCGGGATGGCGATATGCATATGGTAATTTTATGTAAAGGAGGTTACGCATAGTAAAAACAGGCATTTTACACTCCCTTTACGGTTATTTCGGGGACGAGACGGGATGGGGAATAAATCACTTGCGTGTACGAACAATCTTCCGCTAGCTGGGAATTATAAAGTGAACTTTGCACAGGTTCTGGTACTGACTTTTGTACGTACGCACACTTTTAGGATGAAATCTACTCAGAGCTGTATACATGAGGTCCCTGGTTTTGAGTTGTGAGTAAAAGTGTAGGAGAAATACCTTGTTGGCAGGTTGAATGGTTGAAGAGGAGATGATTAGAGACATCAGCCTCTGTGAGAGAAGAAAGAGGAATGTGGGTGTTTGGTGTTTTTGAGTTTGTGGTTTTAAGGTTAGTGGAGGGGGTTAAGGTTAGTTGGATTATGGCTTGGGTTAGCAGTGAGAATTGGCTGCTGTGTGTTGTTACTCTGACGAAGAATGTCAAAGCCAGGGGCTGAAGGTTATAGATAGCAGCACATTCAGTGTATCCTGTCAGTGTGTCAAATCCAGATCTTGGTCAGGCTCAGGATGTAGAGAGCTGACTGACTGTCAATGGCAGGAATGACGTCAGCTTGGTTTACAGTTGACTGGCAGTTCCTGGGGAAGACCTTCTTAAACCTACTAATTCATTATTAGTTTTAGGTTCATACATTTGAAAACTTCTGAGGCAGTCATGGTCATCGTCACTTTTCTTCAACTGAACTATAACAAACTCTCCTCCTTGTGTTGTGCATGTTGAGGGCAAGTTTAGCTGAAAAGCATGCACAGATACACACTACCAAACTCCACCAGAAAAAGTATGATCCTAGCATTTTTTGCTTAATGTTTTCAACATACTATGTTTTGGGCACTAAAGCACTGATTCTAATTTTGCATACCATTTAATACACATAGTATGTGAAATCGGACACAGGGCAAGTTTGTTTTCCAGCCTGGACCATTTCCTTGCTCCGGTTCCAGTTAGAAACATTTTTAGGTCAGGGAGACATAACACCACCCTAAGAAGCCGATGACAGATTTCTGTGAGTTGAAATCTAATAAGCTTGCAATGTTGCACCTGGGGCTGTGTGTGTTACTTAATTTGCAGTGCAAGGGTAGAGTCCACAGGGACATTTGTGGTACTTACATGAGAGAGTGAAAAGTTGGAAATGTAGGGAAGTTTTGAATGACTATTTACCCCAAGGGCAAAAATGCCATACATCTACATCATTACAGCTTGAATTATAACAGCGATTCAAACTGTTTTGCAGGTTTTTAAGTTGTACATTTAGGTGCTTCAAATTTCACCAGCTAGTGTAATTCTTAAATACAATATATTCCTGCCAAAACTTCATTCTGGGAGACGAGACTCATTGTAAAGTGTCTGGTTTTATAGTAGTTGTTTTTTGTAAAGCATATTGGAAAATTAAGAATCATGGTTCTGACTTGGTCAAAGCTAGTGACGTTTTGAACCATATTTTTCAAAATTAAAGAAGGCAGTGCATATGCTCTTGACAGATAGGGTCATAGGGGTGAATTCACTAAAAATTGTGCCACTTTAGTGCATGGTATTTTTGCCGAAAAAATCTCCTTACTCCCTAATCAACCTGCAATCCAGTTTAACCAAGCGCTAAATATGCTGAAATAGTGCTGCGCTGTGAGAATTAATATTAAGTAGGGCTTTCAATTTAATGCAATAATTGAATTAATTCAAAGTGCGATTATAGAAAAAAATCTACAACTTGAATATATTATGCTATTCAAGCTTGAAGTACCACCCTTGTGTTTTTGCGAGTCCCAGTAAGCAAGGGGCAGTAAGTGCTTCAGCTGTACAGGCAACAAACCACACTGACAGCAGACAGCACAAGTTAAGGATGCGTTCTTGCGTTTAATGCTAAATGGAGCGCAAAAATGAATGCAGAGGTCTCGACATTTTTTCCTAAGTTTCAAACTATGTTTAACTATACACAGCATACTAAAAATACTGTTTATACAATGCAACCATATAAGTCTAATGCATGTGTACATAACGCGTCCTTAGAAAAGCATTGTAATAATTCTACCTCTTATAGATTGTCACATTTAATTGCAAAATGGATTGCTGTACACTGTAGGCCAAGAGTAGACTTATATTCAGTGATTTGGAAATCAGTTCTGTATTTTCTAATCAATGCTTTACTTGTCTGACACAATGTATTTTAATGATCTTGATTATTATATTTATTATATATTTAAATATTTTAGTTTGGGGGGCTTTCTCTGAAAGAATGATATATGCAATTAATTTAATGAATCAGCATATCATGTAATTAATTCATATAAAAATTGCATTCAATTGACACTCCTAAAAATAAAGTCTTGGTCATTCTTTACCAGGGACGTCACTAGGATTGGAAGACGGGGGGGCTTAGCCCCCAGGGTATTTGTAACTTGCGTTTGCAAAATCTTTGCACTCACATCTAGTCAAGAAACCAAGATGTTAACAAGTAAAACGTGACAGACATATCCTCTTCTTCCATTTCTACTCTGTTAAAGAAAAGTTACTGTAATGTTGCTTTTAGACACATCAAAGCTGCATGGGGGAATTTACTTAGGCCAGACTTTGCTCCTGATGAGTTATTCTATAAGCAATGACTTAAATGCTATCTGTCTGCTCATGTCAATGTATGATAATTACATTTAGGTAACATCTACGTATTTATTTAATTTATCACAGCCAATGAATGCAGAAAGTTAAATTGGTATAGCTAGCATATATAATAAATATAATAATTTAGTTTAGGTTATGCATAGTGCCTAGACCTGCCAACAAATGCTTATTGTTAGAAGAAAACAAAACAATCCTTAGACCTATAGACCATTACTGACCTCAATCACACCAGCTCCCTCAGAATCAACTGGTCTGCCAATCTCCTGCGGCTGCTTCTCTCTCTCTCTCTGCTAAAATATCTTCGATATCCATCTCATCTGCTCAATGAATTGAAGGATACAACGTTAATAGCATTAACAGGGACCCTATGACATTTAGTTTTCAGTGACAACAACATTCTATGGGGATTGATATTGTTTTATATGCCTATTATAGAGATAGGTTATATTATTGGCAAAGAATAAAGAGTTGTGATTAGCTTGCTAAGTTCACCATTTCTTGTATTTTGCTTGTTCACTCTAGCTAGACTACAGTTTTCCATAGCAAACCAAAATATCCCCTTTCCTTTACCTCAAGAAAATGTAGCTAAAGGTAAGCAGGTAATTCAAAACAACTTACAATTTCACTCTGTATCACGACACTTACCAATCTTCCTTTCACCATTAGCGTGTGTATCGGTGTGTGTGTGCGGGCGGGAGCGTGTGTATCGGTGTGTGTGTGCGGGCGGGAGCGTGTGTATCGGTGTGTGTGTGCGGGCGGGAGCGTGTGTATCGGTGTGTGTGCGGGCGGGAGCGTGTGTATCGGTGTGTGTGCGGGCGGGAGCGTGTGTATCGGTGTGTGTGCGGGGGGAGCGTGTGTATCGGTTTGTGTGGGTGGGAGGGTGCATAGCGAGTTCAACTTCAGACCAAACTAGAGTAACGACGAGACGAGATGAATCCTCCAGAGGTCAGGGTAGGTCAGGGTATATTCTGGCAAACCGTTTGCCAATCACGTCTAGCAATCGGCAAAACAAAATGTGGTACACTCCATTTACCAACAAGCGATTTTGATAACTCGCAAAGCACGATGATCTTTCCCGTTTTCCCAGTACGATACCATAGAACGGCATAAAGTAAGAGGGGTGAGAAGTAAGAGGCGGGGCACCAGTAAAAATATTTACTTGCAGCGCTCCGGTCTGCAATGCTCTGAAAGCTGCTGCAGTTCACACCAATGCAACGAGACGGTGCGGTGCATCATCTTGATAGCACAACGACTCTTTGTACTTCTGTCCAACTTCCGACTTTTCAGCTATTTTTTGTAGCTGGATATATATCATTTGTTGCTTCTAATTATAAATATGAATGAGGATACGGTTATTGATAAATCGAATTGTTATTGTTGTTCTTATTATCATTTAGGGGGGCTTAGGAACATTTTGGGGTAGCTTCAGCCCCCCTAAAATAGGCCTAACGACGTCCCTGTTCTTTACAGCACAAACTTGCGTCATTTCTATGTAAATTTGGCTACAGAAAGCAGCTGATAATTGAAAAATTATTATTAGAAAAGATGTTTGTGTACATTTCATGCTAATCATGGCAACAGTAAAATGTTGGAGAAGTGTTATAACTTGCAGTGCAGTCAAACACACCTTTTACTTTTTAAAGAGCTGATTCAGGTCTGTAGATCAAACCGGTGGAGTAATGCTGTACAGTTAAGTAAAGTATGCCAGATTCCAGTAGTGTCCTCCACAACCAAGCACTCAGAACTGTACAGGGGTGCATTTCCCAAAAGCATTGTTAGCCAACTGTGGTCGCAAGTTCCATCATTACCAATATAGATCAATGATTTGGTGTTTCCCGAAAACGTTGTTCCAACAAACATTTACAAACAACATCACAAAGTACAACTCTCTACCTGTGGTTAGAAGCATAGTGTAAAGAAGATCATTTTCATGGGCAAGGAAGAGGCGAGAAACCGGCTTGTCAATATAAATAATAATTTAATGAAGAACTTAAAACAAACACATAGGACAACAGACATGTCTGCTGATTAAGCTCTCTCTCTCGATCGCCGTCTGCGAGTGGCCTTTATCCCTCTTGACGGCTCAATTAGCCTGATACGGGACCGGGCGTGCGTAATCACGCGCCGGTCCCGCCCTCCACCGTGCCACATTCCTCCCCCGTTCTCTCAGGCTGGGGACCCCCGGCCTGACGTACATCCCCTGGGGGGGGGTGGGGGGCGCCTCCCGGGCGGTCTGCCGGCGGGTCATCCCCATCTACCTGGACAAGGGAGGGGCAAGGGGAGGGAAACAACAATTAAAAATAGGGGGGGGGAGGTTCCTGCACTGGGCGGCACCTCCCCTCCCACGAACACCACAATCCAAAAAAGAGGGAAAAGGCCAACGCAGAGCGGTATCGAGAGAAAGAGGAGAGAGAGATTTAAAGAAGAAAAAAAAAAACTTACTCGCCGGTTCTCTGATACGCCGTAGCTCGTTCCTCAGCTACTTCTCCACCCTCTTCAGGACAACAGCCGCGCCTCTCCGGGCAGATCGGAGGCAGTCCTCAGCCCCTGGTGGACGGAACTCCCCGCCGCGTTCCCGGGGTGTCGAAGGGGCCTCCCCCCGCCCCTGGCAGCGGTTCTCCCGCTCCAGGCGGTCGGCGGCGAGCCCCTCCCCGCACGCGGTCGGCAGTCTCCAACCCCGCCACGTTCCAGCGGCTAGTAGGGGACTCCCCCGCCCCTGGCAGCGGCCCCAACCGCTCCAGGCGGTCGGCCAGGAGCCCCTCCTCCCCTCGCGGTCGGCGGCCGTTCCTCCGCGTCCAGGTGGCTGGGCTCCTCCGTCCCCCGGCAGATGGCCTGCTCCATTGAGAAGTGGCGAGAACTCCGCTACGGCGTATCCCTCTTCCTTCCCAGGCTTTCGGCACCAATGTAAAGAAGATCATTTTCGTGGGCAAGGAAGAGGCGAGAAACTGGCTTGTCAATATAAATAATAATTTAATGAAGAACTTAAAACAAACACATAGGACAACAGACATGTCTGCTGATTAAGCTCTCTCTCTCGATCTCCGTCTGCGAGTGGCCTTTATCCCTCTTGACGGCTCAATTAGCCTGATACGGGACCGGGCGTGCGTAATCACGCGCCGGTCCCGCCCTCCACCGTGCCACACATAGTTCCTTGTTAGTTTGCTGTGTGAACATCGTTTCACTTTGCTGAGGCTTCTATATCTTTCATTCCATATATAACTATATATAACAATGGATGTGCAACATAGTTACTACGGTTTTGGGAAACAGTCGTGACTAGCTAGTTAATTTCTCCAATGATACATGGTTGTTGTACTGGAAATGCACTCCAGATTCACAGTTGCACAAATTGCATTCAGAACTACATTTTTACATCATTACAAAATATGCTAAATTTCTATCACGATATCGTTTTAATTTGCGAAATTGTATGAAATCGTACATTTAGTTCGATACAAATTTTAGACGTGCAAAAACACAAACAAAAGTTGTGCGTGTACATGCCAATTTGGAATGCCCAAATCCCAAATGCACTCTAAGTCCTCGTGGTGGCGTAGTGACTCACCTCAATCCACCTGGCGGTGGACGAATCTCAGTTCCTCCACGCCTGAGACTGTCAATCCTCGTATCTTATCACGTGGCTTGATGAGTGCATTATCGTGGAGACGCAGCGCATGTGGAGGCTTCACACATTCTCCACAGCATCCATGCACAACTTACCACGTGCCCCACCGAGAGTGAGAACCACACATTACAGCGACAACGAGGAGGTTACCCCATGTGACTCTACCCTCCCTAGCAACCGTTGGTTGCTTAGGAGACCTGGCTGGAGTCACTCAGCATGCCCTGGATTCAAACTCTCTACTCCGGGGGTGGAAGTTAGCGTCAATACTCGCTGAGCTACCCAGGCCCCCTATGTACATGCTTATTAATTTTATGCCTAACACAAACCCCATATCTAAACCTAACCATAAAGTCTGTATGTAAAACCATAAAGAGTAAAAAGTATGTTTTGTATGATGGAATAAAGTTATTGTCGTGTTTTAGAAGGAGACAAAGGAGAGTTACCTGATTGGCTGTTGCAAAAGTACAACCCAACTATTTCATATGATATAGCCAACTTCTCCATTAAGTCTCTGATATAATTTCCGAGAAGTTCTTCTTCATCCTTTGTTCAGGGGTAAAAAGAAGTTCTAAAAAGTATACTGTTTGCGAACATTCAGACACCCGCAACACCGCTGTGGGAGGCAATTAGAAATACATTTAAATATGAGGATGCTACATGTAAAACCTAAACTAATGTGATATTAAAATGTGTTATGAATGACTTTATGGCTAATTTGTGGAGTAGAATTCACATGAGGTCAGTAAAAGACATTTTAACCACCCAATGATGATTTAAAGGAATATACAGTATACTGTTTAATTTGTCTTCTTTAAATTGTGAATATTTGACACTAATGTGCTAAGAAGCTACATGCGGCCATAATATGCACCAATTACTCTTTGTTATTGTCATTTATGATTACACTGATACTACAGCAAAGAGGGGTGTATAAATATTCAGAAAAAAGACAAGAGAGGCATATCTTTCTTTGGGCAGATGATTGAATGGCTTTTGCTGCATATGGCACATAAATGAATGGGACTTGAGAGAATATATGATTAGATTTTATTCCTTTCGTAGACTTAAAAAATAAAAAATAAAAATCACATAACATTGCAAGTTCTTGGAAAATGTCTCTAAAAAATAATACTTTTTTTGGACATTCCCTTAGAAAGAACCTAAACTTGCCGCAGATTTGCCACAAGTTAGGCACTCAATTTTCACATGCAAATGAGCTTGTTCTTTAATGGATTCTGTGCTAAAACAACGCAGACAGTGCGTGCAAACCACACTACCAGCTGTTGCAATTCATTCCTATTCTGTAATTCATAATTTAGATGTGGTGGACTCTTTTAATTTCACTCAGTTTGTTACGGGCCCCACCCATGAGCAAGGTCATACTCTGGATCTGGTTTTATCTTTAGGGCTCCTGATCCATAAAATTGACACCATTAATAACTGTTTGTCTGATCACATGCCTGTTATTTTTAATGTTTTATTGCTATGTAAACCATCCACTCCTCAGCCTGTTTTGTCCTGTTCTCGCCTTATCAATTCATCCACAGCTCTGGACTTTTCAGAAGCTTACATAGCTTCCACATTTATGAGTTTAATTGAGTCCACCTCTCCTTCTGTAGACCAGAGGAGTTAGTTACTCTGTTCAGCTCTGTTTGTACAGATATTCTTGAATCTGTTGCTCCATATAAAGTCAAGAAATTTAAAGTAAAGTCAGGCTTAATAATCACACTTGCATCCTTAGGCAGAAATGCAGGAAGGCAGAACGGAAATGGAAGAAAGATAAGTTACAGGTTTCTCTTCAAATTTTGAGAGGGATGAAATACCAGACAGCTGTTAGGACTGCAAGAGAAAATAATTTTTCGAATATTATTGTGCAGAATTTTTTTGACCATAAACAGATTATTTGATCTGGCTGAAAGGTCCGGTTTAAGTCGCTCCTCAGGGTTGAAATGTTCCTGAAATATTTTGTGGAAAAAATGTGTGAGATTAGATCTGGGTTTCCCGCACAAGTTATCGATTCTGTGGTGACAACTAGTAATGGTAACATTTTTGACCAGTTTGACCCTGTTTCTCTGTTACATGTTATTATACATTATTATAAAGATATTATCGATCGCTTGAAGCCCACTTCTTGTTTTTGTGATACTATCCCCTCACGTCTTCTCAGGGAGATGGTTTATGTTATTAGTCCTTGTATTACCTCCATCATTAATAGTAGTCTACATACTGGGAGTGTTCCACTTTGCTTTAAGAAAGCGGTTGTTCAGCCGCTTCTTAAGAAGCCAAGAGTAGACCCTTTAGAGTTGAAAAATGATCAGCCTATTTCTAAGATACCTTGTTTATTTATTTGTAAAATGGTTCTCCTCTTATCTTGAGAACAGATACGTTTTAGTGAGATTTGGTGCATTTTCATCATCCTCAGCACCTATTAATTGTGGGGTCCCTCAGGGATCAGTTATAGGACCTTTTGTTATTTTCTTGTATATGCTTCCTCTGGGCTTGATTTTTTTTTTTGGTATTATTTTCTTTTTTATTATGGTACTTCTTAGCACTTTTACACTGATGATACACAAATGTATCTCCCTTTGAAACCAGGGGATAATTGTGTTTAAGTCACTTTTGTCTTGCTTGGAGGTTAAAAACTGGAGATTTTGAAAGACCTAGATTTTTGGGCCCGCTGGAGGTTCTGTGAATATAGCCACTAATTTAAGTCCACGGTCGGCTTATTTGCACAAACATATAAGCAATTTGTTTGTTTTTTTGATAAGCAAATCAATGCTGTGGCTAAGAGCTGTTTTTTCCAGCTTAGCTAAGATAATTGGTTTAAGTTTAGCAATGCATCTAAGGATTTAGAGGAGGTCATACATGCTTTTATTTCTTTTTCTTCTCGTTTAGATTATTGCAACTTTATTTATTTTGGGACCTGTTAGGCTTTGATTTTGCAGCTGCAGTTAGTTCAGAAAGCGGCGGCTAGGTTGCTCTTGAAAGCGAAGAAGAGGGACTATATTTCTCCAATATTGTCCTTGCTTCAGTGGCTGCTGGTTGAGTTCAGGATAAAATATACGGTCCTGCTGTATGTTTTTAAAGCAGTGCATGGAATGGCTCCTGCTTATGTTTCTGACATCACTTTTCAGCAGTCTTCTAGATCGCTAAGACCGGCAAACAAGATATTTCTTATGGTCGAACTCAAAGGGGATTGAGCCTTTTTGTCGCGGGTGCAAGGCTGTGGAACAGCTTGCCACATGAAATTAGAGCCACCACCAATATCACTATTTTTAAAGCTTGTTTAAAAAAGTACTTGTTCTTTGGCTTTTAAGTGGCAGGGTCTTGTATGTTGTGTTTTAAGTGGTGTTATAAGTGTATTTTGTTTTATGTGTGTTGAAAAGTGCTTTATAAAATAAATGAAATTAAATCATTAATATATATGGGGTTCCAGTCCTGAACTGAGTTTAGTGCAATTTTGGACCAAAGACGGTTGGAAGTGAGCATCTACCTAAAACATTCTAAAAGATTCAGTGTTGTTTAGTTCTACTGACTGAAGAGGTTATTTTATTCCTGGTGGTCAAGCACTCTTGAGATTGCTTGGTAGTGCTGAAGGGAGAAACTGATGTCTCGGGACACACGAACATCATGACTGAACAATAATTGCTGGTTAGGATGCATCTGGTTCTGCAAAACAGAATCATGTTCTGACTTATGGTTCAATGAGGCCCATTTATCACAATCATGTTTAACGGCTGGTATAGTGCAGTCTTACTTGAGAATCATAACTGTAGCCATCTTTAATCTGTGCATCACCAATACGTATATTCAGTGTCTTAGTATAGTGAGCTACAGTGTCAGATTTTATTTTTATTAACGTGCAATATTTGGCCCTTGGAATTGATTTTCAGGGGGATTTTTACATTTTATGAAGGCAATTTTTTTGTTCCTGACCATATAAATACACACAGTGCATTGTCCATTTATGTCAAAAAAAAATTATTAAATTAATTGTTTAATCTGAAGATTTTTGGCTGCTACCAAATCAAATACAAAAGTAGCTGTAAATAATGCACAAGAAGTCATACCACAAATAAACATTCTACTAGAATATGTTTTAAAATAATAGGTCAGTCCCTGTGTCAGATTATACAGTGTCATTGTAAATTTTGATGTAGTTTCTGTTTGTTATGTGTCATGTGTAAACTGCCTATCATATCATATGCTTTGTATTTGGTCAGGGGTTAATAGTGCGTTCTCACTGCAGTGTGAGTTAGCACATGATTTAGCATGCAACATGTAGTTTTCTCACACAATAAGACATGTTACTTCTCTTTTTCGTAGTAACACATAGTGACATTTATCTGTGTGTGTGTGTGTTTCTCACAGATATTAGCCTTGTACAAACATCACAACCCCGGTGCGTCTGCCCAGCCTTGCTGTGCACCTGCAGTCTTAGACCCTCTGCCAATTCTTTACTATGTGGGAAGACAACACAAGGTAAATGCATCTTCATCTATTTTAACAGCATCCCAACCTCATGCATCAGAATCAGCTTTATTGCCAAATATGTTTGCACATATAAATTCGTCTTTGAGAATGTAATGACAGAAGAGGTAGAATGTGTTGTATAAATTAAAATAGATTAAACTGAATTGCACATAATTATTGCTCAATGGGGCCGTTTGAACTGTTTATGGATGGCCTGAGGGAAAAAACTGTTCCTGTGTCTGATGGTTCTGGTGCTCAGAGCTCTGAAGTGTCGGCCAGAAGCCAACAGTTCATAAAGGTAGTGGGCTGGGTGAGTGGGGTACAGAGATGATTTTTACAGCTCTTTTCCTCACTCTGGATATCTACGGGGGGTGGGGGGGCAACCAATAATCCGCTCAGCAGTCCGAACTGCCCTATGTAGTCTTCTGATATCCAATTACGTAGCTGCAAAAAACCAGACAGATATTGAAGTGCAGAGGACAGACTCAGTGACTGCTGAGTAGAACTGTATCAGCAGCACCTGTGGCAGGTTGAACTTCCTCAACTGGTGAAGGAAGTACAACCTCTGCTGGGACTTTTTCACAATAAGTAGTACTTTCCATGTACAGGGTAGAAATTGGTGTCCAATCACATTTAAAGAAATAAAGGCAGAAATCCTACATTAGATAAACTATTATCTTAAAATGAACACCCTTAAAATGGTGGTTAGACTTCTGTAACCATATTAGTTTTGACCTTCTTCACTGTTTTCAGCAATTAAAACATACAACAGTGCCATAATCTTGCACTGATATAAAAAATGTGTAGATAAAATATTTAATGATGAACTTTTTACTAACTAACTTTTTCTTATTAGGGTCATTCCTATAATTCTGTGCCTATTAAGTCCCTAATACAAGTTACGTTGTTTATAATGTTTAATTTATACCAAACGTTGCTGCTGGCAATGACGAAGAAGATGAATTGAAGAAGCCAAGTGCAATTTATTAAACAGGAAATCCCCCCCCCCCCCCAAAAAAACCTTAACTATAAACTTAAAACATGAACTTGACCTGAAGAATGTTACCAAACATAAAATACCTGACAAGGGAAAATGAAAAACATGAGGGCTTAAATACTAGACATGGGAGAACATAAACCACTGAACAAACAGAACTCTAAACAAGATAATCAAACAACGAACCAATGAAAACAGTACATCACATGACCAGGAAACACATGACATGAAACAGGAACTAGAATTACAAAATAAAAGACACAATATACATGAACACACATTAAACATTACAAATTACACTTTAAATAAGCTTGTTAAAAATAATAAAGACTATTTATAATGTTACACACTGTTATTTCCCTAGAAATATATTTTGAAATTATTTTTGTTTATATCAATTGTGTAATTTCCTTATGTTCCCAGAGCTGAACATCACATATCTTTGACAATAATAAGTACTAAATCATCAAATAATTTTTGTTAATTGCCATTCTTCTCAATGGTGATTGTCATTATTGTAATTCAGTAACTTTTTCTTGTATTACACTAGAAAAAAAATTATTAATATTTTTGTCCTATTTTCTGTAAAAAAAAAAAAATATATATATATATATATATAAAAAAATCAAAACATTCTTAATACAAGAAAAATTACTTAAAGTAGAATGGCGCAGGAATTTTCAGAGAAAACGTACCCCATTTTGGGGTATTTTAAATGTAAAATCATTAAAAAAAATAAACATATACTAGTATTCCCATTGAATTTAGTTTTTCTTTTTTTCTAACCTCACTGTTTTGTTATAAGCAATAAGCATAAAAATGACTGCATTTTGTTTAAAAATAAAAACGACAAAATATCTCGTGATTTTGCTTCTCAAGTAAATTTATATTGTATTAAGCATGTTTACATATTTTTAATGTGGAAAAAAAGACAAATACTAAATGTTTCTAAATCAGTTTCCATAAAATTAAGAGTTTAGTATTGCATTATATCACTAACATTTATGTTCAATGTTTAATTTTAACACTGACAGCAGTTTGTTTTTTTAGGGTTTTTTGGACACTGTCAAGTCATTTTTATGTATTTGGAGCTATTCACAGCACACATTGTTTTAAAGCAGCTTTACGGAATTAATTTATGATTTAACAGAAAATTAAGCTTAAAATGTAAGGTAACCAATTATAATAAATTTAACAAGACAAATCTAATTTTACGGTAAAATTCTGCTTTTTATATGTAAAAGGTATAAATGTACCACATAATTAACAGTAAAAATTTATATTATGTTTAAAAATAGAGTATGTGTACTTTTTACGGTAAATTATTGTTAAAATTAGGTAAGAAACATTAATCGCACATTCCCAGAATTCACTGCGTGACCCATTACATTTTATGGAAATAGTTATAATTCTTCTTATTTTTAATATTGGTACTTTGGGGTGTTCTGTGTTATATTTAATGTAGTAAAGTTTGTGTTTATTGCATAATTATAATTTCAAATGTTACCCTGATAGTGTTTGTGTGAGTGACACAGTGCACACGGTCTCCTGGAAGGGCCACTATGGATGAAATTGATGTCATTATGTGACTTTCTGCAGTTACTACAGTGATTAACAATACATTATAAAGTTAAAAGCATTTTTATAGTTCCAGAATGTTAGTGTATCAAGTTTATATATTTTATTAATAAAAAAGATAATGAACCGTAAAATATACAGGCATCAAAATTACATCCCGTAAAGCCTGAAACATGGTCACCATATTTTTACTACAATTTTTTACATTTATTAAATTAAATGTTATGGAATTTTATTAGATTTCTCTGAAAACAAGACTTATCCTCTTAAACTCTGAAGCTGGGCTGCTGCCAGCAATTTTTTTACACTCAAATTTAAAAGCTCACCATTTACACATACTGTTATCGCAAAAAAAAAATTGGCTCCAATTATTCATAAATAATATTATATGTGTTTATAATCTGATGATAAACAGATTTTTTTGTTTGTAAGCATATAATTTTAGTTCTGTTCACACCATCTCCCTCCAAATGAAGTTATTTTATTCCACTAGATTGCAGGAAGTACTAGAAACATTTTTTTTTTTTCCTCTTATCACCTTTTGTCACAAAATGCCAATATGAAATGTAGGTGGTGCTATAACGCATTTTAGCTTTTGCAGACGTGTTTGTCCACAGACATTCAGTCTAATTTTCAGTTCTTGCACCACCCTCATTATTTTCATTGAATATCTCGGCCTCTGAGTGGACTAGAAGCTCAGTCTAGGTGTCATTCGAAAGCTGAGATAATGATTTTATCATTAACATATATTTCTGATTATTTGTGTAACATGCTTTTCCTGCATATTTTGTTCTGGACATCTGAGATATAACGTTGTCTGTGCGCTTGCTTGTGTGAATAATCCAAAGTACGTAATGGCTAATTTTTTTAAAGAACTCCCGAAGGTAAAATCAGATATAAAGTTTTGAGCTATTTGGGGCAGTTATCGGTGCATTAAAGAGACGTTTGTATTTGATGTCTTACAAATATCATATTTCACTTGTGATTCTTTTGAAAATCTTTTAAACTGTTTTATTATTGCAACATAATAAACTATACAGTCATGTTCCGGAGAATGAGAGCTTTTATTTTATATTTATGTCTATTTATGTGCGAAAAAAAAGTTTTATATTTGTATTAATATTTCTAACACGTAACCACTAGGTGGCGCCTATTTGTGACAAATGTTTTAAGGCCTTAGCTTGTTATTTTAAGTAACATTAATGCAGAAGTGATGGTTATGTTTTCAGATGATACCTCATAAGCCTGAATTATGTATATGGAGATTTGAGCATTTTAAACGTAAACTTTTACGTGATATAGTGCCCCCTTCTGGAGCCACCAGCTTCGTGTAATTTTTTCTTGTTTTAAGGATGTTTGAAATGGAAAATAAGACAAAAATAATCAGTAAGAATGTTTTTCTCCAGTGTAAACTGACCTCCTGAAGTTGACAGACAACATTCTCTAAATCTTAAGTACCTCATTTCACTGACCATTTTTTGAAAAATGGGAAAATGAAGACTTAAGCAATTCAAGCCATGGCCTGTTTTGTACCCTTTTGGTGGAAAGTGCCAGGGAACACACTGAGCTTTCTCTCCACCCCATATTTGAATTAGAGCACTGATTCACAGACTAATGTAGAAATCCATTAACAATGTGAATGAGTCATTCTGTCTTGTCTGGTTCTAGGTGGAGCAGTTGTCCAATATGGTGGTGAGAAGCTGCAAGTGCAGTTAGTTTATCTAGCCGCAGAACATCTGTTTATCTCCAAAAGCTCTCCATGACTCTCTCCCTCTGGACGGTAAACAATCAAACGCATGATCCTAGAAAGAGACGGACTTATAGAGTCTCTGTGGCCAAGGAAATGAGGAGCTGACATGGAAAAAGCCACAGGAATGAGAGTCGGGGAAAGTCGAGGGAAAAGAGAAAATAGCAGACATTAGATTTCTTTTTTGGCTCTACCCCTCCACAGCGGCACAAGAACACAAACATTCCATAAAACATTTCACCAAACAAGCTCGATATTAAACCAAATATATGCTTTGTTATCTTTCTAAATGTTGCTTTTTTTTTTCTTTTTTTTTTTTTTTTACATTATTCATACCCATTATTTTATTTTGCTGGTTATGTTAATGATTCGATTGTACCATAGAGGCAGCCGTGTAGCGTTGCATACCAAACGTACAATGAAGATTTCTTATGGTGCTGTATTGAGGAAGGAAATGATGTCACAGGAACAACCGTCTATGCATAAATCAACAGTAAATAACACACCTAAAGAGACGACAACAGTCTTTGCACTAAAAGATGGAGAGGAAGACTAGACTGAAGGTCCCAGGAGTTCATGACAATGGTTCAATGGATCTTACCTGAACAGGTGCATGTAAGAGACCCTGGCTATGGAACCAGTTGATGTCATCTCTTGGAAGTGGGAGGAATTCAAGGAACACTAGACCATAGAACTGTAGCCAAGTCTTCTAGCAAATCTTCATCACACTGATGACCATGAAGGCCACGTCCTAAAGTGGTCATGTGCTCCCTAATTACTGCACACTATCAAGTGTCAAAGGAGTACTTCTTTTAAAAAAACCTGCAGGTCCTTCAGGTCCACCTGGGGTCAGTCCGTTATTTCAACATCAAGTGATTTTAAAGGTACAATATATTTCAGTGAATCTCACCAAAACATGTCCAGGTCATATATTGCCACAAAATCAAAAGATAACGGAATTATATTTTACGTAAGGTTTTTGTGACATTATTTTCATGGCACTCACTTAAATTGTCTCTTACTGTAATGCAAACATTACTTTAATTACTACAATGCTTCCATATGTTTGTCATTTTATTTTATTTATTATTATTTTTTAATCCCATTATTCCTAATGGTGATTCTTATTAGGTTATCATTGCTGTAATTCAGTTCCTTTTTATTGTATATATTATAACAGTAAAACAAATTATTTTAATACACCACAATATTTTTGTCTTATTTTCTGGTACAAGTATCTTAACAGCCTTTTACTGTTAAAAAAAAAAAAAAAAAAAAAAAAAAAAAAAAAACTGTACAACATGATTTATAAAAACACTTTTTTACAATTTTTATTCATTTTATTTTTTTAGAATGTTTTAATTGAGAATTTGAAGAGGAAATGTGCTTTATACTGTAGTTGTCATTAAATTCTTACAATGCAAAAAAAATGGTGATGATCCTAAAACTAGGTAAACATTTTTAATGTAAAAACATTTTCAAAATAGTTGTTTTTTGGGGTGACATAGGACCCGGACATGTTCATGACAGGTTTCATGTGATTCACTCGTGTTTGTGCAAGTGTGTATCTTTCTGTTTAAATGTGGAATTTGTGTCATTAAATAAATAGTTCACATTTGTGAACATTCTCCAACCATTTCCTCACCTCCATGTCATCCCAAATGTGTATGACTTTCTTTCTTCTTCAGAACACAAATTAAGATTTTTAATTTAAAAGAATGTCTGTAGGTCATTACAATGCAAGTGAATGGGTCCCAAACATTGCATAAAGGAAGAATAAAAGTAATCCATAACACTCTAGTGGATAAATAAATATCTTCAGAAGGGATATGATAGGTGTGTGTGAGAAGCGGATCAATATTTCAGACAGATTTTGCTAGATATTCATCTCCCTGCCCAGTAGGGGGCGCATGCAGGAAGGATGTGAAAGTTAAAGTGGAGATTCTCAAATGGAAGTCTTCAGCTTAGCACGGCTGTGTCCTTCCTAGAACAATCCTTCTAAGGCTGTAGACTAGACTCCTGCGCAGCACTGAGCACTAGAATGAGACGGTCTAGTAAGACCACATGGCAAACCATATGCTTAGAACCATGAGATTTTTTATTTTTAGAAAACCATATACTTATAAGAAAACAAGATATGTCCTTAATATCATAATTATGTTAATTATGCCTTTATATTATACATTTTGCAACACAAATTTTAGACTACTTCAAATGTGAAATAATGGAACCCTAGACTTGTATATTTCATGTAATTCATGTAATTTCCCTATTATTAATTTTTACTTTATTTGTATCTTCTAATTTGTTGTATTGTCTAAACTACTTGCATACTTTTAATGTTTCTACATATTGTCATTGCTGAAAATGCAAATACAAACTTGAAGTGAGAGAAAAAAGTAAGCTGTGTCATAAAGGTCTCCGCCTCCGCTCTCACGCAACTAGTTTTCCGCTATTCTTTGAAACAATTTGGGACATGTGCAAAGGATTGTATATGACTGAAGGCCACAAAGATTACACACAATGTATCCTCCAAAATATGGCAAAGAAGGCTGTGAAATTATATTGCCTTCCAAGTATCCTCACAATTGAGGCAGCCTTCGAAGGTGCTTGATGACGTGGCAGCCCAGATATCCAGTCTAATGAGGCTGCAGCCTTCCGATTGAGAAGCACTCATTGACTGAGCAGGGAGGAGAATTTATAGTAAAAATAGACTTAAATATTGATCTTTTTCTCATCCAGACTTATCATATCACTTCTGAAGACATGGATTAAACCACTGGAGTCAAATGGATTATTTTTATGCTGACCTATGTGATTTTTGGAGCTTCAAAATGTTGGCACCCATTCACTTGAGGACCTACAGAGTTGAAATATTCTTCTAAAAATCTTAATTTGTGTTCTGCAGAAGAAAGTAAGTCATGTACATCTGGGATGGCATGTGTGTGTGTGCGCGTGTGTGTGTGTGTGCGTGTATGTGCGTGTTCTCAGCTGTGTTGGCTTTATGTTGACAACTGTATGAGGAGCATTAGTGTGGATATTTATAGAGACTTCATGTTTTTCCGCAATGTCGAGTAATGGGAATTATGTTCTGTTTGTTAAAGATAACACGGCCGAGCCTACACATGTTGCTTGCCAATGCAATACAACCTGGTTGTTTTGGGCTATTTACAAAATCTTTTTATATGTACAAGTTTTCATTTTTTGACTGTTTTAAACATTGTAATTTAGTGTTTTAAATGTGATTGTGTGTCTGTTTCATCAATTCAGTGATGCAGGTGTCTCTTGACACTCATTTTACATACAGAGTGTTCAATAATAGAATATCTTGTTTTACCTATTGTTTGCACTTATTTTTATTGTGTCCCATTCACTGTTTCAATAAAAACAACTCTATACCAGTCTGCTGACTTTTCTTGACACAAATACAGATTGTAAGTAGAAGGTTATTGCCAGTGTACTAACCATCAACTTTATTTTAGGGATCAGAATTAGACTGTAATAAATGACTAATAATTGGACTTGTAAGGGACTGGTTAAGGATGAATTTAGAATTATAAGGTATTTATTAGCCCTTTGTTCGCTGATTTCTTACCCTTGCCTAATAGCCTCTTTATATTTTTACAAATGTTTACAAAACAAAAGATACTAATAGCTAGTAAGGTGCAAAATACATTTTTATAGGTTCTCATTACACTGTTTGAATATGCAGCTTATAAGTATAAAATAAATAAAGAAGGCAGAGACTTTTGTTAATTAGTGTAAATAGAAAAACAAAGTGCAAATAGTGTTCAATGATATTTGCACCTCTAATTGAATCCTACCATAGAGAATAGGGCCATCACTGCAGCATGTTTATTGTCTTTATTTAGAGTCCCACAGACACCAGTGAACGTTACGGTTCGACTCGCCTCAACTTGACTCGCTTGACTTTTCTGGGCTTACTTTTCCACTGCATTATAGTGCCGCCTCAACGTGGGTGGGATTATAGGCTGGTCGTCATAGTTGTGCCGCCTCTACTGCCGTGACATCATCTTAAACACGACACAAACTGACCAAAACAATAACACAACCGCTAGCTGTTAGCTACTAGCTCATTGTGCTGCATAAAGCAGTTGCTGCATGTTGATTTTACACAAGTGTAACAGTTAAATTGGCATGGTTGTTTTAGAAGTGTAAGCCTGTTTATCGGTCCAATGGCGGTCTCCAATAATACGGGTGAAGGTCTCTGCAGGTCTTCTTTTTACGCAACACAACAAGATTAAATTAAATACATTTTCTCTTATGTATTACCTCGTTATTTCATCTGACGCCTTAAATGAAAAAGGTTTTAATGATATCTGAGCATCATTAAAAGTGAGCGAATGTTTGATTGTTCTTTTTAACTCTTTAATTATATTTTACCCATTCAGATTAGGAAACTATGTCGCTTTGAGGTCCTCGCGTGTTTTTCTCTACACTGCAGGTCTCACGATCACAAGCGAAAACAAATAATTTTATCGCTGTTGCTAACTTTAAAACTAGCGGATTGATGTCGCATGTCGCAAATGGAGTGATGCTGGTAGTGACGATTCTCTCTGACCAATCAGTGATCTGCAGGATTTTGACATCACATTTAGTATCGGCTCGGCTTGCTTGAAACCTCAACCGAGGTGTATTAAAAAAAGTATCAGGTACCAGGTACTATCCACAGCAGAAAACCCCAAAAAACCGAGCAGGTTGAGTAGAGTTGTACCGTGCAGTGGAAAAGGCCCACAACCTCTAACCCTAACATGACCATCCCTGCTTTGTTGAAATACTATATGCATTCTACAAGTATTTCATACTTATAAGCCACACATTGACATAGAGTACTGACAACCTATATAGGATGTAATTTGCATCATACTAGCCATTGATATGTTTTGTTTTTAGCAAATAAATTAATTGTTATGATAAAAGCAAATGTAAAGGGGCTATAAAGCAAGAATACAAAAATCAGTCAATAAAGGCACACTAAATACTTTATAATGCAAAACTAGGCCATAACCATTCACTTACAAGTGTAAATATTAGTCACGAATAACTGTTTTAATTTCTGATCCCTAAAATAATGTAATTCATAAAATAATTCATTTAAATCAGATGTCTGTTACCAGGTGTATTGTAAATCAACATAAATTAAAAGCAGTACACAACAACCGCTAACATGGGTATAATAAATCACATTTTTATAAAATATTTTCTTTACTGTGATGAGAGAAGCAAAATATGAGCTATTTTGCATTATGCTATTGAATTACTGAATTACAGCATAAGAAATTCTAATGGAGTCATTTTAAAGGATGTCCCGCTCATGCGGAATTCCATACAATTACAGTTTATGCACTCAAGAATGTGCAAATGAGCCATGGCAAAAGTTTTCACTGTAAAATAACTCTTTTCATTTTGGGTTGTTTTTTACAGAGACCCTCAGAGGACAGGCAGGGACGGGGTAATGATTTCTGAGGCCCTAAGCAACTGTCCAACAGGGCAATGTGGCTCAATTATATCTCGATATTTTTCAGGCTGTTCAAGATATAAGAAACATATCTTGATAATTGTTTATTTACTCAGAAATTACATAAAAGTGATTTTAAATCATATTTTTTTATTCATCCTAACAGCCAGTGAAGTCAAATAGATTCAAAATGTTTAATGAAATAAAAAGTTTTCACTAAATGAACAGGAAGAAACAAGGAAGAATGGTATTTGATTTCAAATATAATACATATCATTTGTATGCACCAATACATTATTAAAAAGGCAATGTTTTCCAACATATAGGCTATTTAAAAAAAAAAATTAAAAAAAATTGCAATTGTACAGGGTGTGCAAAAACTACAACTTCATTCACTTACTGCATATTTTGTAACCTAGTTCAAAATAATTTATTGTTGTCATTCAAGTTTATTATTATTATAAAACGAAACTGAATTAGTATTATTATTTTGAGGGCTTGTTTTACACAGTAGTAATATCTTTCTGTCATATTTAATTCACCTGGAGCTTTTTTGGTGCTGCCCACCTCTTTGTGCTGCCCACCTCTCTGGACCCATTGCAGTTTGTCCACCGCAACAACCGCTCCACTGATGATGTCATTGCACCTACAATACATACTGCTCTCTCCCATCTGGAAAAAAGGAACACATATGTGAGAATGCTGTTTGTAGACTACAGCTCAGCATTCAACTCCATAGTGCCCTCCAAGCTTGATGTGAAACTCCGGGCTCTGGGCTTAAACAGCTCGCTGTGCAGCTGGATCCTGGACTTCCTGTCAGGCAGACATCAGGTGGTTAGAATGGGCAGCAACATCTCCTCATCACTGACCCTCAACACTGGAGCCCCGCAGGGCTGTGTTCTCAGCCCACTCCTGTATTCCCTGTACACACATGACTGTGTGGCGACACATAGCGCCAATGCCATCATTAAGTTTGCTGACGATACGACGGTGGTAGGTCTGATCACTGACAATGATGAAACACTCTTCACACTCTGACACGCTGGTGTCAGGAGCACAACCTCTCCCTCAACGTCAGTAAAACCAAGGAGATTGTGGTGGACTTCAGGAAGAAAGACAGAGAACACAGCCCCATCACCATTAATGGAGCACCGGTGGAGAGAGTCAGCAGCTTCAAGTTCCTCGGTGTCCACATTACTGAGGAACTCACATGGTCCGTCCACACTGAGGCCGTTGTGAAGAAGGCTCACCAGCGCCTCTTCTTCCTGAGACGGCTGAGGAAGCTTGGAATGAACCACCACATCCTCACACGGTTATACACCAGCACTGTAGAGAGCATCCTGACTGGCTGCATCACCGCCTGGTACGGCAATAGCACCGCCCAGAACCGCAAAGACCTGCAAAGGGTGGTGCGAACTGCCAGAAACATCATCGGAGGTGAGCTTCCCTCCCTCCAGGATATATATAACAGACGGTGTGTGAATAAAGCTCGGAGGATTATCAAAGACTCCAGCCACCCGAGTCATGGGCTGCTCTCACTGCTTCCATCAGGCAGGTGGTATCGCAGCATCAGGACCCGCACCAGCCGACTACATGACAGCTTCTTCCCACAAGCAATAAGACTTTTGAACACATGATCTCTCACGATCAACAATCAGCACTGCACTTTATTAATCTTATATCTCACACTGGAATGTCATAATTATATTCTCCACAATACAACTACTGTATATATATATACTCTTTATTTATTATTGTATGTGTATTCTATATTGTGTGCATTGTGTACTGTACATTGTATATTAGTATTGTGTTGTGTAGTTATGTGTACATTTGATATGTAAATTGTGTTGTGTAAATATGTTGTTATTGTAAAGTGGTTTATGTCTCGTCACTGTCATTACTGCAATGTTGTTCGGAACTGCACACAAGACTTTCACCTACTCTTGCACTCGTGTACACAGTAGTGTGACAATAAAGTGATTTGATTTGGTTTATTTTGACAATAATAGTGCACTGCAGTGTCAGTATGTATTTCAGTTTACAATGTTCCTAATTATAAATCTGGTAAAACTTTTTCACCTCGTCCATTTTAGCGATACCGTGTCTTTTTTTTTTTAGGTTTGTATAAAAAATGCAAGTGACTTAAGGGTAAACCTGCTGCATTTTGCCTTCACAGTTCATGTAAACAGCTCTGCAACTGCTGAAAACAGTGTATCCACATGTGAACACAGAACAGCGTTTCACTCCATGAGGGTTTTGCCGTCCGTTCGGGTCCCCATGCAATTGCATGGTTTTTAGCAACTTTAGTGAGGATAGGTAGGGAATTTATTTTCTGAAATAGTTTGCATTCCCTCACAATGTTTTTCGTGCCCTTGCAATAGTTTCAATTATGGTCACTACAGAGGAAAGAAAAAGTATGTGAACCCTTTGGAATGAGCTGGTTTTCTGCATTAATTGGACATAAAATGTGATCTCATCTTCATCAAAGTCACAGATATAGACAAACACAATGTGCTTAAGATAATAGCACACAAACAATTATAATCTTTACTGAACACATCCCATTAAACATTCACATTGCTGTGGAAAAAGTAAGTGAACCCTTGGATTTAATAACTGGTTGATCCTTCTCAACCAATCGTTTCCAGTAGCTGCTGATTAGCTCATTCAGAAGGAATTTTGAACCATTCTTCCTTACAGAACTGCTTCAGCTCATCCATATTCGTAGGATGTCTAGTGTGAATGGCTCACTTGAGGTCATTCCACAGCATCTCTATTGGGTTAAGGTCTGGGCTCTGACTGGGCCACTCCAAAAGGTTGATTTTCGTTTTTTGAAGCCATTCTGTTGTGGTATTACTTTGATGTTTAGGGTCATTGTCTTGCTGCGTCACACAACATTTACTGAGCTTCAGCTGGCGCACAGCCACCCTGACATTATCATATTGGATATCTTTGTTAATCTTGGGAATTTATTTTCCCCTCGATGCAGCAAAGGAGCCCCAAATCATGATGCTCCCTACACTGTACTTCTCCGTTGAGATGATTTTTTTCATTTTGGTATGCAGTGACCTTTTTACACCATACATAGTGCTGTGTTTTGTGACCCAAAAAAAGAAACCGTAGTTTCATCAGTCCACAAAACATTTTCCCAGTAGTGTTGTGGAGTGTCAAGGTGGTCTTTGGCTAACTTCAGGTGTGCAAGAATGTTTTTGTTGGAAAGCAGCTGCTTCCTTCGTGGTGTCCTGCCATGGACACCATACCTGTTTAATGTTTTCCGTATAGTAGACTCATGAGATATTAACCAGTTCCAATGATTCCTTCAAATCTTTAGCGGTCACTCTAGGGTTCTTTTTTACCCCATTGAGCATTCTGCATTGTGCCCTTTGAGTCATCTTGGCTGCACAGCCACTTCTAGAGAGAGTTGCCACATTACTAAATTGTCTCCATTTATAGACAGTTTGTTTAACTGTGGACAGATTAATTTCTAAGCTCTTCAATATAACTTTTTAACCCTTTCCAGCTGTATGAATAGCAACAATTCTTGATCGTAGTTCTGCTGAGATCTCTTTTTTGAGAGGCATGGTCGTCTAGTTAAAACAGCTTGTGTTTGTTCATTATTGTAACTTTTAGACAAAATTGTACATATATGAAGGTAATTCCAAAGAGTACATATACTTTTTCTTGCCACTGTATAGCAAACCATGATTAATATTCATAAGGGATGAATAAAGGTACTGCGAGAGAACCCTAAATTATTATGAATGAATGCATCTACTACAATAGTTTACGTTCCCTCACAATAAGTTTTGAGTTCCCTTGCAATAGTTTGCGTTCCCTTAAAAATGTTTGCATTCCTTTGCAATGAGTTTTGTATTCCCTTGTAATTATTAAATTATGGTCACTTTAGTAAAACCACAGTTAATTTTTGTAAGGGATGGATCAAAGTATTGCGAGAGAACTCAAAATGATTGCGAAAAAGTGCAACTATTGCAATATCTCACTTTCCCTTACAATAGGTTTTGCAATGCTTTGCATGATTAGACATTGATGAGCAATATTTAAAACTAAATTATATTTATTGAACTGTAAGATTAATGATTAAGTATCTTTAAAGTCAATCCTGAAATGACAGTTGGCTGAAGAAGGCTATAGTTGGCATTGATTTATTGCCTATGTATTCCGTTTTAAGAGTGTGCAGTTTATCCTATGACCAAGATGAGGCAGGCAAAGGTCAGTGAGGTGTGCTTGATGCTTTATGGCAGTTAATTCCATCCTAAGTCGAAGGTGCAGACCGAGGGCTTGTGAAGTATCCTTTGTTGTATGGTTGGAGCTGGCTGCATTTCATCCTCTGTAAAGTCCATCATAATAGATTGAAGTGAGGCAGACAGTGATCACTGAAGTGCCCCTTGATGTCTGGTTTGCAAAACTGCAGTTATTAGTAATTGCTCAGCAGCAGATAGCGGTAGGAGTGGGACACTGGGCTGGACCAGAGCTGGATCTGGCAGGCTCTGGTAACCTTGGTATATGTATCCAGAGGATGCGACATGGAAGCAAATGGAATAATATTAATAATAATAACTGCCATTCACTTAATTTTAAAGTAAAGATTAATGTAATGGATTATAAAGATAGAAGGTCGCTTAAGTACTGAATAGCAAGACTATTCAAAGCTTTGTAAGTGTAAGACTTTATCAGGCAATACGTCCTCCAACCACTAGGGGTCACACTCCTGCCATGACCAGCAGTATGGCTCCCAGTCACTAGGGGGCGCAGGAGGCCTTTTGCCTGCAATCCCCCTCCCAGTTGCCAGGGGGAAACCATTGGCAAGAACTCTCAGTTGTAGTTAGCAATCATTGTTAATGATACTCACCTGTGTAGGGTCCTATTGAAGTTGGCCTTTTGTTATTGCTTTTTGTTCAGTCTTGAGCCTACCTGTACCTGTGCATCCCGTGAGTTTGTTCTGAGCCATTGTGCTTGTTTTGTTTGCCTTTTTGTGACCATTGGAAGCTTTTTGTTCAATTGTTTGTACTTTGTTTTTTGGTTCATACTAAAGTAAAAGTTACTTGGAGTTTATACTGCTCGTCTCCTCGAGATTTTTTTGTTACCCCTCTGCACTTAGGTCTTAACTTCCTCAACTGTGAGTTAGCTCACTCGGGAGGTACCCCAGCTCTGTTTCCAGGAGACCGGGGTTCAAATCCCGCCAACGACAACATTCCAGGTCATAGTCTGTAGACCCTGGTTCTTTATCATTACAGTAAGCAATACAAATGGATACGAAACTTAACATGTAGCTAATGTAGTGACAAAATTGGTATGATATGATCATACAGTATTTCTTGGTTCTAGTCAGCACACTAGCTGCTCCATTCTGAACTAAATAAATCTTATTTATTGAACCAGCGGGACATCCACCCAGCAGTGCATTACAATAATCTAGTCTTGAGGTCATGAATGCATGAATTAGCTTTTATGGAATCAGAAACAGAGAGCATGTGTTGTAACTTATTGTAAGAATGCTGTCCTACAAACATTGAAATGGACAGATTTCTATCAAACCTAATACCCAAGTTCTTAACTATCGAAGACGATGTAGCCTAGCAGTCTATCGAGAAACAAATGATATTCTTGCATCTTGCTTTTCCATTAATTAATACCTCTGTTTTGTCAGAATAGATTTAAAATACATTTCTAACCATCTAGTCTTTGATATCATTGATACACTCTGCTAACTTTGAGAATTGGAAAATTTATAGAGAATTGATAGCTTTATATTTCTTCAAGACCTGGCGAAATTTGAGTCTCTTCGGCATGACAGTGAAAACAAATTCCATAGTTCCTGATAATGTCTTCCAGGGGAAACATATTCAAGGAGAAAACAGAGGACCTTATATTGAGCTCTGCGGCACTCTGTATTTTACTTCTATTTGATCTGAAATTAACTAGTTTACACAAAGTGTTAACTGTATCACAGTGTTGGGGAGTAACGGAATACATGTAACGGAATTACGTATTTAAAATAAAACTGTATTCCAATACAGTTACAATTTAAATAATTGGTAATTACAATACAGTTACATTCAAAAAGTATTTTGATTACTGAAGAGATTACTTTGCATTTTATTGTCATTTAATATTTAGTCCTTTCAGATGAAAACATTTATCCATATAAATGATGCGATCCAAAGTGCATTTGAACAGCGGTGAAAAATTTTCTTATATGTTAAATTCATATGAGCAGACAGAGAAATATGTTTGAAGAAAGTTTTGAGCAGAAGAAATAGAAATAAACCTTGTGTTAATTGTCAGCTTTACACTAAGCTAAAATGCTATTTCTAGCCATTTTACATGCACGTTACCAAGTACGATCATATTTTTTTTAATCAAGAAAATTCATGTTGGTGGGCGGGGGCCGGGTCGTGATGCTACACACCCGGTCCCGTATCAGGCTAATCAAGCCTCCGAGAGGGATAAAGGCCAATGGCAGACGGTGGTGCGGGAGAGAGAGATCATTTACGGACATGTCCATCATGTGTGTGTGTCTTTTTAATTTATCATTAAAATCTTATTTATATTGTCAAGCCAGTTCTCGCCTCCTCCTTTCCCTTGAGGTACTTTACAAAGACACTTAAATAAGACTTGATATATGGTACTGCTGAAGTCAGAATTTTACATACACTTAGGTTGAAGTCATAAAACTCATTATTTAACCACTCCACAGATTTAATATTAGCAAACTACAGTTGTACCAAGTCGTTTAAGACATATACTTTCTGTATGACAAGTAATTTTTCCAACAATTGTTTACATACAGATTTTTTTTTTTTTTAAATATATCACAATTCCAGTAGGTCAGAAGTTTACGTACATAAGTTATCTGTGCCTTTAAGCAGCTTGGAAAATTCCAGAAAATTATGTCAAGCCTTTAGACAATTCGCCAATTAGCTTTAGTGTCTTGAATTGGAGGTGTACCCGTGGATGTATTTTAAGGCCTACCTTAAAAACTCCAGAAAAGAATTGTGGACCTCCACAGGTCTGATTCATTCTTGGGAGCAATTTCCAAATGCCTGAAGGTACCACGTTCATCTGAACAAACAATAGTACACAAGTATAAACCCCATGGGACCATGCAGCCAGGAAGGAGACATATTCTGTCTCCTAGAGATGAACGTAGTTTGGTGCGAAAAGTGAAAATCAATCCCAGAACAACAGCAAAGGACCTTTGTGAAGATGCTGCAGGAAACAGGTAGACAAGTATTTTATACACAGTAAAACGAGTCCTATATCAAAATAAACTGGAAGACTGCTCAGCAAGGAAGAAGCCACTGCTCCAAAACTGGCATAAAACAGCCATACAGTTTCTCATACAGTTTGCAAGTGCACATGGGGACAAAGATCTTATTTTCTGGAGAAATATCCTCTGGCCTGATGAAACAAATATTGAACTATTTGGCCATAATGACCATTTTTATATTTGGAGGAAAAAGGATGAGGCTTACAAGCCGAAGAACACCATCCCAACCATGAAGCGTGGGGGAGGCAGCATCATGTTGTGGGGGTGCTTTGCTGCAGGAGAGACTGGTGCACGACACAAAATAGATGGCATCATGAGGAAGGAAAATGATGTGGATATATTGAAGCAAAATCTTAAGACATCTGCCAGGAAGTTAAAGTTTGTCGCAAATGGGTCTTCCAAATGGACAATGTTCCCAAGCATACCTCCAAAGTTGTGGCAAAATGGTTTAAGGACAACAAAGTCAAGGTATTGGAGTGGCCATCACAAAGTCCTGAGCTCAATCCGATAGAAAATTTGTGGGCAGAACTGAAAAAGCATGTGCGAGCAAGGAGGACTTCAAACCTGACTCAGTTACACCAGTTCTGTCTGGAGGGATGGGCCAAAATTCCAGTTTATTATGATAAGCTTGTCCAAGCTTGTCCAAAATGTTTGACCCAAGTTAAACAATTTAAATGCAATGCTACCAAATACTAACAAAATGTATGTAAACTTCTGACCCACTGGAATTGTGATATAGTCAATTAAATGTGAAACAATCAGTCTGTAAACAAATGTTGGAAAAATTACTCATGCCATGCACAAAGTTGAATGTAAAACGATCAGGTTACGGGCAAGGAAGAGGCGAGAAACCGGCTTGTCAACATAAATAATAATTTAATGACGAACTTAAACCAAACATTTAGGACAGCAGACATGTCTGCTGATTAAGCTCTCTCTCCCGATCGCCGTCTGCGAGTGGCCTTTTAACCCTCTTGCCGGCTCAGTCAGCCCGATACGGGACCGGGCGTGCGCAATCACGCGCCGGTCTGCCCTCCACCGTGCCACACTGATGTTCTAAACAACTTGACAAAACTATATTTTGCTAATATTAAACCTGTGGAGTGGTTACATTTTTTTTTAATGACTTAAACCTAAGAGTATGTAAACTTCTGACTTCAACTGTGTATACAATAGATAGATAGATAATTTAGACATTTAGAATGCGCATTTTATGTTGTATTGCATTTATTTCAAGTCTGTTTTTATTACATAATAAATCATATACCCTATTTAACTAGATGCATCAATAGTGTGCTCCCTTGTGCAATGGTGTGCCCTTTTGTTTCTCTCTGTGCTCTGTCCTAATGTTCCACAGATGATGAGGCCCAACGTTCAAGCAAGTTTTAGGAGGGGGCCTCTATTCTGGAGAATAAGATAACAGAAGATAACACCTCCACACATTGAATGTCCAAATAATGGGTCTCTGAATTATTTACAGTTATTGTACCCTGTCAAACGTGACTTTGCCATAGTCGAAAACAACTTTAAAGGATTTAAGTTGCTCTCCTTGGTACCCCTTTGACGGAAAGAAATAAGGAGTAGCCATAACTGATAGCTAAGCTCTGATGTCTGAACATAAGTTTGTCTCAACCAAGGATGGGACCTCTATTCATGCTGTGGCTAACAATTATTGTTTGCATGAAGACTGAAGCAGTCCATATTTGTAATATGTTAACATGTTTGAAGCAGTTGACCTACCAGAATGCTAGAAATTGTGGTACGATGACAACCTTAATGTAATTTGCATATGACTATAATTGCTTTGGAAAGTTTGTAAAACTTCACTTCAACTTCCTGTCTTTCTAACTGTTCTCATTGACTTGTGATGCTTATTGAACTTGTAGAGAACAATCAGAGTAAACTCTCTCATTTGATTATTGCAAAACCTGACTCTGAGTTTTATTCTTCAATATGCTTATTGGGGACCCAGCTGTTACCCCCTACAGTGGCTTGTTTCATGCATCCTTCACAAAGACAAATCTGCCAGATTCCAGCCTCACTGAAACACCCAAGATCATCACAGATCCTCCACCAAATTTAATAGTTGGTGCCAGACACTGTGCCTTGCAGGCCTCTCCAGGTCTCTGTCTAACCAATAGATGACCAGGTGTTATGCAAAGCTGAAAATTGGACTCATCAGAGAAGATGACCTTACTCCAGTCCTCTACGGCCCAATCCTTATGGTCTTTGGCAAACCTCAGCCTGGCTCTTCTTTGCTTCTCATTGATGAAGGGCTTTTTTCTAGCTTTGTACAACTTCAGCCCTGCTCCTAGGAGCCTGATTCTAACCATCCTCGCAAGAGACGTTCCATGAGTACTGATGGTCTCACACCATCAGCACTCGGATGCTTCACTGTGTGTATCAGTTCGCTTGTGTTCGTGCCATCTAAATTAAAGTGTAACAGCAGTGCAGATGTGTTAAAAGCTATCTGTCTATTTACATTTAATTTTATGACATTACATATTTTAGCCAGCAGGTGGAGGCAAAAGACCATTTTTGAGTGTAATATGAGCCAGTTGGTGATGTGAAGTGTGTCAGCGTCAGTCAGTGTTTACATACAACAGCACTCTGTGATCGCTCGTATTACTGCTACACTACTAAAGCTAAGAAATGGATTTAAACGGCTTTAAACTAAAATCTTCAGCATTAAGGCTCATCATAGCTGAGAGACACAACAGACTGATTAATTACACAAACTCAAGGCACTTACCTCTTACTAGAGTTTCCACATTGGAGAGGACGTTCTGTTCAAAATGGAGGAAGAGATTTCGGTTTCTATAGTGAAAGACTCTTGCGCACCAGCTACTGTGAAATAGGGAGGAATACCCCTGCTTTCACAACAATTTTTCCACTGAGAAAATAGGAGAAATTTCACCAAAATTACATTATATTCAGAAAGCTGACTAACAGACTACAGCATCATCAACAGGTGATCGCATATGCTCACTCGCTCTCTCTCTCTGTCACACACACACATCCTTTTTTTCAAATAACATTTTAGAAATAGCCCAAGCATGATACTAGTAGTTTCAAAGTGATGTTTTTAAGAGGCTTGGATGCATCATTTGGTTTGAACCAGCAACAGCAGATTCTGATCCATCACGTAAGAAAGTAGTTCCATGCACAAATGCGTTTTTTATGACCGTACTCAGTCTTTCCGCATTCTTTTAAATTTACTTGTTCATTGAAATGTTGTATATAAGCAATATCACACCTGCAATCATGCAATATGGCCCTAAATCAGCACTGATTGCCTACGGCTTGTATGATATTGCTTAAATATATATACTATATACACAGGTGAGCCAAAACATTATGAAAACCTGCCCAATATGCTGTTGGTTCTTCAGGTGCCATCAAAACTGCGCTGACCCACCAAGGCATGGACTCCAGCACGTCCCACAGATAATAAATCAGATTGATATCTGGCGAGTTTGGAGGCTAGAGCAACACCTTGAGCTCTTCATCATGTTCCTCAAACCATTCCCGAATAATATGGGCAGTGTGGCATGGCGCATTATCCTGCTGATAGAGGCCATTGCCATTAGGCAATACCATTGCCATTAAGAGGTGTGTATGGTCTGCAGTGATTTAGGTAGGTAGCAAGTTTCAAATTGATGTCCACATGAATGGCTGGACTCAGTGTTTCCCAGAAGAAGATTGCCCAGAGCATCACACTCCCTCCACTGGCTTGTCATCTTCCCACAGTAGATCCTGGTGCCATAAATTCCCCAGGAAAATGCTGCACACGTACACGGCCGTCCACATTATTGTAAAAGAAAATGGGACTCATTGGATTACGCAACCTTCTTCCACTGCTTCAAGGTATAGTTCCAATGCTCGTATGCCCATTGTAGGCACTTTCCATGGTGGACTGGGGTCATCATGGGCACTCTGACCAGTCTGCGGCTATGCAGCCCCATATGCAGCAGGGTGCTGTGCACTGTGTGTTCTGACACATTCTACCCGTAACTATCATTAAACTTTTCTGTGACTTTTGCCACATTAGACCTTCTATTGGTTCTGACGAGACTGTATAGCCTTCGTTGCCCTCACGCATTGATGAGCCTTGGCTGCCCAACACCCTGTCATCGGTTTGTGGTTTGTCCCTCCTTGGACGTTGGTAGGAACTGACCACTGCTGACTGGCCTTGTCAATTCAGAGATGCCCTGACCCAGTTGTCTGGCTATAACAATTTGGCAACAGTTTTAGTTGGTGGTCAGACGCAAATGTCTACCACAGTGTGTAATGAGTGATAGCGAGACAAACAGACCCAAATGCAGAGGAACAGTTCAAATGTTTTCAAAACAGTTGTAATATAAGCAGTCACTGTGGATTTCGAGAATATATTCATGGAATCCTCTGTTGAAGCTTAGTGAGGTACCGAACAACGTCCATAAGTGTAGGGCGATCTAGTTCCCGACATGTGGGCAAAGACGAGGCATCTTCTGTGGAATCATAGCTGACATGCAGCAAACTGGAAATCAACCACGCACTCGAGACATGGTGAAACCAACAGATACACGAGACAGGACCAACTAGGCAGAGAAATTGAGGTTAGTTACTTCACACCAAACAACAATCTAGCAGAGATACTGAGAACACGAAGGGCCTAAGAAGGGAGTGAATTAGAGGAGAACAGGTGTTGCTAATCAGTGGCATGATAAGCGTTCCCCCGGGAACAATCAATGTTCCTATGGAAATGCCGATCATGCATGCCAGCCGCGCCTGCGAGAAAAGGGAGAGAATGAGGGAGAGAAAATAACAAAAAATCATCAGAGCTGTGACACAGTGTGACATCACAATGTGGAGGAAGTAGAAAACGAGTTGTTTTGACAGTTTGGTTTCCAAATGCTCTTTTTTGCTGTAAGGATAATTGCTGGGTGAGTCTTGCTACAAAAGATATGTTGATGTCTGTATTGGCCTATAGATGTTAATGATGCAGTCATGTTATTATTATTATAATAGCATAATTATAAATTAAACTTGCATTATTTCCCAATAGTTGTACTAACTCTGATAGTTAGAGAAGCGGAGGGAAATTAATCAGTGACAATTTGGTCTTATTTTCCTGACAACTTAACTCAACTTAAGCCAAATTGTGTACCATGTCATTAACCCATGTACGTATTTTGATCCCTAGTCCACAGAAAAAATACTGGGTGCATGCTGGGGTGACCTTTAAAGAGCTCTTACACAATTTGATCACTGCATCTCACGTAATATGCCTTCCCACGAGCCAAACTGCTAAGTCCTCTCCAAACTCCATTAGTATTGCTTCATTCCCTTGAGCTTTTTAACAAGCACACATTAACCAACATCAGGTTCTGTCTTTGCCAAGGCACAGAATGTGCTGGCCGATGACTTAACAGAACCTGACAGCTTTGCATATTCATGAAGTTTTAAAGGGGGTGTGCTATTTTTTTTTATTTTTTTAAAATACTTAATCGGATCCCAGCTTGATATACAGAATCAGCTGCAAGTAAGCCATTCATAAGCTGATTCCCCTCTGAAAATGTAAACACTGTGGTACTATCAAAATGTTGCTTGCTTTGAGTACCTCAATTGGCTTGGCACAACATTTGCTCAACCACTTGCCTGAGTTTGAAATGGGACATATTGGTATGACTGGCCACTGGAGGACAAGAGGATTGTTGGGTACTCTTTTTGCAAACAGTAATTAGTGGCCAAACACTGAAGGTGTTAATGTATCTATTAGTGTACGTCTTATTATTATTCCTTTGACAGGTAGCTTATGGCAGCCCTTAGATCTGTATAGTAAAAACTTGAGAAATTTGGCACACTGATAGGGTAGAGTCTGAACATTCCTCATGGCAAATTTGGAGTCTCTAACTCAAACCCTTTAGCACAACCAAAAGTTAAAATTTGCACTTATGTTTAAATATTTTCAACTGAATTGCCTTGAAACGAAATTGCAATTCTTTTCCAATTCTTCTAAAAAAGAATTCTTTCCTCTGATTCCTTGGCTCATGCTTAGTCATATGGATACCCTGGTAACAATTTCCACCTGTCTAGATTTTATGCCATTCTAAAAGTCTTGAAAAACCAACTTTTTCGAACTCCTATACTGTTCATTGTATTTACGCCACAGTTTAGTCAGATCATTTACAGATTGCAAAGATCAAAAGTTATTTAAAGGTTTTTTTATAGACCAAACCATTTCTTATAATGCATTAATGAATTTGATGGCATGCCAAAGAGGTTGTAAAGGTATACTTTTTTGCAATGCTTTGGTGTATTGAAACTAAACTTCATAATGTCATAGCCATCATTATCTGTTGGTATCTCAGCAGTTTTGGCACAGCGCCACCTACTGGTCAAGAAATATGGAATACATCTATTTTTATTAGAACTTCTGAATAGATAGGTGTTACTATCATGAGACAGTTGGGCACACATAGTTGAATGATAGACAATTTTCCTGTTGGCCATATTGGATGTCAACTTTAGTATTTTTGTATTTTCCCATTGGTCAAAAGTTATAAGCTTTTGTATAATGTTACAAGTACTTTTCTATGGTTATTTGACAATGTCGTGCTTGGCACAGTTTTTGCTTCTTGAAAAAGCCTATTTATTTTTGCCATTCTGTTTTATGACACTAGTGGAACTTAAATGAAACACTTCACCTGTAAAGTCAATGTGAAATCTAAACTGACCCTATTTACTTTCTTAATACACATTCCAAGGCTTATTGTGAAAGATTCATCATGTTATTCCAAAGAGAAAACAATGTCTTTTTGTTTGTCTTTGTAACCTTTCATCAAACTGCAATAACTTGCTCCATCTGTGAAACAATTTTCCTCTTCTGTTGACATCACCAAGTCCTCTTGTTTTTCAAACCTTTCCTTCCAACCACCTATCTAATAGAAACCATCAAGATGTCCTACCTTTTTTTGTTGATTGTCCCTTTTTATGAAATACATCACATTACTGAAGTATAATGGGTTGTGGATGCTTTTTCACTTTTCCACCAGTGCAAATATAAATCTCAGAAAAGACGAGCATATTTTCAAATTGTGCTCTCCACCTGTTTCACAGCCCTGTTTATGATAAACTAAAGTGGCGTGGTTGTTAAATGTCACGTAAATCTTTCAGTGTGCTAATGTAAGAGCCCCCGTGGGCAGATAAAGCAGCCATGTTGTATTCTCAAGTGAGCATCACTCAACAGCTAGATTGGAATTGACAGCTTCAGGCTAGATTTTTCTCAAGGTCTGAGCCATTGTTCCCACTATCACATGTGAGGAGGTTAAGCTCAGTGTTTCTGCTTGCATAACAAACATGATGTCTGTCATCTATAACATGCTCTCATTCACTCATACATTAACAGATTGTGTTCCAGTTGTTTCAGTGGCTTTTTGATGAGGTCCAACTGAAGCCAAAACAGGATCTAACCAGATCCTTAATGCCAGTCAATCACTGATATTGAATTCTAAAGAAATGAACTGCAGTTTTGAAATGGATGTATTATATCATGATCACACAAGATAAAGACACCAGTCATAACACCAAGCCGCAAACTTGCCGCTTGTTATTTTCACATGCAGAAAGCTTTTGATTCACCGCAAATGGTTGCCAGGAGTTTGCAGCTCATCAACAATAGAGGTGAACCTCCGGCAAACCTTGGGCAACAATTTACAATTAAGCTCATTTGCATGTGAAAATTAGCGGTGGTCAATTTGTGGCAAGTTTGCTCTTAATTTGCGTAAGGGAGATGTTCCCCCAAAAGAAGAATGAACTAAGAACTTGTGTACCTAGCTGATGTAGACCAGCTACACTGAAGAGCGTGAACATTATGGTGAGCAAATCAAATGAGGGATAATCCAAATATGAAAGAAACTGTTTGTTTGGAAATCTGAAGGCATTGCGTGTGACATCCCTAACAAAAAAATCTTAACTAGGTATTTTCGTAAGGGATGATTGTGTTTCTCTCACACGCTAGCTAGAGAAAACAAATGGCGGGAAATAACGAAGCGATGAAGGACTGCTGTGCAGAGCTTAGACTGAATAAAAGCATAGACTGAATTATTGAATGAGAGGCCTGAATTGACTGAATGACGTAATGCATACTACAAGTCTTCCTGATAGAACTATCACTTAAGCTTCCATTTCTACGAAAGCTCTGACTTGACAGTTACAGTAAAATATCATGTACAAAAAAACAATATGGCAACGGCCTTAACAGTTTCATTATGCCATTGTTACCTGGAGAGTTTTCTCTATTTTTAAACATTTTGCACTAACATATATAGGTGAAATGATACACATTATACTGAACAATTTTTTTCCTGTAGCTCAACTGGTAGTGCATGGCGCTTGCCATACAAAAATCATGGGTTCCATTCCCATGGAACAAACAAGCTGTTAAAATGTTTACATGTATATTGGCTGTGTTCCACTTTATTTTATACATCCACTCTGTAACTTCCCTAAGCACTTCACCTCTGGGGAATCCCTGCTGCCATTTTGGAAGTTTGTTCCACTTTGTTAAGTGGGTGAGGGAAGTTTCTGTTGACAGACCCTCAGCCCCTAAATTTTGACTCTGGGAGAAAGCCTAATCAGATGTTCACATCAGGCAGCTCCATAAACCACAATGCAACTTGATTGTGACATCACAGCACAGATCGTGCTTAAACTTCCCTGATGGAAGTGAAGTTAGGTCGGAGTTGTGGTGGTGTAGTGGGCTAAAGCACATAACTGTTAATCATAAGGTCGCTTGTTCGATCCCCACAGCCACCACCATTGTGTCCTTGAGCAAGGCACTTAACTCCAGGTTGCTCCGGGGGGATTGTCCCTGTAATCAGTGCACTTTAAATCGCTTTGGATAAAAGCGTCTGCCAAATGCATAAATGTAAATGTAATGTAAAGGTCAATTAAGAAGTTTAGAAAAGTTATACTGAGGTTTAATAGAATAATACTTTTAGCAACCTTAAACTGACTATTCGTTACACAGCCATAGCCTATATGTTCATTGTTATGTTACCATTTTTGTTTTTGTAAACCTTTCTAACAATAAATTCCCATAAAAAAAACATTTTCTTAACAGACAGGATTTATACCTATGCCTCTGAAATTACAACTAAACTTACCTGAATCTGTGATCGCATCAATCTCTGAACACTTTGTCTTGTAAGTTGCACGAATCACTAAACAATTCCACAAAATGCAATCAGCATCAATTATCTAGGGCTTAGGGTGTTCCAGTTTAACCCATTGCAAAAGTTCCACCAGTAGTGGGCGGACTCGCGCAACCGTAAGCAATGACGTACCAAGAGTCCATGAGACGGAGGGAAGTTAATGAGGGAAGAGGATATATTTTTGAAGTGGAACGCAGCCCTTGACTATCAGCAGTCCGCCCCTGGTGGAGATTAAGAGAAATAGGCCCGGGATTTGACAAAAGTCCTGGTTATCCCGATGGCCAGTCCTTCCCTGTGCTACAGACATTACTTTGACTGGGTGTTCGGGAAATTTCCAGATTCTCCCGATGGTCAGTCCGACCCTGATCTCCACTTTTACTTTCAAATTCTTCTACTTTGTTTATGCCGATTTGCATTATTCGTGCATATCGCTACCTACTGGGCAGGCATGACAATTTATCAATCTATAGTAAAAAGGTCTTTAAAAGACACCTATCATATCGCTTCAGAAGACATGTATTTATTCACTGAAGTAGTATGGATTACTTTTATGCTGCCTTTATTTGATTTTTAAAGCTTCTACATTTTGGACCCTGTTGACTTGCATTGTATGAACTTACAGAGCTGAAAAATTCTTCTAAAAATCTTTGTGTTCAGCAGAAGAAAGAAAGTCACACATGGCATAAGCTTGAGTAAATGAAAGAATTTTCATTTTTGGAAATGACATGTTTTCTTGTTCCAGGAGTGCTTGGAATGGAGCAAAAAAGATAGTAAGAATATGCGATCTGGGTTTGATCTTCCAAAAGAAATACCTTCTAACGTGACTGTTTTGACAGGGTCTTTAATTGAAAATTTTATTCAATTTTATTTAATTTTAACTCTGTAAATATGGTGTTTACGTGACCAAAAAGTACCAGAACAATGTAAATCCATTTGTTTTGTTGATAATTGGTTAATTAAGCACAACAGCACTATTTAAAAGAAATTTGTAATGGGTAATGTTCACTCACACAGCCTCGTAAATACCACACAGAAACACCCTACAGTGATCCGCTTTAACTGTTAACATCAAAACAAGAGTTCTTACAGTATGTGTCCTCAAATCCACCCCTCTGTTTAACAAATCAAGTGTCTGTGAAAGCTAACCTAAAAGAGAACTTCATGTTTTACTGCTAAATACATTTGCACTCTTTTGCTTTAAAAAGGAAACAATGAAAAGTGAACATGTTTGTCAAGCAAGCTTCAAAAGAAGTCTTTCGTTTGTCTGTCTTTGTTTTTTAATAATTAAAATGGCGACACCCACAATTTATACTGCAACAGATCATTGATCAAAGAGAGTAATTAAAAACAGAGCGGTGAGAACACTTTTCTGGGAACAGCAGGGGAGTATGTCTTCATTTCAAACACCCACCACAGTAAAACTGATATACAATCAACTGAAACAACACTGCTATAACACCTACATTTTTCTATACAAGATAAACTCATTTCAGGAGGGCAGGTGGGCATTGTTTTGCTTCTACATATTCACACATGGACGGTATATTCAGCTGAATAAATAGCAATGTGTCAAACTTTCTCTTAAAAATAATTCTGATCGAAATGTTTCTCTTTTTCTTACTCATTCTGAGAAGATGTCTAACTTTTTGCTAAAAAAAGTTGAGGTGTGTGTTTAGGATAGGCTGAAATAAAGACATCCAATATGGGACGCCTCTTGTCCTGTATTTAAGTTGAAAAAACTCTCAAGTGGTACTAAACCCATCTGATGGCACCAATACCCCCACCCTCACTCCGGTTGGATGCCACCGTCCCATATCCAAGTAACATTTAATGGCAAAATGACTCACAAAAAACATCCAGTGAGCAGCTGTTTGGAGGACGGCAACGCCTTGTTGATGTGAGAGGTCAACGGAAAATAGCCAGACTGGTTTGAGCTGACAGAATGTCTACTGTAGCTCAGATAACCGCTCTGTACAATTGTAGTGAGCAGAATGGCATCTCAGAATGCACGAGACGTTGAACCTTGACGCGGATGGGTAGCAGAAGACAACATTGGGCACTTTATAAGGACCATAGGACCCATTTACACCTTGTGTTAACATGCATTTTCAGTGATTGGATAGCTATCTTATTGCACTTGACCACATTAAATGATGTTGTAAATTCACCCATGACACATTGTGATAGTATCTTGATCGGATTACTCAAACCACATTCGGAAGTGGTCAGGAATGGGGTCTGACCACATTCAAAGCAGGTGAAATATTAAGATGCGTTTTTGTTATCTGGATACAACTAACAACGAATGACTGTAGCGTAACACATCAAATAATGAATGCACTGTCTTGCACTGTGTTCTTGCCTTTTTCTGATAATTCGGCCACTGCAATGTGAAGAACACAACAGATACTGCAGTATTGCATTCTTGTCACCCGAACAATGATTGATAACCCACAATAGCCCACTTGAAATATCACGCCTCCCCACATCCTCACTCGCACATTTCAGATTAAGCCTATTTAGCCAAGTTCCGAACGTGCAACAAATATTATTAAATTTGCTTCAGTGATGCCAAAAAATATTAAATGAAGGAAAAATCCTGACTGTTAAAGTGATAGAAAGCATTTCAATTATTCATCAATGTTATTAAAATTCACCAAAAGATGAATAATTTTCTTCACAGTCATTTACCACAGTCTCTGACTGTTTATATATAAATATATTTATAAAAATATATATGAAAGATTATCCAGTTGCAATCCGGAAATGAAACCCATGTTAATGCAAGGAGTAAATGGGGCCAAATTGTTCCTAATTAAGTTCTCAATGAGTGTATATAAAGCCTCGGGAACATACGCCTAAAAATGCATGGGACATGTCCCCCTCACTGTCAATAAAACCAAACTTCATTGGGACAAATGTGTTTTCATTGTGTGTTTCATAAAGCAAATGGGTATATGTGTAAATGCAAATGTTAAAATTCACTGATCAGTCTTTTAAGACAGGATAGCTGCTCAACCACCATACCAGCTTGTCATGTAGCCTAATTTCCATGGCAACCACGTCACTCACCCGAGCTGGTTCTCAGCCAACGGTCATTGGGCACGAACTCATCATGGCAAAATACTCTCTACTCATGTTTTTACCATCAAGCAATGTAAGTTACCATTTGGCATCTGTTCATGTTTTATATAGCATGCATATAAATGTGGATAATAATCTTATTTACACACACAAATGGCACTCTCACTTACACTGGATCATAGTGGGTGACAAAACATTGCCAGAGCTTACCAGTTAATTTGCCCTCTTTGACGGTTTACCCTTAGTCTTAAGATAGTTGAGCCAGGCCTGTCTATTGAAGGATCACTGTGGAAACCTGCAATTGTTACCAAAAGGGGCTATTTACTACTTAATATAAATCCCAAAGCTAGCTTTTTGTGGTGCAACCTAATGTAGTTAACTTTAATTCAGTTATGTTAGATAATGTTTGATTTCCAACCAATAACCAGTAATTTAGATGTTAGGACATGAAGCACATTAAGTCTAAATAGTCTAAAACCAAAAAGAAAGAGACCCCATTCCAGTCACGAAAATGTGGTGTTGCTGTATACTGTATATGTATATGCTAAATGTTTTGTCAGCTATCTTGTGTTAGGTAAAAATGTGCTTTCAAATTAACTTTTGGGGGGTTTTTTTTAGAAAAAAAAAAAAAATCCTTTACAATGACTGATTCCATTACTGTATGTTGTACCAACAAAAATAATATTTTAAGATTAGATCAGATAGAAATAGATCCTCAATTAAAAAACCCTTTTACAATGTATAATGTGTACTTATGTTTGTCACTTTTAAAATGATTAAAATAATGGCTACGCCCCTGCCAAGCACAGAGATTTAAAGTTGTAATCTGATACCTTTAGGTGTACCCCAAAAGTTTTTAGAATATTTTGATCACTAAAATCGAATAGTTAGGGTTGGGGGCTTTTTCAAATCACTAACCCTATAGATGCTTGCCTTAGCCTTGCAAATAATAACATTTCAGTACAGCATGAGATGATGTTTAATAGTATCAGCCACTATTACTCAAAGACTTGGCAACAAAAGACTTTTGTAAACATGCTCCTGATGTTGATGTTCTTTTCCCCTCTCATTCCCTTTTCTCTATCTTTTCACACCTGGACAGATAACCATCATATGCTTATTCAGAAGAGCAAAGCATATCTTTTCTCTCACCCTTACATGCCTGCTTGTCCTTTTCTTTTTTCAACTCAAATGGCTCTTTGAAGATGCTCCCTAACCTTTTGTCACCTCTACATATCGTGGTATGATAGGGGATGAACAAGGAAAAGGGAATGAGACATAAAAAAAAAACAAGACCACACACACACTGAATGACCAGTAAAAATCAAACCCCACTAAACAGTATTTATGGCATTACTCTCTATTAAAGCATTAGTGTGTGTGTCGCACACATAGCTAGACTGTGTTGGTCACAGCAGATCTTATGGATTCACATGTGAAGGTTCAAAGTGATGTATCTTTTGATCTATGAAAGAGGAAACCACAGTTTTTACATCAAAGGAGCAGATCACAGAGAGGAATGTTTTGAATGTAATAGCTCTGTTCCAAATACGAATGAGCTACATGAAGACCATTCCAAAATGTAGGCAGCATAATTATTATGCCTTCTAAGATACCTTGTTTTGGCCAAATTCAATGTAACCTTTGTGGGTTATTCTTTTGCAAAAATAAGAAGAACAAGAACAGCTTGAAAGAAGAAATAAGAACAGCTTGAGGTGGTAAGCTGGTCTCTCAGCCTAGGTTTGCTAGACGAGTTATTCCCAACTGTGGTACACGGACCTCAGGTGGTACACAAGCAGATTTCAGGGGTACAAATAATTGGATTCTGTTATGTTTAACCTAATAAAACAAAATGGTATAAAATAAAAATAATAGGGCTTAGGGATGGGTAAAAAATTTTTTTTTTTATTAATTACAACCTTTTTTTAACAATTCCAATATTGATTCTTAAAATCCCCAAATCAATGTCTTAATTTTCTCTATGCGAAGTTAAGCACAGAGATCCTTTTACTGCATGTTGAGAATAAAAGTATGGTTTGACTGTTCCGTGTAATGTGTGTCCAAAGACAAAATCTACACAATCTTTTATGTACCTAAAATTGACATTTTAACTTAAATATACCCAAAGTAATTCAATCAAAATCTGAATTGAAACTCATTAGGAGCATGTGAATCTGAATAAAATTGGGAATCTTAATCAGTACCAGTCCTATATAGGAATGTCAATAGATCAAACCAATACTGAATGATCAATAATAATCAATATTAAAGATAGGACTTAATAATATTAGTCTTTGGTACACATCTGTGGTTTGTGTCGATGAAGGGGATACTTGAGTCTTATTGATGATGCTGTGGGGGTAGTTAAGGCAAAAAAAGGTGGGAAACACTGTGCTAGACCAGTAGCTGAACACAAGCCAGGCAGCAAGATCAGTAAAACCATCTTAAACTGGCTAAGACATTCAAGCTTCAATAGGCTGGGAAACCAATAACAGAATGAATTGTAGCATGCTCAGTTAAAATAAATAAATAAATAAAATAGAGAATAGGCCAAATACTGAATGTATTGGGGAAAAAAACTATAGTTCAGTCTAAATAAAACTATTTTGTACAAAAAAGGGTGTGTGCCATTTATTCCTGCTTAAAAACTGCTTAAAGTGGTTTGATTGTCTTATTTTGGCTTATACATACAGGTCTTCATACAGGCCGAGCTGGTGTTTAGCTGGTTGGCTGGCTTGTAGACAAGACAGAGCAGCAGATGCCCAAAATCCCTTTAAAATTAGTAAAACAGACCAGCTTGGTCAGTTTGGGTGATTAGCTATCCACCTTTCCCTGCTTTACATTGTTGTTTTTTCTACAAGGTTTTTAAGCGTATTACAGTATCGTGTCATTAGCTTAGCAACATGCTATCGACAAACTCTATCGGAATACATTGAGAGGCAAGTTGCATGTGCGCTTCATGTGAGGAATGCTACTAGTGTGGCACATGAAGATGCTGTTTATGTATACCCTTACAGGAAATCAAAACTAGCCACAAGCTTTCAGCAATTTTGCCACTCGTTATTTTCACATGCAAATGAGCATTTGATTCGCCGTAAATGTTTGCCAGAAGTTTGCAGCTCTTCACCTGTAGTGGTAAGTAAGAGTAAAAGAGTAGCTAATTTAAAAGTACTCATGAGTAGTGAGTACTGAGTTGTGAAAGTTATGCCCCTTTAAAATAAAAACTGTATGCTGCAATTTAAAAAATATAGCACACATACCGTAATTTACATTCCCTTTTATGGTTGTTTGCCAGGAAGAATAAAAAATATAGGTATTTTATTGGTGTTTGTGACAGACAACTTTTAAAATACATCACTTATCTATGATACTGTAAACACTTCATGAATCTGATGGAAAAAATAAATAAAAGGGCAACGTGATTACAGAAATGAAAAGAGGAAAGTTATATTCAATATCATAATGTATTAAACATGTAGGTAACCCCCGTTCCCTGATGGAGGGAATGAGACATTGTGTCGAATGAAGCAACACTAGGGGTCTTTCTTGTAGGCCTCGTTTACCACTGAACTTGAGAAAAGGCCAATGAGAAATTGGCAGACAGAATTTGCATGTCCCTCTCCCGGACATACACGTATAAAAGGAGGGAATCGTGCACCTGTCCATTCAGATTTGTACTGAGGAGCCGAGAATGAGGACTGGCCAAGGGAGACACGGGTCTGCCGGCAGGGGAAATACACAAAGGGGGATTAATCCGTGGTGGCCAAAACCTGTGGAGCACCTATTACAGTACAGAGTAGATAGTACCCATAGTGGGTTTGGTCGGGAATTCCTCCACTGAATTCGTGGACCAGAGGGCTAGGGAGGAAAGACATCCAGGTAGCGGGAGTCTAGTGGACTCTTCTGGGAGAAAGAGCAAACGTGATCGCCTCAGTGGAGGGGAAGGGCACTATGTGCAAGCGGAACACCCGGTCAGCCATTCCGCATTACCGAATTCTACATGCTCTGACCTGAGAAAATATGGGACAAGACAGACTCAACCCTGAGATTGTAGAATCTCGTAACAGTATTGGGTGTTGCCCAGCCCACCGCTCTGCTAGGGAGGTGCCGTTGGACAGTGCCCACGAGAATGCAACACTGCTCGTAGAGTGTGCTCGAACCCACAAGGCCTGGGTCTGATAGGCCAGCCATGGTGTTGACGACCACCCAGTGGGTAACCTCTGTTGGAGACAGAGCCCCTTTCCGCTGTCTTCCTACTGCAAACAAAGAGGTGCTAAAACATCAAAAGCTCTGCGTGCAGTCCTCATAGGTACGCAAAGCAAGCACTGGACACAGCAAAGATAAGGCTAGGTCTGACTCGTGCTGGGGCAGCTTCGTTTTCACCTCTGAGGGAGTCGTAGGAACCTTGGGCACATAGCCCGGTCGAGGTCTTAGGATGATGAGAGCATCTGCCGGACTGGACTCCAGGCAAGTGTCGCTGACAGAGAACGCTCGCAGGTCCCCAACCCTCTTGATGGAAGTGAGCGCAATCAGGAGCACCGTCTTCAAGGAAAGCTCGACTCACTCTAGCGGCTTGAAGGGGGTCTCTGAAGGCCTGAGACCTCATGGGACTATGGAGAGAGCCCACGAGGGAAACAGGTCATGCCCTGGGAGGGTTCAACCTCCGGGCACCTCTAAGGAACCTGATGATCAGGTCTTGCTTCCCTAATGACTTGCCGACCACTGCATTGTGGTGAGACGACATGGTGGCCAGTGTTGTGTCAGCACATCTGTTCCGAGGGAAGCCTCCGTTAGGGAGTACCAGAGTGGGCAGTGGCAGGTCTCTTGGGAAGCAAACAGTTCCAACTGTGCTTTGCTGAACTGCTCCAAAATCAGCTGGACCACCTGGGGGTGGAGCCTCCACTCTCCACTGAGCATGCCCTGTTGAGACAGCACATCAGCTGCCATGTTGAGGCTACCTGGGATATGAGTAGTGTGCAGCGACCTGAGTCTGCCTGTTGTTTAGAAGCCACAGTGGAACAGGGCGAGCAGACGGAGCACGGCTCGCGCTGGAACGGCGGCGAGGCATGATGTGGGAGGTGGCCTCCATCTGCTTCCTCAATGCCAAAGACTGCTGGGCAAAGTCTTCAATGGTGTCGCTGAATAAGCCAAACTGGGAGACAGGGGCGTTGAGAAAGCGGGCTTTGTTGGGGTCCCGCATCTCAATCAGGGTCAGCCACAGATGTCGTTCCTGGACCACAAGTGTGGGCATTGCCTGTCCGAGTGCCGGCGCTGTGACCTTCGTGTCCTGGGGGCGCAGTCGTTCGTTGAGCTCAGTTCCTGCAGCACATCAGGGATCAGGACTACCCAAGTGCAGATCTTTAAGTGCCTTGGCCTGGCGGACTTGCAGGAGGGTCATGGCATGCAGGGCGGAGACAGCGTGAGGGGTCGCTCTGCCATTGAGGGTAGTGAGAGTGGAGAAGCGAGGAAGCTAGTTTCGGGCAGTATAAGATGCCTTCTACGGCTTCGTCAACTCGTCATGCACCTTCGGGGGGCGGCTGAAGTGGCTTTCTCTCAGAGAAAAGAAAGCTACGACCGCAACGTTGCCAATGCTATGTTCTTGCAATGAACCATTCACAAAATGCTGCCTACGTGTGATCCCAGCCCAGACACACAAGGCAGCTCTTATGACCGTCAGAAGCAGAGAGATATCTGCCGAATCCAGGAACTACACAAAGGCGGAAAGACGTCTTTAAAAAGACACGTTTTTAAAAAGAAGTTCAACGTCACACCCTTGAAGGGGTCAGAGTTTGGTTCTTTGAAAGAGGACCCAGGAGTGAAAACACCCTTAAACAATATGCCTGTTGTATTTTATTCATTCATTCACATTAGTGACTGTCTGTCTGTTGATATTTCTTATATTTGCAACCCACTTTGCAATGTATTAATTATCAAGTTCACTGACTGAATGTTTTACTTCAAGTGTGATGAAACGTCATTTTGTGGGCCTGTGAGGAGTTGCATTTGTCAGCGGTCTAGAATTATTTAGAACAATAGTGTTATGATGACAAAATATTTAAACTTGTTGCACAAAGTACTTTGTAAAGGCAAAAAATTCTTATTTGGCAACTACAAAATGCGTCTACTGTGACTATGACTGATGTTTTCATCTGTTTTGGTGGGAGTGTGTTTCACTGGCCGACATCAGTTCCACATAAATTTTGTATAGAAGTCGATTCGGACTATAAGACACAAGGCCTTTCAGATGATGAAAAAAATGTGACTTATATTCCGGAAAATACGTTAATTCAATTATAAAAAGATTATGTCATGACTCCCTTTTACAGAACTTGTTTTTCAGCTCAACAAATATATACTGTATATATATTTTCCTTTTATTGAATATTCAAAACATACAATATGTTTGCAGTGAAGCCACTCAATATCCTCATCACACCAGTCATCCAACAGATTACCATTCAGAGCGACACACAGAAGCATCCAGGGTCATTGCACTGCTCAAAGGCATGTTGACCGATCTACCACCAGGGCAAAAAAAATGTGAACCTGAACCCCCCCAAGATCCCCCCAGTTTCCCAATAGCTGTCTCTCAACCATTCGTGACCCATCCCACAGTCCCACACCCCCACCCCCCCCTTTTCTAAAGCCAACACTGGTTTGGAATGACGTGATGTTGAGTAAACAATGACAGAATATTCATTCTTTTGGAAAGAGAGTTTTCTGGTTAATAGAATCCAGAAAACACCCTCAGTACATTTGTCCTCCTGTCCTTTCCCATAAGGGGATCTTGTTTCATCCCTACACACAAAGACTCAGACATGTAGACCTAAAGTACATTCCAATATCCATGACATTACACATTCTAGTCATACGCCTCATATTTTGAAAAATACATTAATGTCCTTGTTATGAATAAACATGTCCATAAAAGTTTAAAAACCAAAGGAAAAAAAGCTGTTTATGTTATTACTAATGTAATTATGAATGGTTCTGCCCTACTTGGAAGCTGAATAACTGGTGCCTTTAAACTCCACTAGTGAGGTGAATCAGCAAGGCTACTATTAAGACCACAGCCGCACACAGAAGCCATGAAGTACGACTACTGTGGACTCACTTTCTATATGACTCACACAACAGATCTCATAAAACACATAGCATTTGGAGATTTCTGGGTATTGGTTTGTAAGTATGGTTTGCTACTTGTGTTGCCGTGTGAGTAACAGGCAGACGGTGAGTAACAGGGGTCTTGCTAAAGGATCGGGGTAATGCAACTCAGCCCTGTAAAGAAATTACTCTCAACAGCTTGGGGAATTTCCTGACCCTATGCCCTGACACTAACCCCTCCTTCAAACTCCCTCGCTGTAGTTCCGCAGAGCTGTGGGAATGGGTTTTTTAAGTCCCTGACATACATATTTGCAATCAGAGTAGTATTTATCTGGTACAAACACAATAAGGATCCTAATTAGGGTGACATTTACATAAGTGAATCCAAAACCGCAGCATTTTACGAAATATTTAGCTGCAAAAGAGATGGAAATGCATACGTTAATTAAATCAGTCTTTACAATGCTATTTGAGAGAAAGATATTCTAGGAGAGCAAATTTGATTATGTGAAAAAAAATAAAAAAGATTCAGCATGTTCCAAAAAACATGTTTCTGGAGAAGCTACACTATATCAAAAACTACAGTCACATTAATGAAAAATGGAATTAGGTTAGTGGCATCACAGCTTTTTGTAAGTTAGGCCCAAAAACTATGAGATAATATTAACTATATCATTATATAGCTTTATATTAAAAATCCCCCAAAAAACTGTCCAGTATGTAATTAGCTGCTTTTTTTTTAGTAACTTGTAGTGTCGCTACAGTTACTGTATTTTTAACTGCTTTAAATATCATGTAGCTTGTAAGGCTACAGATTCCCCAATGCTGGTAGAGAAGCAAGGAATAAAACATTCACAGAACCTGAAAGATAAGTGAGAACAAAAGACAGCTAGGGTCACGGGCAGGAAGGGAGGGTAGTGTGGATGGCAGAGTATGTTTCCACAGATCTAAATACTCTTTTTCTTTTTTTAGAAAATCGCTTGCTGAATTCCGGAGGATGAGTCAGTGCTGACTGGTCTTCCAAACACAAGCCAGATGCATGCACTGACTCATAACATGGACACAGCTTCAGTCTTGAACACACTCATCAATACAATACACAGACTTAAGACTTTGTCAAAATACACACTGATACAATATACTAAAATTAGACAAACACGTCAGACTAAAAATGACTTGTTCACATAAACACATGATAGGAAAATTATTATTGGACACATAATTAATGTTTATCAGTAAACTTTCCAACACATGCACAAGACTTATATAATTATTTTAGTAAGTAACAACTATAACCTATAACCATTGGCTTGTATTAGCTCCACCCAACAGGAAGTCAGCCATTTTGTTTGTTTGAAAAAAATGCATGCTCTGGAATTTAAAATACCCCTCCTAGGGGATTTATGTGACAGGCAACAAACGTGGCCAACATCATGCCAAGACATTGAAGATGAACTGATTTTTGATATATGGAATGGTGTTGCTTGGTGAGGCTATACATTTATGGTGAACAATGAGAAACAGAAAATGTGTGCAATGTGTCATTTGATAAAATTTGTGATTATTGTGGGGCACGGTCATAGTGCCACCAACTGGCAGCAGGAAGTCTGGCACTGTTTACAGACTTTGGAATAGCACTCTCATTTTTACCTGAATTGTGTGTGGGGGAGGGGGGGCTCTGTAGTGCCTCCTAGAAGATGGAAATATTCAGGGGGCACTGCAGCACTTTCCTTTTGAGCTACCGTCACTAAAATATGTACACATATAGAACTCATTAAGCTGGACAACATTTGTAATGGCAGTCATAAGATCCGCCCAACAGGAAGTTGGCCATTTTGGATTGTTTGACAAATGCATGCTCTGGAATTTGAAATACTAAGTATTTCATGTTACAGGAACCAAATGTGGGCAACAAAAGGACAAAAAATTGATGATGCTAAATTGCAAAGTTTTTTTTTGCCATGGCAACGCGATAAAGTTCCGTAAAAAATTTTGGAAAAAGGACATGTCTCATATCTTTTGCGTGCATCATGTGATTTACATAAAAATTTTGCCAAATGTTTGGCCTTGCGGGCTGATCACATTGATATGGCTACTGTGGGTCACAGTCGTAGCGCCACCAACTGGTAGAAGGAAGTGTGGCACTTTTAAAAAACTTTTAAATATCCTTCTTATGTTTATCTGAATTGCTTAAAAAAATGTAATAATGTCAAGACAGTGCAGATGTAAAATTCTGAAGGGATTCTTGATATCTTAAATACTTAACATACTTTAATTTTCACTATATTTTGCACACACATCAGAGTTGTCGGCCATAAGGCCTGGGCAAAAGTTAACATATGGGCATGGTTGGGGAGCTCTGTAGCGCCACCTTTTGAAAAAGGTGGTGGAGTCAGTTTCGTCTACGGTCACCAAACTTGCTACATTGTTCTCATCAAGCTGGACAACTTTCAAAATTACAGTCATTAGCTCCACCCAACAGGAAGTTGCAACTTTTGGATTGAATGTGCATTTTTTGAACTACTCATCATAGGGGATTGATGTAACTGGCACCACACTTAGACAAAAGTAAATCTTTGTATATCCTCAGTGTACAAAGACATTGAAGATGCTAAACTGCAAAGTTATTTTTGATATTTTTAACTGTTTTGCCATGGCAACGCAATAAATTAAGGATAAAAATGTGAAACAGGAAGTTTCCTAGAACTTCTATATGCATTGTATGATTTTGGTGAAAATTCAGCTGTATGCTTGGTAATGTGGGCTGATCACATTTATGTGGCTATTATGGGTCATGGTCATAGTGCCACCAACTGGAACCAGGAAGTAAGGCAATTTTAACAGACTTTGAAATAGCCCTCTTGTGTTTACGTGAATAGCTTCAAAATTCTTTCGAGAAATATCATGACACTGCTGATGTAAAATTGTAAAGGGATATTTGATATCTTAAATACTGTTGCAATTGAAATTTATTGTGCAAGTGAAAGCAGTTTTTAAAGTGAAATAAAAAGCTGTAGAAGTCTAAGTTTATTGTAATAAAATTGTACAAACGTTTTATTTTTTTATATAAATAAAATATAATAAAAATAGCAACTGAAATGTAAATATACTAGAAAATCAAAGCTCTTTCTGTTCCAAATTTTAGACAGTGTGGCAGTGTGCTGGAATGCAGAACCAGAAATGCCCAATAGAGGACAGCCAACCTCCATTGGTGAATGATTCCCAAAAGATCACATCGGCACAATTATCTGAGTAAACTAGGCAGACACTGGCATAAAAACACAATATGAATTTGATAACATATATCATAATACAAAAATATAATTTATATGAATGCTTTTTCTAAGGACAGGACAAGTCTTTATTTTTTTATATTTTTCATAAAATGCAATAAAGGTAATGTTAGAAACACCTCTCAAACCACATAAGAAGTGACAACATTTTATTGCACAACATTATATAAGATGTTTTCAAGATTAGAAATAATAACTGGTTACACTGCACGTGCTGTTAGAAGTTGGAGCCAGCAACTATTTTCATTTTCAACAAACATATTATATTTTTTCTGCCATAAATTATACAAGATAATTTATTTGGATCGCTCAAAATGATCATGTGATTGCTGCTTTCTAAACTGAGAAAGGCCAGCCCATGTAACCATGGAAACCTCACACTACTGCATAAAAAGGAAGAAGATTTATTGTATTAATATATCATTTATATATCATAAATATATCATTTAATAATAATCTAATTTCTGGAGGAAACACGAGCAGATTTCATTTGTATGATGTACAATCCTGGAAATGAATAGATTCAAACACTTTTTTTGAGTTCAAATCTTTCCTGTGTAAGAAAAAAAAAATGTTCTAAATTAATGAATTCTGATTTTACAGCTGGTAGGAGCCACTTGAGAAAAAACACCTTTGAATTTTTATGACTGTGTCAGGTAAGGGGTGGATGGTGGTGCAAGATGTTTGTATAACTGTGCAGAGAACTGATTGAAATTAAGAATAGTAGTGGTGGTCATTAAGACTGTAAGATATTGTCATGTATTGTCATGACAATTTTGTTGTCATGTATATTTTGTTGATTTCTGCTGATTCATGTTTTTCATATCTTGTTGTTCCTGTTTCATATCATGTGATTTCATGTTTCCCTCCAGGTTCATGTGTCTTGTTTTCATTGGTTTATTGTTTGATTATCTTGTTATCAGTTCTGTCTGTTCATTGGTTCCCTCGTCATTGTTTTACCCCTTGTCTATGTATTTAAGCCCTCATGTTTACCATTGTCCTTCGTCAGGTATTGTGTTTGGTAAAGTTGTCATGCTATGTCAAGTCAAGTTTATGTCAAGTCAAGTCCATGTTTATGTTTCATGTTTATAGTTAGGTTTCTTTGGATCTCACTTTTGTAAAATAAATTGCATTTGGGTTCTTCACTCCATCATCATCGTCTTCATCATCGTAATTTCCAGTAGCTACATACGTTACAGTATACCTGACCTACACAATATGAACCCAGTGGTTCACCTCCTTCACCTTCGTCAGGGGAGTCGTCCCCTAGAGGATTATGTGGAGGACTTCTGCGCTCTGGCCTGCCAGGTGGACTTTAATGAAATAGCCCCTCGGCTCTATGTTCCTTCGGTTCCACTGGGATCCTTCAGCCTGTTGGCTTTATCGGGGTCCCTCGTACCTCCAGCTCCTCCTTGGTCTGTTGGTCACCTGGCTCCGCCTTGGCCCTCCGATCCTCTGGCTGTGCCTCGTCCCTCCGATCCATGAGTTCCACTGACCTCCATCCTTACGTCTTTGCCTTGGTAGTTTTCCAAAAGCTACCAAGTAGAAATGGACCCATGGTGCTTGGGCCTGTCATAGCTGCTTGCAGCTATATTTATTATTATTCTTCTTTTCAAGGTTTTTGGTACTTTTGTGGTACTTACCATGCATGAAAACGCTTGAAATGTTTTACACACATTAGAGTCGTCGGCCGTTAGGGCTAGGCAAAGATGCATGGGGGCTCTGTAGTGCCCCTTTGAAAATGGGCATGTAAGGGGGGGCTCTGTAGCACCCCCATTTGCACCTACAGTCACCAAAATGAGTACATATATTGTTCTCTTCAAGCCGAACAACTTTTTTTGATATTCTGAAAATCTCAGGCTCTGAACTTTTAAATACTCCTCTTAGGGGATTCATGCTAAATCATGCCAAGACATTGTAGATGCTAAATTGCAAATTGATTTTTTATATTTTGAATGGTGTCGCCATTGCCAAGCAATACATTTCTGGCAAAGAATGGAAAACAGGAAGTGACTTAAAATTCAGCTGTGTTTGATAATGGGGGCTATTGGATGCGGCTATTATGAGTCACAGTCATAATGCCACCAACTGGTAGCAAGAAGTATGGCCCTCTTGTGTTTTAATGAATTGCTTTATAAACTGTATAGAATAATGTTGACACTGCTGATGTAAAATTGTAAAGGAATATTTCTTAATTATATCTTAAATACTGTTGCCATGGCAATGCATTAATTGCTATTATTCCTTTCTTCCTATATTTGGGTGTTTTTGAGGCACTTGGCATGCTTCAAATTTCATGATATTTTGCACACTCATCAAAGTCGTCAACCATTTGGACTGGGCAAAAGGTCACACATTAGTATGTGGGGGGGCTCTGTAGTGCCCCCTTTTAAATGGGCGTGTAAGACGGACTCTGTAACACCCCCGTTTTCACCTAGAGTCACCAAACTTGGTACATATATTGTTCTCATCAAGCCAGACAACTTTCATAATTGTAGTTATTACCTCTACCCAACAGGAAGTCTATGAACTGCAATACTCCTCCTAGGGGATTCATGAGACTGTCACCAAATTTAGACAATATTATACCAAGATATTGAAAATGCCAAAATGTGAACATATTTTTATATATTGAATGGTGTTGCCATGGCGAGGTATTCAATTAATGTACAAAAATGGGAAACAGGAAATGTATTGTATCTTCTGTGTGAAATGTGTGATCTTGGGTGCTAATCACATGAATGTGACTATTTTGGGTCACAGTCATAGTGCCACAAACTGTCAGCAGGACTCTTACAGCAGACTTTAAAATATTTATCTTATATTTACCCTTTTGAATTGCTTCAAAATTGTTTAGAATAATGTCAAATTACAAATGCATGTGTTCATCATGCATTGTTTTCCGAAAGCCACGGGAGGAAATTGACCCATGGTACTTGGGACAGTCATCACAGCTTGCAGCTATATTTTTACATTACAGTTCTAAGAATAAGATTATTCTGTATTATGGTAATGAGAATGATATTTTTGCATTACAGTAATGACATTTTTACTTCTGTTCCGGAAATGAGAATGAGATGCAGACTGAGAAGGAACAGAAAGGCAACTGAACTCCAGGACAGAGAGACGGAGAAGCATTGTAGGAGGTTTGGATGGGTGAAGGAGAAAGCAGTGAATCATAGAGGAGAGAGGTGAGTGTGTCAAAAATACACAAACAGAAAGAGATTAAAGAGCAGAACTCTGCAATGAATAAAAATGCCGCTTCAAAGACTGAGGGCTGAGAAGAGGCTGAGTCACTCCAGACACCCACTTCCTGAAACAGGGCACTTGAGGAGGGGACCAAACATGGAGTAAATCATTTATGTATGTGCATGCACATGGTCAGGCCAACAAATACAGTCATGAAGCAAAAGCATGCACACTACCAGTCAATAATTTGGACACACCTTAATTTACAAATGTTTTACTATTATTGTAAAATCTGAACATTTTAATAATAATGTGAACAAAATTATGAAATAACACAAATGGAAGTATGTAAATGATGTACTGACAATAACAAATGTTATACATATATTTTAGCTTTTTCATAGTTGCCAACATTTACCTAGAATACAACTATGTGACTGTTATCTCAAAGATCTATTTCTACTTGATGTAACATATAAAAAATACTTTTGAGGATGTAACCTAAAATTACCTGGTTACTTCAGCAATCGCATTATCACATCTCGCATTGTCACATTTACTTTTAATCGGTAAGATTTAGGTTTAAGGTAGTGAGGTACTGTAGATTTAAAACTTGATAGAGCATTAACCTTATAAACCTAATTTGTTTGAGAGAACATTTAACTTGCTGTCAGCGCATGCAGTGGACATTTCAACTGGGAACTGATATTTGTAGGAACCACAAGCAAAAGAAAAACTACAAAAATGATGACTACAAAAACAATGTTAAACATTTAAAGCATAAGCCTTTAAATCAAAAAGCTTTTAAGATAATAAGAAACATAAATTAAATGTTTCCAAACTTTTGTCTAGTAGTGTAGGTCACTTGTAATGCAAAATGGACACACTTTTGGAAACCTTTATTTATTGTTGATTACAGCCTCATAGATATTGTTGGATACCGATAGCCACGCATCCATGCACGTAGTTAAATTCAAGTGCAAAACACATCCTGTACATACTACAGTCATACACGCATCGTAATGCTAAGACAGCAAATGAGAGTGAGTAGACTAGCTGAGTGGACCCAGACATGAAAGTGCAGCTCCATATGTCATTTCCAGTGTCATTTCCACAGCAAAGACTGCAGCTGTCCTGAAACTGCAGTTCACTTGTCCTCTGCTGGGTCTGCACACTGGTTCCCACTTATTATTTTTACATACAAAACAGCGATTTACTGCAGTTGTTTGCTAGAAGTTTGCAGCTCTTCACTGGTAGTGGTAAACCTGCAGCAAACCTTTGGCAACAATGGAGTGTTTGTCGCAAATCTTAATTGCATGACAAGTCAAGTCATTTTTATTTGTATAGCCCTTTTCACAACACACATCATTTCAAAGTAGCTTAACAGAAAATGATGCCTCAACAGAAAAAGCTGTAATATAGTAATGTCTTTGGGTCATAATAGTGTAGTTTAAAAAAAAATACAAAAAATGTGAAAATAATGAGTGGCACATTTGCTGCAAATTTAGGGTAAGTTTTTGATCATTTAGATTTTTATAGAATACTACATATAGAAGTAAAATTGTTATGTAATACAGCTATTTCTACCTGATCTAACCCTTAAAATTTGTTTTGTTATCGGGGACCTGGGTAGCTCAGCGAGTAAAGATGCTGACTATCACCCCTGGAGTCACGAGTTTGAATCCAGGGCATGCTGAGTGACACTCCTAAGGTCTCCTAAGCAACCAAATTGGCCTGGCAGTGAGGAAGGGTAACCTCCTCTTGGTTGCTATAATGTGGAGTCACAGAGAATAGCGTGAAGCCTCCATATGTGCTATGTCTCCGAGGTAACGTGCTCAACAGGTCACGTGATTAGATGCGTGGATTTTCTGTCTCAGAGGACTTAAGAGCGCATTGGGAATTCCAAATTGGCGAGGAAAAAAATAAATAAAAACATTTTGTTGGTGTAACCTTATGTATTAATGCACATATTAAATATAAATAAAAAGGTTTGTAGAACAGTAAAGTATATTTACATTTTCTTCCACCAACATATATATACAGTATACTTACTAATACTTTATTTTTACAGGAATGTTTCATACACTTTATGGATAGAAGATTACAAACAAAATCTATTTTAAAAAGAAAATAAGGGTTTACACATACACTTGTTCTCTGGTGACTTGAGACATGACAAAATTACAAAATTTCCGGTATGGAGGAATAGGTGCAGTGCTTGCTGGTTTTTACATTGCATTCTGGGAATTTTTAAGGCGGGCACTGAAATTATTTTGAGATTGAGACCAGCCCAGAAATGGATAAGTCCCTAGTCAGCGGCCAACTTAGAGTCAAAGATTTTTCGCCACTTGAATATGGGCCGCTTGAGCATTCTGAGCACTTCAATATGGCATGGGGTCCCCCTCAAGCGTTTCACCATCCAAACTGGGGGAGCGGGGGATGTCTCCCTTTGAGCATTTTGCCACTTTTATTTTTTATTTTTTTATTTTTTCTCCCAATTTGGAATGCCCAACTCCCACGTCCTCTAGGTGGCGCAGTTACTCACCTCAATCCGGGTGGCAGAGGACAAGTCTCAGCTGCCTCAGCTTCTGAGACTGTCAATTCGTGCATCTTATCATGTGGCTCCTTGTGCATGACACCGCGGAGACCCTGCATGTAGAGGCTCATGCTACTCCACGATCCACACACAACGTTCCATTTGCCCCATTTTAAGCGAGAACCACTAATCAGGACCACGAGAAGGTTACCCCATGTTACTTTACCCTTCCTAGCAACCGTGCCAATTTGGTTGCTTAGGAGACCTGGCTGGAGTCACTCAGCACACCCTGGAATCGAACTCGGGACTCAAGGGGTGGTAGTCAGCGCCAATACTCGCTGAGCTTCCCAGGCCCCCCATTTTTCTTGAGATCTGAGGCTATTTGCTGGCCAGTTAATAGCCCTGGCTTGCACTGGCCAGATAGTGGAAAAGTGGCTACTGTGTACTTAACTTTCACGAACTGCTTTCTACACAGTTCTTAATAGATTCACTCAATATTCTTGACTCAACCACTCACACGATTAAAGAAAATTTTTCAAATTTTTATCTTTTCAGCTCATTCATGATCAGTTGGCTTCCTCTTTCAACCCACAGCTGGAACAGGAAGTGACAGTGCAGCCTAACAGGCCCCAGTCCAACACTAACTTTAACAATAGGAAGTTCCATGATGATGAGGAACAGGAACTACAGCAGCATCCTGATCTTTTTCTGCTCAGGATTATTCTAGGTTTATACTGTATTTGACTTTCCTCTTAGCTTTAACCATAAGGACATCAAACGACTATGTAGGCTATCAAGGGTGATTTATGGACATCTGCTAAATACTTTATCTGTAATTTTCCAGATAAACCATTCCTTCATATTTCCAACTAGGCCATGAACTTTTAACACTTTACACTTATAAAACATCATCTTAAAATCATACACTGGGTCACTTCTTTATAGTCTTTAACACGGCCCCAGAACGTTGGCTTTGCATGAGTCAGTCTCACTGTGGGTTAGGTAACATATGTCTTCACCACCACCCATTGCCAATAAACAGCTAAAGGCTTTGTGGAAGAATGTATTGCTAACCACAACATAGTGTTGCTTCTGTTAAGTAGCATGAAAACACCATCCCACAAACCCAGATAAAATAAAAAAAAAATTCAAACTTCAACTTTGCCTTAAAATTCTAGAATCAAATTATTTTTATTGGGCTTTGCTAACTGGCAAAGTTAGCAAAGCTGGCACAACTGGCCAAGAGTAATGACGTGAGGGTGGCAGCACTCAAACTGGGCATTGACAAGTGACAGGAAGGGCACACAAACAAGACTGTTTACCTAGGAAATGTGTATTTTTCAAGGAACTGTTCACGCTGTCATCATTTATTCACTCTAATTTCATTACTAACCCATATTACTTTCTTCTATGAAGCCCAAAAGATGTTAGACTGAATGTAAAGGACTGACGTCCTTAGTCATCATTCACTTTTATTGTATGGGAAAAAAAATCAATAAAAGTGAATGGGGAGAATGGTGTCAAAAACTTCTCTATTAAGGGGCAATATTTGCCCTATGGAATTGATTTTCTGTGGCATTTTTACCTTTATACAAACATTTTTCAAACCTTAATTAAATGACCATCTATTTAAAAAAATATAAAAATATTTGATTCAATATCGATTCATTTGGGAATATTTCAGTCAACATGTTAAAAAAAGAAATGCTTTTATTTTGAACAAAATGGCACAGAGTCACACTTGTTGTGTTCCCGGTCAAAAATGACCGGCCATTGAAAATGAATGTTGGAGATCTAAAATAAGAAATACATTTAGTGTTCAGTAGCATGTTCATCATGCTCATGTTCACATATGTGCATGTGTGCTTGCAAACATAAAGGCCTTGGACCTGTGCGCACATACACACACACGCACACACACATTCTCACATACACGCACAAGCTCTTTTGAGAATTACATGCTTTCTTTTTCACAGAGTTTAACTTTATCCTACCCTGAACTGCATCCAACATCCATTCATCCATACAACATTACCACACCAAAAATGCCTTAAAATGTCATAATAAAAGTCCCTTACTCAGAAAAAATGTTTAGCTGTTTTCTCAAATTATTCAAGAAAAATAAATACACATGAATGATAAACATATTTTATCACATTTGAATATCGTTTATCGTTTATAGTAATAAACATTTAAACAAATAACACAAATGTGCACATACTTTGTGTGTCACATTGGCTTGAAAGTTTACATCTTACAATAAGTGGTTATTAAAGAAATATTTCAGAATCAAAACAAGTTAAGCTCAATCGCCAGCATTTGTGGTATAATGTTGATTATCACAAATATTAATTTCGACTTGTCCCTCCTTTTCTTTTTACAGTGTGGCAGGGCCATGCACAGACATTTGGCTCAAACTGAGAAAAAGGGCATCCCCAGATTTATGCTTTTCACTTGATTGTTATTTAGAATAGTCTACAGACAGTATACAGTATTCTGTATACTAATATTAATATTAGATCAACTTCATATATGCTTTACTTTCAAACACAAAGTTGTACATTACTTCTTCCGATGGCAAATTATTCAGAGGAAAAACTACTTTGTAGTTTGTTCACAGTGTGAAAGATCTTTTGATATATACTTTCATCATGATTCACCTGCTTGCTTGCTGGTGTTTTGAATCCAGTTTAATAAAGAAACGCTCCCTTTAGCAGCCTATATCCGCTCTTTCTCTTTCTGTCTCAATCTTCTTTTTTTGTGTGAAGGCATGCTACTATAAACCAGTATTTTCCAACCTTTTTCTGCCACGGCACACTTTTTACTACTAAGAAATTCTACGGCACGCCACTATCCCACATAAGTTAACCATTGTCAATATTTTTTCTTTTCAAGTACTTGTCCATGTTTTCTGTCGATCTTAGTTGAAATTCGGCTATGCAAAAGTCATATAGTTAGGCTACACTGTGTGAGGTCACAGGTGGCAAGAACGCTAAATGGGTAATGAAAAAACAACAAATTTGCTTCTTTTCTAATTTGTAGATATGTTATTTCAATGCCACAACAAATTACAGGGATGCAAACTCATGAGGGACGAAAAAGGTGAGACAATCACTGGTCCACTAATATTTTTTATGGGGATATTTTTTAAAGAATAAGCTAAAAGCACCAATTCCAGCTATTTTAGTGATTCAAGTTTATTCAAGTTTACAATTGTGCAGAATTAGCTGCAATTTTATTAACTGATTAGTTCTGTGACCCCTTCTGGAAATGTCATTATGTGGCGATGAATGAGCGTCTATTGTGAATAATTGAATAGTGAATAATTTTGTGTCATTCATGACCGAAATCTACCAAGAGACTTTATAGTGTTTAAGCATTAAAAGAACAAAGCAGATCTAGAGTCTTCCTTCATTCTGAGCATAATTTTCCATCCAATAATATCCTTACCTTCTCCTTTATTAAAACTAGCATGGTCACAAATGTACTGACTTCTGTATAAGAATTATAAACACAAAGCAGATCTACAGGATCATTTTCTTACAGTAGCCTATTTAAACTGCTGAGCATGACTTTTATCAGAAAAGACCACAATAATAGACAAATAATAATCATTTAGAGTTGCAATAATGTATTTTCATCATTGTAAAGTGCATTTCACATAAGTTGAGTCAAGGCGTCAACACTCCGTTCAACACCAGCGTCAAGCACCGCATTGCCCTCCACATGACAAGAGTTGCAGAAAGCATCACAGAGGGGCGATTTTACCACGTAAAAAAGCAGGTGTGCACAATAAACATTGAAAACATGTATTTGGAAGAGAGAAAAAAGCTTGCAGTTGCTTTGATAGCAGAAAGTAATAAAAGGACTCGTTTATGTTTAGGTCGAATAATTTTCTTGATGAATTTAAATGAGTTCAATCACTGGGGTCTCTGATATTTGTAAACGATAAGGTAATATTTAATTAAAATACATTATGAGACATTCAATGTCTCTCCACAAATTTGGACAGTTTTTAAATATTTCTTGTTGCGTAGTACTCTCAAAGATATTATTGGTGAAGCAAAAACGTGTGTGAAAAACAATTTGGTGTGATGTCACTGATAAACTTCAGTGTATTCTGCAGTGCTGACGCAAGTCATGTGATGACCCTTAAGATGTATAAATATCACTCACTTTTGCACATTAATCATTGTTCTTCACAAACACAAAAGTGACCGATTATGGTTTAAAAATGGTGAATTTCTCCGAAAGGTGAGGAGTTTGGATCCCTGAAATTATCAATAATTTTTCATGCATTTATTTATTTTGTGAAATGTAATAATTATCCACGGCACACCTGACAATATTTGCTGTGTCACAGTCGTTGGGAAACACTACTAGAATCAGTGTGCGACACACACTTAGAACATAATCTCAGTAATGTCCCTTTTTCAGGACACTGTATTTTAAAAATAATTTTTTAAATCCAAATAAACTCTACAGATCTTTATTGTAAAGGGTTTCCATGCTTGTTCCATGAACCATAAACAATTAATGAACATGCACCTGTGGAACGGTTGTTAAGTCACTAACAGCTTACAGATGGTAGGCATTTAAGGTCACAGTTATAAAAACTTAGGATTCTAAAGAGACCTTTCTACTGACACCAAAAGTAAAATGCCCAGGGTCCCTGCTCATCTGCGTGATCATGCCTTAGACATGCTGCATGGAGGCATGAGGACTGCAGATGTGGCCAGGGCAATAAATTGCAATGTACGTACTGTGAGACGCCTAAGACAGCGCTACAGGGAAAAAAAAACACCTGCACAGGATCGGTACATCTGAATATCACACCTGCGGGACAGGTACAGGATGGCCACAACAACTGCCCGTGTTACACGAGGAACACACAATCCCTCCATCAGTTCTCAGACTGTCCGGAATAGACAGAGAGGCTGGACTGAGGGCTTGTAGGCCTGTTGTAAGGCAGGTCCATACCAGGTATTATGGGCACAAACCCACCTTTTGCTGGACCAGACAGGACTGGCAAAAAGTGTTTCTCTGACGAGTCATGGTTTTGTCTCACTGGAGTGATGGTCGGACTCGCGTTTATCTTTAAAGGAATAAATGTTACACTGAAGCCTGTACTCTGGAGTGGGATTGATTTGGAGGTGGAGGGTCCGTCTGGGGTGGTGTGTCACACCATCATTGGACTGAGCTTGTTGTCATTGCAGGCAATCTCAATGCTGTAAGTTACAGGGAAGACATCCTCCTCCTTCATGTGGTACCCTTCCTGCAGTCCAGCATGACAATGCCACCAGCCATACTGCTCGTTCTCTGCTTAATTTCCTGCAAGACAGGAATGTGAGTGTTCTGCAATAGCCAGTGAAGAGCCCGGATCTCAATCCCATTGAACGTGTCTGGGACCTTTTGGATCAGAGGGAAGGGCTAGGGCCATTCGTCCCAGAAATGTCCGGGAACTTGGAAAAGCCTTGGTGGAAGAGTGGGGTAACGTCTCACAGCAAGAACTGGCAAATCTGGTGCAGTCCATGAGGAGGAGTTGCGCTGCAGTACTTAATGCAGCTGGTGGCCACACCAGATACTGACTGTTACTTTTGATATTGCTCAGCCTCCCTTGCCTCCTCTGACAAGCCATCACTGGAAAAGAGCAGCTTGGAGATTCTTAAGAATATCTTACATTGTCCATCCAACCATTCATCCATCTATCTTCAACAAATCCCGGAAGGCCTCTATCTTCAGTTCGACAGTTTCCCTGACCACCAGTTTCCACCACGGTGTTCGAGGGTTACCACCCCTTGAGGCACCTAAGACCTTGAGGCCGCAGCTCTCCACCGCGGCTTCGGCAATGGAAGTTTGAACATTGCCCACTCCGGTTCAATGTCCCCAACTTCTGCAGGGATGCCTGAAAAGCTCCGCCAGAGGTATGAGTTGAAGATCTCGCAAATAGGGGCCTCCTCCAAATGTTCCCAGTTCACCCGCACTACACGCTTGGGCTTCCCAGGTATGTCGAGAGTCTTTTCCCACCCCCTGACCCAACTCACCACCAGATGGTGATCGGTTGACAGCTCTGCCCCTCTCTTCAACCGAGTGTACAAAACATATGGCCTCAGATCCGACGACACGATTACAAAATCGATCATCAACCTTCGGCCTAGGGTGCTCTGGTACCATGTACACTTATGAGTATCCTTATGTTCGAACATGGTGTTTGTTATACATAATCCATGACTAGCACAGAAGTCTAATAACAAACATCCACTCGGGTTCAGATCGGGGAGGCCGTTCCTCACAATCATGCCTTTCCATGTGTCCCTGTCATTTCCCACATGCGCGTTGAAATCACCCAGCATTACTATGGAGGGTCTCCAAGAAGGCAGAATACTCTGAACTGCTGGTCAGTGCATATGCATAAACAACAGTCAGAGTCCCCCCCCCCCCACAACCCGTAGGCATATGGAGGCTACCCTCTCGTCCACCGGGTTAAACTCCAACGTAGCGGTGCTCAGCCGGGGACTTGTGAGTATCCCCACACCCGCCCCTCGCCTAACACCCTGGGAAACTCCTGAGAAGAATAGAGTCCATCCCCTATCCAGGAGTATGGATCCAGAGCCAAGACTGTGCGTGAAGTAAGCCCCACTAGATCCAGCTGGTAGCACTGGTAACCTCCCCCCTAGTGAGGTGATGTTCCATGTCCCTATAGCTAGCCGTTGCCGCCCTGGTCTGGTCCATCAACCAGAGGTGTCAGCCTTCACTGCCACCCATATGGCAGCACACCTGACTCCTCCAGTTTCTGCAATAGGTGGTGGGCCCAAGGGATGTATGGGGGATGCCACGTTGCTTCTCTGGGCTGTGCCTAGCTGGGCTCCGTGACAAGCCCGGCCACCAGGCGCTCGCCGACGAGCCCTGTGTCTGGACCTGGCTCCAAACGGGGGCCCCGGGTTTCCTCCGGGCAGGGTAACTCCTCCTCTTGCTGTTTTTTCCATGGAGTCTTTGTGAACCATTTTTAGTCTGGCCCCTCACCTGAGACCACTTTGCCTTGGGAGACCCTACCAGGAGCACCTGGCTCCAGACAAGTCAGCCCTCAGGTTCATAAGGGCACACAAACCTCTCCACCACGATAAGGTGATGGTTCCCAGAGAGGATTTTACATTGTGTTCCATGGAAAATCCAAGAGGTTGGGAATGACATGAGGGTGAGTAAATTATGACAGAACATTCATTACTGGTTGAGCTATTCCTTACATGCTGTCACTGTCTGAAGAGAAGGTGAGTTACAGGCAACAGGATGGGAATTCTCAGCTTGTCCTGTAAACAGATGTGGCCACTGTGGTCATGGATACAGTTCAAAGGCTGATGTCAAAAATGGACATAAAAAAAAATTGTTGGGAAAAGGCCATTCATTACCATATGATCATCTAGTTCATTTAGATTTCAAACTGTCTCCCTCTCTACCTTCTGTTCCATTATTCAACATATGACTACACATACTCACATTGGCCAGAATTTCTCATTTCCTGTTTGGGGCGTCTATTCGATCCCTTGATCTTCTGTCCAACACAGATCAAACAGTACTCTACTTGAGGGAATATAGGACATTTCAATTAACCCAGAAAGACAGTGTGTAGGAAAATGGAGAATGATGAACAGAGAGAACAAGAAAAGCAAACACAGGAAATGATGAAGTCTGAATATAAGTAGTGGTGATTTTGATTCATCCCAGTGACTCTAATCTTTCGATTCCAATGACAAAAAAAGATTTAAGATTTGCTCAGGAACTCTTTCTGTAGGTAAAATGGTTAAACTATGAATCGGTGACCATTGTGATGTTGTTTTTTGTATGTGAATGTAATATGTGTATTTTATATTAGTATTACTGTACATAGTATATTATAGTATAATATTTGCATATCATTTTTGTATTATATTACCCGTGTTGGGTAGGTAACTCTAAAAAAGCGTAAAAGTGATTCATTAATGGAAACAGTAATCACACATCTAATTATTTTACTTTAAACATTTTTCACAGAATTTTTGTGAACAATAAATTCAATAAATTCAAAATAATGTCTATATTTCCTGCTTGTTCATTATTGTATTCAAGTTAATATGTACAGATGAATATAATTCATGTTTTAAATGTATTATTTTACATAAATAATATTTTTTTAATTATGCATACCCCAAGCAATGCACTTAAAAGTCAGTACTGTTATCTGATTACAAGTATTTCAAATGTAATGTGTTTCACTACTTTTTGACCAACAATCTATTGGATTACAGTAGCAAATTACTTTGTAATCAGATTCCACCCAACACTGGTCTCAATCTTATAAATCTGGAAAATCTTATAATTGAACCAAATTTGCATGTTTACAAACCTATAAAGAAGCTTAGTGTTTAGTGAGAAATTATTTAAGCGTTAAATCCACAAAGGATAACAGATCTGATCTATTAATTGTTTTTCCTCCATTTTGTCAACTACTGGGCTTGACTTTTATTAAAGGAATATTATGGGTTCAATACAAGTCAAGCTCAATCGACATTATTTGTTGCATAATTTTGGAGGGTTTAAAGGCAGAATTGTGAAGCTTATAATAAAAACACTTACATAAATTCTTCTCTTTCAAAAGGGGACACTCATGGGCCTTGCCCTCCCAAATAGGTTGTTGTGCAACCTTGTATATTAAAAATAATTAAAATAAATGAAGTATTACAATGAAACACAGTTGGTCTGCATTAAAGAATTTGTGAAAATTAGCTAAATCACACTAAATCAAGCTTGTGTGATTGGTTGCATCATTACGTCGTTAGCGTGCATCTTTTGCCAAGTGAAGCCCTGTTGCTAGAGGCGAAGCGTTCATTCACACAGTTTTCAGTCTTTGGAGAACATATGTAAAACAAATATGGATATTGGAAAATGACTTGTCGGTTCTGCAAGGCCTCCTCAGAATGTAGCGATCCACCTTCTCAGCCAGTGCCGCCAAATGAGCCTACTCCATCTAAGGTAAACCAACTACCTGTCAAAATCTGAGTCTAGCTACCTAGTGTCTAATGCAGTAGAGGCAAAATTTTCAAGTCCACAGTTCGTAGATGATCTTGGGACTGATCAACCAAATCAAGTGAAATTACAACAGTACCCAGGGTGCATTTTTAGTGGCAGAAAATGTGCATTTGGCTCTAGTTGGTATACTAATCGAGACTGGCTTGAGTACACCGTAAAGTATGATGCTGCATTTTGTTTTTGCTGTCTTAAATGTAATTTTGCCACAAGCCAAGCGGTAGATGCATTTTTGAGTGCTGGCTAACGCAACTGGAAACATGCCTTGGAAACAGACCGAGGATTTCACAAACACGAAACTTTTAAGGAGCATCTTTCTTCATATTCAATTTGGAAGGAATGAGAAAGACATTTAAGCACTGGAAAAGAGATCTCAACTTTCATCAAGCAGACCAGCTCCAAAAGAACATGTACTACATGTCCTCCCTAATAGACGTGGTCAGCTTTCTTGTGGAAAATCAGCTGCCTTTATGAGGGAAATTTTATGCTTTTGATGACATGGCAGAGGGAGGCAGTGGCCTTTTCCTGGACTATACAATCAAAAAGGATCCTTGTTGGCTGACGCAGTGAAAACAATCCCTCGAAACGCCACTTATACCTGTCACGATATTCAAGTGGTGTGGTGACAGAGGCTATAGTGGAAGAAGTGGGAAACTCATATAACACATTAAAGGCAGATGGAAACCGACCCTACAGGCTGCAAAAATATATCAATTGTCAACGGAATGCCTATTAACTTGGCCTCTACTGAAATTGGTGATTCCCGGACTCTGAAAGATGCCATTTTTGAAGAGTTAAACAAAGCTGGTCTTGACCCATCAAAGATCCTTAGCCAAGTATATTGTCATATTCCCTGTTGTCTTTTGTTTTTGTACTTCTCGTTCCCTTGTTTGATCCCTTGTGTAGTTAAGCCCTAGGTTTCCCTGTTTCCTGTGTCAGTTCTTGCATGTTTAGGTTCATGATCTGTGATTGGTTCCCTGTGTTTTGGTTTTCTTTACATTCCGCGTTTGTTTGATTTTTCTTGGACAAGATAGATCTTCCAGCCATTCGCCGCCTCCTCCTCACACAGAGAATCTCTCCCTCGAGGACCACATGCGTGAGTTTTTAGATCTGGCTCACCTTACCCACTACCCAGACGTTAGCCTATGCGCCTTCTACTATGGCGGATTCAACATCGCGAATAAGGCAAAGTTGTCTGGGGAGGGTCCTCGAGAGAACTTTGCCATATATGTGGAGCGGGTGCTGGTAAGCTGCAACTCTCCATTCACCGTCGGCCCTGTGAATGAGGACAACGCCAGCCCCACTCCAGACCCAAAGCCCAGCCAGCCATCAGCCTCACCTGCCACGGCCAACAAACCAACTCCCATGCCTGCCATGGCCAACGAGCCAACGCCCATGCCTGCCACGGCCAACGAGCTGGAAGTCTCATCCGTCACAGAGCCAGCGTTGCCAGCCTCATCCATCCCAGAGCCAGCATTGCCAACTTCGACCATCTGGAGGAGGAAGAAAAGAAGAAAGGCTTCTGCTCCCCAGTTTCCGCCCCCAGAGTCTTCCACGGCTCTGCCTTCTACGGCTCCGTCCCCAGATTCTTCCATGGCTCCGCCTTCCATGGCTCCGCCCCAGATCCTTCCACGGCTCCGTCTCCTGAGCCTTCCATGGCTCCGCCCCAGATCCTTCCTCGGCTCCGCCCTCCATGGCTCCGCCTTCCACAGCCCCCTGACCCAGTCCCCGACCTGTGGCCGCCTCCCAGGCCCCCTGACCCAGTCCCCATCCTACGGCCGCCTCCCAGGCCTCCTGATCCTCTCCCTGTCCAACGGCCACCTCCCAAGCCTCCTGACCCTGGCTGTCTGCCTGATCTGCTCTGGTCACCTTGGTCTCCTGGCCGTCCGCCTGATCAGCTCTGTTCTCCTTGATCTCCTGGCTGCCCATCTGGTCTGCTCTGATCCCGTTGGTCTCCCGGCTGTCACCCGGATCTGCCTTGGTCTCCCAGATCTGCCCCGGTCTCCTGGCCATCCCCCAGATCGGCTCTGGTCCCTTTGGTCTCCTGGCCGCCCGCTTGATTTGTTCTGATCTCCTGGTCGTCTGCCTGGTCGCTCTGGTCCCGTTCGTCTCCCGGCCGTCTCCCGGATCTGCCCTGGTCTCCTGGCCTTCCCCCAGATCTGCTCTGATCCCGTTGGTCTCCCGGCCGTCTCCCGGATCTGCCTTGGTCTCCCAGATCTGCCCCGGTCTCCTGGCCATCCCCCAGATCTGCTCTGGTCCCTTTGGTCTCCTGGCCGACCGCCTGATCTGTTCTGATCTCCTGGTCGTCCGCCTGGTTTGCTCTGGTCCCCTTTGTCTCCTGGCTGTCCGCCTGATCTTCTCTGTTCTCCAGGCTGCCTGTTTGGTCTGCTCTGGTCCCCCTGGTCTCCTGGCCATCCCCTGGATGTGCCATGGTCTCTTGGCCGTCTCCCGGATCTGCTCTGTTACCCTTGGTCTCCTGGCTGCCCGCCTGATCTGCTCTGGTTCCCTTGATCTCCTGGCTGCCTGCATGATCTGCTCTGGTCTCCAGGCCATCCACCTGATCTGCTCTGGTCCCCTTGGTCTCCTGGCAGCCTGCCTGATCTGCTCTGGTCCCCATGGTCTCCTGGCCACCTGCCTGATCTGCTTCCTGACCTTGCCATGTTCCTCTGCTTTCCTGCCCCCTTGGTCTGCCTGTTTGCCCCTTGTGAGCCTCATGTTTTCCCCTTCACTCCATGTACGATTTGTTTTTTTGTTTTTGTACTTTTTGGAGCATCTGGAATCCACTCCTACTTTTATGTTGAAATTCTTGTTTAGTTCCTGTTTCCTGTTAGTTTTGTAGTCCTTTGTAGTTTTATTACTAGATTGGTTCTCCCTGATTATTTGTCATTCCCTGATTGTTTCCCCAGGTGTTCCTCGTTCCCTTGTGTATTTAAGCCCTTTGTTTCCCTGTTTCCTGTATCAGTTCTTGCATGTTTAGTTTCATGATCTGTGCTTGGTTCCCTGTTTTTTTTTTTGTGTGTGTTTTTTTTACATTCCGAGTTTGTTTGCTTTTTCTTTGTTAATAAAGCTGTGTACTAGACCCACATTCCTCGACTGCCTCGTGATATGATGGTGCATCTCTGATGTCAGGACAGCATGGTGTCCAGAAACTGTTAAAGAAAAAACTTAATAAGGAGATTCCTTATGTTCACTGTCAAAATCATCAGATACATTAAGTTGTAGTCCATGCTATGTCAGCGGAGGCAGCTGTGATGGATTTTTTTAATGTGTGTAACGCCTTGTACAAATATTTCAAGGAGCCCACAGCACTACAAGTTTGAGTGCCTCAAACGCCTTCTTGAACAAAGATGGACAGGCCATTTAGCTACCGTATCTCTCATTCTGAAATATGTACATGACATTACACCTCTTCTGACTGAAATCAATTCTGTAAAAGCCCATGGTCCAGAGCTGCGAATGAAGGATGTTGGCCTGCTCTTGTTATAACCTCTTGTGCATGAAGTGCTTGTGTTGTTGGATCCACCAAATAAGCTTCTGCAGAGAGAGGACACTGATCAATGGACAGGTTTACCAAAGTGTGGGAGAAAGCCACGGTTGCTGGTGCATTGCCGAGAACCTTGACCCCAAAGCGAAGATGCACAGCAAACAAGAATTTTGACGATTAATTGGTGGAAGAAACTACAGGTTAAAGACAGGACGACAAAGAAACAGAACTCAAGAGACTACTACAGCACTGTGGATTTAGTAGTTGAATAAATGGATCAGAGATTTTGAGGACATAACTCAAATCTATACCACGCACTGGCTGCGCTTAATCCGGAGAGTGATTCATTTCTGGATACTGAGACTTTGAAGCATATCATGGACCTGACAAAATCGCCTATTGTTGATGCAGAGTTTGACATTGTAAAACACTTTTTGAGGTCACAAAAGCAATCAAGTACAGATGGTGAAAATTGGACCACAAGTTGCATTCTTTCCAACTACCTCAAAGCTCCCCAAAACAATGCCTATTGTACCGATTGCATTAAAATATACTTCTTTAGGCGCTTCTACGGCAACCTGTGATAAATCTTTCTCTTCTCTACACAATGTTTTTATGGACCATAGAAGCTCAATGCTTCACAAAAGAAGGCCCAGTTAGATCTGCTTTTGAGCGTGAGCTTACTCAAAAATGCACCACCGAATGGAAGGACACCAATTTAAGGAGATTCAATGTCTGCACGCACCACCTTCAACATATTAAAAAGTAAGTTATGCAGTTTATTTACTTCATGCAAGCCTAAATTCCAGCTTTAATCTTGGTTACTGGTAAGGTATTACATTACATTAAGCATATTTTTGCAACCTGTTGTTGTGACTGTGGTAATACTGGTTAATTTTGGAAATAATTGCACTGAACTAGATTGATATAAGGTAATTACTGCTATACAGATGATACGCAGCTCTACATGTTTATTCAGTCCATCAAACTCATGTAACCATAGCCAGCTGGTAGGTAGCTGTGCAGTGTGCAATCCTCACTCCCCTGACATCAAGAGGTGCACTAGCGACTGATGCTAGATGCTGCAGCCTTTAGCCTCCTCATTAGCACGCCCATCTCCCATAATGAAGACCATGGTTCATATCCTGCTCTGAGCGGTTTTATAATTTCTTTCCAAGCATGTAAATTTGTTGCAATAGTCTGTATTATGTAAGTATTGAAGGCAACATTCGTAAAAGTATAGTAACAGTATACATACACAGTTTTAACAAGGCATGGCAGCCCCTCAGCACACCATAGCAAAAGAGACAAAATATTTGCTTATTGCTGGATGCAGAACAATCTGGAATCATGTGTAACAGGTTTACAATCAAACTAAGTTCTTTTTGCAGCTTCACAGCATAAAATCTTTATGACACCAGTACTAAAAAAAGCTAGACGCAGCATAACAAATTAAAGAGAATGCAGGTGTCTCGAGGTGCGTTTTAAAAAAATGAAAGTTTTATATAACTTGACACTGTTATAGAAGGAATGCCACCTCCATCTAAACTTTGCAAAGACTCATCTTCCCAGCCAGCCCATCAATGGAACACAAAGTCACCATACAATTAGACTTAAGAACTATAAATCCAGCCAAGTCAGCCAGGAATCTTGCGGTGAATTCAGACACTACCAGTCTGAATATGCCGCACAGCTCCTGGTACAGACTTTGTTATCTCAAGACTGGACTACTGCAATGCTTTACTTGCTGGTCTTCTGTCAGGCCTTTACAGATAATGTAAAACACAACAGCGTGTCTGATCTTCAATCAGCCCAAGAAATTCCACATTACAAAAATAACAGGGTAATATTATAGTACAGGGGTTCTCAATGGGGGCGGTACTGCCCCCCCCAGTGGGCGTTCAAAGGATGCCAGGGGGTGCTGAGAGCAAATTAGTAGAGAGGGGAGCATTAATTTAACATGACTGATAAACGCCCCCCATTTGTAATCAAATCTATCATCAAGTTCCTGTTTGCATTAAAATGTTTATCCATTCTCCATTATTAGGGTTGGTATGCATTTGTACCACATTTGATCTGATTCTGAAGTCTAGCAATGCATCTGAAGTGTCTGGTTAAGCAGCGTCAATTAGACTTCCACTAAGCACAGTATGGCTCAGTAGGTGGATATGGCTCAATGGACAGTGCATCGCGAGTGCAGTGCAGGTGTGTTTTTACTCACATAAAAACTCAAGCTCTTAAATGCACACCTCTGATCATTGCAGTGCTGCGAGAACCAGTGAGAAGCATGGAGCAAGATGTGGAAACCATTTGAATTCAGCACAGAATTCTACATGACCACACTTGAATTTACTATAGTAACACTAACTGTACTTTAGGCAGAAATTGATTCATAATCCATATTATCATATCACTACTTCAGCTCAATTAAATTATTCATAGGCAACATTAGAGGAGTGAGGGATTATAATAAAAAAATTTTACAATTTTTTAATGTTTATATTTTGTATTTATTGTTTTTACATGTGTTTAGAGTATTCCTACTGTTTATAATTACAAAAATGTCATAATTTGATTAATAGAAATCTTGTTATATCTAATCACAGTATTGAAGAGGATCAGTAGTGATTTGTTCCAAATTCCATTGTTAAAATTATAAAAATAAATAAATACATTTAAAAATGTTCATAAGGACAAATGCAAAATACAATATTATACTTTACACTTTTAGATTAAAAAGAAATGTGTAAATCCTAAAATAAATAGGCTAAAATATTTTAGTTTGAATGTAAGAAAATATAACTGATTTTGATTGCCTTCAGAAATCCCAAGAGATGACTAATTTGAATCAATAAGAACCTGATGAAAGGAGTTCCAACTCACACTGTTAGAATAATTTCACATGAATTAGGTACAAACAATTTACATCTACATTCAACTCAAAATCAATGCTGTAATGAGCATTTCAGTAGGACAAAATATGCAGCAATATTGGTCTTTTTACTCATTTTTGAAATATTATAACAATACCACTTTTTTTTTTTTTATTCGTTTCTGTCTTCGCATTTTCATTTTATAGGCCCCAGATATGGCCCTCCATCTGCAAGGTTTGTTCTCAATATCATGATGCATAAGCCTGCTGAATTTGTTAACAAAACTTTAAAATTGGGGGCCTGGGTAGCTTAGCGAATACTAATGCTGACTACCACCCCTAGAGTCGCGAGAAATAATGCAACAAAAATAAAAGAATGAAGAATAAAAAATAAATAAAAAAAATTATGCAATGCTTCGAAGCTGCATCAAGCAAATAATAAAAATATTGAATCTTGGGTTTTTTCTCCCTTTTTTTTGGGGTAACTTTTAAATTGTCACATAATTGTTATTGTTTTTTTAGGGGGGGGGGGGCATATGGGGTAAAGGAATGAAGAAGGGGGGCGTTAATAAAAAAAAAAAGGTGAGAACCACTGTTATAGTACTTCATGGCACTGTTTTCAAATTGTATGGTTACTTGCATGTCAATTATGTTTTCCATTCTGGAAGTTTGTCATACTGTGGTTCTAATGGGGTTAAAAGGTGTGAGTGCTGGTTGATGGTCATCTTTTAGTGTTGTTTTAAAATCTGTGCGTAACTCTCTCTGGACATGAAGGCTTTTTAGGGGATTTCAGTCCTTCTCTGGAGGGTAAATATTCAGTTCTTTGTCTTAAACTACTCCAAGGACAATGTAAACAGAAGCTACAGAGAATATCCTCTCTCTCTCTCTCTCTCTCTCTCTCTCTCTCTCTGTGTGTGGGGGGGGGGGGGGGGGGGGACTCTGTTTTCAGGCAGGTATGTGTTCAGTTGCTTTTTCCACCATATCATCACATAATAATTTCCATTCCATAAACATTCTCAAGCATTCTCAAGCTTACAAATAACTCCAGTGAACTTATGAAATGTCATTTTAGACCACTCATGTAGTAGACTCCCACTGGGTTATTCTCACTGGACTACAAAAACCCCTAAATACTTTTTACATATAGCACATTATGACCCAGTCATCCTGGTTCATTCTAGTAAAAACCTCACCAGTAACTAGAAAAATTAAGGTTTAGTTTACTCAAAAATGTGAATTCTTTCATCATTTACTCACACTCATGCCATCCCAGATGTTTATGACTATCTTTCTGCTGAACACAAACAAATATTTGTACAATATCTCAGCTCTGGAGGTTCATACAAAGCAAGTGGATGTGATCAGCACTTTAAAGCACCACAAAACACAAACAATTGTAATAAAATTAGTGTAAGTAACCAATTATAAAAATAAACTGGAAGTAAACAATTATAGTGAAAGGACTTAAATATTGATCTGTTTCTCACCCAAATTAGAAGACATTAATTTAAGCACTGGCGTCATATGGATTACTTCTATTACGATTGTTTGGGCTTTTTGGAGCTTTAAAGTGTTGATCCCATCCACTTGCATTGTAAGGACCTAAAGAGCTGAGAAATTCAGTTTGTGTTCTGCTGAAAAAAGAAAGTCTTACACATTTTGGATGGCATGAGGGTGAGTAAATGATGAGAGAATTTTAATTTTGGGGTTTGAGCTTTGAATGTTGTCTTGACAAAGCCTTGCCTGAAAGTTTAAAATGACCTTTCACAGACAGACAATTAGTTCATGATACCTAATGCATTTGGTATTTCCCAACCCTGCTCCTGGAGGCCCCCAAACAGAACACATTTTGGATGTCTCCTTTATCTGACACACCCATTTCAGGTCTTGGAGCCTGTATTAACGCTGTAGCCTTGCACTTTCTCACAGCTGTGATGCATGTCTGGACCCTCTCTTGCCCATGCCACCCCACCACTGTTATGAAGGTGAGAAGATAAAGACAGAGAGAGAGAACCTGTGAAATGAATGTGAAGTTACTCAACATTCAACAGTCGGTGGTGTTCATGTGGAACATCAAATATCTTCTTCACGTAAACTCTGGCTTATCTTGAGTTTGTGTTTGAAGTGGCTCCTCCGCCCACTCACTCCACAAACACATGTGGTTGTAATAAAAGTTCCTGATGGACCACCAGTGGACCTCCTGCAGATAAACCCCCATCCACCGCTCAGCCCATAATTAATCCCAGAGAGACAACACACAGAAAGAGAGAAAGAGATATAAAGTCACACTTTATTGATCCCTGAGGTGCAAGACAACTAGTTTTTCCACCACTCAAGAAAATATAAGTGGTGTTTGATCGTGGAAAACAACACCACAATGATAGGTTGTTCTGGGTGTTGCTTCACGGTTGCTAAGATGTCCTGTGTGTTTTTAGTGTTTCAATATGAGGTTGCTATGGTACTATGGGTAGTGGACAAGGCATTTGCTATGTGGTTGCTTAAAGGAATAATCCGGGTTCAAAACAAGTTAAGCTAAATCGACAGAATTTGTGACACAATGTTGATTACCTCAAAAATGTATTTACACTTATTTTCTTTAAAAGACAAAGAAATCTGTGCTACGTTGAGGAATTTACAATGGAAGTAAAAGGGGCCAATCTGTAAACATTAATATACTTACAGATTCAAATGTACAGCCACAAGACATAAACAATATGAGTGCTAACATGATTTTAGTCTGATAAAAGTGCTTACTAACCTTTTCTGTGTAAAGTTATTTATATTTACAACTTTGTTGTCATGAAGTAAATGCTATAAACCTCTTAAACTCTAAAATACCCATAAAAAAAGGATTTATCCATCACAGTTTAAATAATACACAAGCTTTAACAGAAGAATTAATGTAAGTGCTTTTGTAAAATCAAAAGCTTCTCATTCTTGCCTTGAAAGAAATGGAGGGATGAGTCTAAATACATGTTTGCGTTAATCAACATTATGCCACAAATGCTGTAGATTGAGTTTATTTTATTAAACCCAGAATGTGTCCTTAGTATTTAAGAGTTTCTATGACCCTGTTTTCACCTGAAAATATGATGCATCTCGGGTGATCCGACAAGTGTAAAACACATCGCTGTTTACACCTGGTCACATGCATCTCCTGTGACCACTTGTGTTCAGATTTGGAGGGGAGGGTCTCTGTTTCATGACGACAAACATCAATCACTATGTCAGTGTGTTGCTGTGTGATATTAAACCACAGCAAAGTCGTAAAATATAAAGAAAGCATGAATAAAACGCTCCAGTGTTTCTCCAAGATGCGGTTGAAAATTTAATCAAGCACAAATGCAACATGTCAAGCAGAATTATTAGTTATTTTAGCATATTACCTGTATTAAAGGCTTCTTGTCTGTGTTAATATCAGACACATTAAAGAAGTTCTGTGAAGCTCTCATGATTGTGCATGTATCCGCTTTTTTTAAATTTCCAAAAGGACAGTTTAAATCCTTTTAAAGGCGCTCATAAATGGCAAAGTTTAAACTCTTGTTTTAGCGCAGCGGTTGATTGACAGGTGAGGGGTGGCACTTCACTGCTGCTGGGACGCATACTGGAGGACAGACTAGCTTTTACACCAAAAAATGCAACATGCATTTTTGACAACATTCATATGTGAGTTTTGTGATCCGATCAAAAAAAAAAAAAAAAAAAAAAAGTTTTAGAATCTGTTAGCGCTATTTAGCGTTAACCATGTGTGATCGAATCACCCGAAACACGTAAGGGCATTGGGAGTTGGTTGCTGGGGTGTTCTGGGTGGCTGACAGGGTGCAGTTACTGTATGTATGGTTGTACTATATGGTTGCTAAATGTCCTGATAAGTGTTTTTTATGCTTTTCACACCTCAGGTGTGGTGGTCACATGGGATTTAGATTACCTCCATATGTGGTGATCCAATCACAAAATGTTTTAGACCCCTTTTCCATTGGATCACCAAAAATGCACCCTTATACCAGCTGGAAAATGTGAAAAAGTTGCAAGGGTTTTCTGGGTGGTTGCTAGGATATTGCTAGGTGGTTGCTTACAGACCGAAGTTAAAAGAGCCCACCCCCAAGTCTATATGATACTCTTTGTTCTAGATATGGCTATGGGATTTTTTTCCCACACATTTTTTATTTCAGCCAAGTGAAAATCATATGTCTGATTACTTAGAGTAATAGCACAGCTCTTCTCAACAAGTTGTATGATTTGAGGTAAGTTACTCAACATAGTTTGATATTTAGGGGTAGGGGTTGTTGCCTTAGCAAACACCACTAATTGACCTAATCATAACTTTTGTCACTTTTACAGTCCCAGACAGCCTGTGTTATGAACAGATGGGAAGTCTAGAGGAAACATAACTCATTTGGGTGTGGTAAGTTTATGAAAATTCACCCACACTCAACCACAGATGCACACTTCTAAAAAAACGCAATCACATGTTGATAGAAATGGTATGTAGCTCATGTACATATCTGCACAACATGTGTCCTTGAGTGCACAGTGTGTTGATTTTATTGCTCATGTTCTCTATTGTCCCTGTAAATTTTTTTCCAATAAATCATGAGGAGGAACCGTTTTCTGGTCTGGGAAATATGGTTTCCTATTCAAAATAATAGACTAATTGTGACACCTGTTGAAGTAAATGTTTTTCCTCATAAGCGATCTATCCAATCAAGTGTACTTGTTTAGTTCTTTGTATTGTTGTGTCTATGCATCTTTGTTAAATAAATCTGCACTTAGATCTTATCAGAAGACCAGACATGGATATGGATCCATCAGACAAACTCATGCACATTAGGCAGGATGAAGACTCCATAGAGGAGTATAGTGAGCTGTTCTGTGCCCTTGCAATCTGTGTGGACTGGGGCAATATTGTTTTTAAAGGACCTCTTTCAAATGGGTCTCAAAAAGCCCATTAAATAATGTCTGCCAGGAGGCAGATGTGATTTTACATTGAAGCAGTACATTTACTATGCTCTATGGCTAAGCTTACCCCACTACACTGTGTTACACTGCACTACTCCCCTTGTGGCACCCAGCGCTCCCTCGCCAAAGGCGGCACCCGGTGCTAATTCCATCACACTCCTCTCTGGACTCAATATAAGGAGGATGAGGCTCTGGTGGTCCTGAAACTCTTACCATGGAGGCCTCCGCTGCTTGCTCCGGTGGTGTCAGAGACTTATAAAATGGATGCCACTCACTCCCTCCTCCAGTGTTCCCATAGACTCCTACGATGGAGGCCCCTCTGTTCTCTACTTCAGTTGTCCCAGCTTCTGAGGTCCCGGTGGTTCCAGCTTTGGTGGTCTAATAGTTTCCAGGGTAAGACTACTTAGACCATCCCTAAGCTTCCCAAGTTATCTGTCACGGGCAAGGAGGCTGTTCCTGTCATTCCCTTGCCACCTTACCCTTGCCTGAGTCCCAAGCTGTTTTAATCTCTCACCTGAGTCCCCAGCTGCCTTGCCCTCACCAGAGTCCCCTGTTACCTTTTCATTGCCCTTGCCAGCATCTCCTGGTTCATGACCACAACCTGAGTCTCCAAGTCTGTCAGTTTCACCTTGGTCTCCTGGTCCACGGCCACCACCCAGGTCTTCAGGTTTACAGGGGTCTCCAGTCACTCTGCCAGGTCCCCAGTGTTCTCTAATCATCCACTGGCACCCTCTCGGTCTCTTGCTCATCCACCGGCTCCTCCCTGGTCTCCAGGTGCTTGCCTTGGTCTCTTGGTTGTCCGCTGGCTCCACAGTGGTCTCTAGCTTGTCCCCCTGTGCCTCTTGATCCCACGTTGTCTTCACCCTCTCCTGATCCCTGTGGTCTCCAGTGTCGGCATCAGGCCCACCCTGGTCTCTGTCCTCTTTTGATCCTCCGTGGCCTCAATGTCGCCATCAGGCCCACCCTGGTCTCAGAATTTTCTGTCTCTGAGCCCCACCCTGTCCACTATAGAACTGTGTAATGTATACAGACTCTTATTTTGTGTGTTGCATGTTTGAGGACTCTTATTTTGATAGTCTTGTGTGTTCTGTTTCTTCTGTTCCTGTCATTACCTTGCCCAGGTGTATCTAGTTTGTAATTTGCTTCTTTTGCATTTAAGGTCTCATATTTTCTGTGTTCTTTGTATAATCTTGTCAATTTGTGGCTGTATCATTAGTAGGTTGGTTTTGCTCTTGTGGCTTTGTTCTTTGCATATTTGTTAAATAAATCTCCACTTGGATTCTAACACCCTTTTTGAGCATCTGTGTAACAATAATGTCAGATACAGAGTCACAATTTATTTTCTATTTCTCACATTTGCGACTTGATAGCTTGCAATTCCGACTTTGTTTTACAAATTAACATTATTTTTTTGCATTTGTGTGTTATAAAAGTTATAAAATAAATAAAGTTAGAATTTTAAGATATAAATTCAAAATTACTTTGTTTCCATGGAGGGATAAATGCAGCATACATGAAGTAAATAATGAGAGAATTTTCATTTCCAAGTCCGTAAAGAGGCTCTATTATGCATTTTGGGATTTTACCTATCCTTTAGTGTGTATTCACTATTGCTCAAGAACTACAAGAAACGGGCTGTTTGTAGACCTGCCGTTTCTACATATCTACGTCACTATGTACCACATTTGCATAATGCCCATCAAAGGGCTACTTTGGCCTGCCCTCAAACAAAGGTAGTAACAGCCAAGGCCAGGATCAGTTGGGTTAAGTGTTGTTGCCATGTCGAGAGGATACCATTTTCTTCACTGCGAAAGCAAAACCTCTTTGTTTGGACTTCCAAAGGCAGACGAATTGAAGAATCAGTGGTTCAAATTTATTTTAATTATTTAGCAGTACAACCACAAACAATGCCAGATTTTCAAGACGGTTACTCCTGAAAGATGGTACAGTTTCCACTTTGTTGGAACAATATGGAGCTTCAAGATCACAACCTGTCAGTATGCTTGATTATTTGTGGATTTACCGGCTACCAAGTGTTCTAATGCGGAGTTTTGGGTTGTAGCTACGGTGTACAACCAGTGCACAGCTGTAGGCCTCTGCTACCTGATAGCTCATGTTATCGTGTTGAAATAGTTTTGCTAATCAGCTGCGGGCCCACTTTTAGTGATCAAGTGTGGAGATGGAATTATTTTTACAAACGGTAATTTTACATCTTGCTATGTAATGTTATTGTTTTGGTAAGGGTTTTATTATTCAGCTGTTTTACCTAAAAGTGAGTAACAAATGGTCGATCTCAAGAGTCTTATATATTTATATAATTATAAGCTGTAATTTTTGGGCTGCTATCAGATGTCCACAGCTAACTTGCTCACTGACTCTCTAATACACCCGGTAATGTCCAAACGGGAGTAAGCCTCTGCTCAACCGTTCATATCTCGGGCAAGAGCTGGTAAGGGAAAAACCGATGTAACTGTTACCATAGTTACAGTAGTGTTTACAGTTGCTCACGAAGACTCAGGAGCTGAAACTTGGTAATGGTAAGGGTGTTACATTTCCGACACATGCTCTACACAGTTGACCAATCACAGACTGAGCAGACTGGGCTTTTCAGAAAGGGGGGCTTTAAAGAGACAGGGGGTAATTCAGAGTGTTTGAGCCAGAGGAAGAAGAGAGGGGAAAGAAATGTACAGTATGAGAAAAATTATGTGCATTAAAGCATGTAAACCTATTCTAGTGGACTCCCAAAATAAAATTATGAACCCGTAAATTAGCATAATATGGGCTCTTTAAGCACACTTTCACATGGGATTGTGTTGCAATAATTGTTGCGTGTACTCCCTAACAACACCCCACTGCTGTTCTTCATGTCCTGGAATGTCTGGCATTCCATTTTCCATTTATCACTTCCCTCCATGAGTTTGTTTAAAGTTTCTCAGGATCTTAAAATCTTCATACCAGGCATCGCTTCACCCCTGTGGATGCTGTTCTGTCTTTCCTAGTGCTTTTGAATTCCTCCATCTGCCATGCACCCTCTCCTGTCTGTTCTGCTCTGTTTTACCTCAGTTGGGTCATTCATACTTTGCAGTATATTTTCATGTCCCCATTATTTATGTCTTAATATACTGGATTAATAGACCATAGTCAGTGATTTTTTTTTGCTCACAAATAAACATTAATGACTCGAGTTAAAGACACAAGATGTGAGAAGATATTTAAAAATATAATTTAATTCAGTGTTTTTATGTCATTACAAGCTGATTATGTTTGGTTGTTCAGAAGATATTACAAATACAATTCACAGCAATCAATTCAAAAGCCATATATGATACACATGTGATATTTGTAAATGACAGTTTATTTTAGATGGGCAGGGAAACGTGGCTAGGTTTAGCATCTTAGGAGTTTTGAGAACATATTTTAACATCCAACATAATTTAATTCTGCATCTTATGCCATTACTAACTGGTTTTGATAAACTGTTAAATGTAATCAAATTAATCCTGTAGTCCTGTAGTTCAGTGTTTTTATAGTTAGTTATATAAATATACAGTATAATGACCAAAACTCGTAGCAATCAATTCACATATATAATATGTGTTAAAAAAATCTATTTTATTAAATAGGGAAAAAAAGCGGCTGGCACTGCTGTGTAACACAGTACATAGGAATGGGATGCTGTCAACTGAACGGGCACCTCATTGGCGCATCTGGCATTTACAATGTACATAGCTCTTGGGAGCGCTCTTTTTATAAGAAAGCTATTTAGTTTTGTTTTGAGTCAGTCCTGCCAGATTGAGCTGTTCTTGTTTTTTTTTTTTTACTTGTTGCAGACATTATCACGCCTGGCAGCCTCCTTTCCTGGTTCATATTTTTCTGGCTCAGAACTCCCTTTCCTGCAGTGGAAACACACTGAACTACATTGAATTCAACGTGAGCTGAGTTTGGCCTGGCATACTACCATACTACTATTTTTGCCATGTCTTGAAATAGCAGAAAAAGTAAGAATAGTATGGTAGTCTGCCATTCTGAACTCAGCCACTGCTGGGCGCACAGTCATGAGCGCCGCCATGTTGAGAATGAGCGCATATGTACAGCCGAACATTACTGAACATTTATCTTGATAATCCCTGTAATTTAAAGCTTGCACTAGTGGAATAAATTAATAATGACTGCGAATAGTGTATTTTGACCAGACTGATCTCACTGTGAATTCAGTTGACAGTAGGTGAAACGTTCTTCAGCTGAAATCGAAGCTGCACGAGCTGCCCCCAGCGGCCAAAGCTGGAAGTGTTGTTGAATGCATGGGCAACCTTGAGCACCATTTTCAGTGTGAAATGAACACGGGGGGCGGCAAAAGTAAAATGTAAACCCGTGTTTTTTTTTTTTTTGCTGTAAATGATGTAATACATGCAAAGTCCAAATGGTTACTTGAAAGTTTAGCATTCAATCACTAGTCACAGAAAATCACTAGTTAACTTTTCTCAAAGCTGCCTCTCAAAAAGTAGCATTTTGTTTCAGATGATTGTAGGTAAATATCTACTTCATCCGGCGCTCCGTTTGTTCTCAGTGTTCTTAAATATCCCGATACTCTTTTACTAAGTGTGCAACCGTTCTAAATGATTCAGTGAATGTAAGGTCTGAACAAATCGGACTGAATTGCCAATTGATTCAGATCGTTTTGTAAACCCGTTTGGCCAATTCACTGAAAAGAGCTGACTTATTCAGTAATCTGGCAATGTTCTGATTTAAAACAGGCAGCGTACAGAAATATGGGCCATACGTCATAATTGCTGACATATTCTCAGGGAAAATGTTTTTGAGGTGCGCTCGTGCAGTGGCTGAGCGTAACCAGAGCATATTTCTGTGAGTCTGCTAAACCTTTTATAGAAATACAATACAAGTATTTTCACTTTATTAAAAGTTACAGAGTTCAAAAGGTACTGCATAACAGGAATGATGCACACTCACCATCGGGGAGTGAAAGTTCACTCACACTTGCTGCTTTACTTTGAGCTGTTTCATGGCCTGATGATTCATCCTGGTGCCTGCTCGCTGTTTCTCCACAATGGGGTGTCCTTTATGAGTCAGGAGACCAAACAGGTCTGGGAAACATTCTCACAATCAACTTCCCGTGTCTGCACGAATGACCATCTCAAAGAGATGTTCGTGTGTTTCACACATTACTGACCAACACATTTAACACTGAATCATAATATTATTCAAGTTCTGGAATGATGGGTTGCCTGTGTCACAAAGAGACCCGGATTATTATCAGGAAAGAGAGACATACTTATCATAGTCAGGCTCAATGAATCGGATGGCTCCATAAAACAATCATTCTTGTTCAAAGATTTACACTATGTGTCTCAAGTTGTTTTTGTTTACAGACAAAAACCTAAAGGTCTTAAAGATGGACACTCTTGTAGATTCCTGCAGGAGATGTTGTGGTCATGGTTAAGCAAACTCAGATGTCAGTTCTGTGAGATGAAGATTTAGATTCCCTTGTGACACTGTTTGTGGTTTCACTGAAATAAATGTGGAAACTAAATTCATTTCAAATCCCATCAAAGTGATATGGATTGTGAGGAGGAAAACTTGTAAAAGTGATTGAACATATTGTTGATTTGAATATATCCTTTGAGTGACACCCTGTTGTCTGTTTAATTCATTTGCAATATTTCAAATTCATTGAATGGATTATATTATGCACTGCTTTTATAGTGCTCATGTTTAGACTTTAAAGGGAGGTATTACACAAATAAATTATGGTTTTGGAAGGATCGAATCATTTTTAAAGCTCAGCTACTAAACTTTAGGGAGAAAAAACATCCTAGTTCGACAGCCAACAGAATTAAATGATTTATATTACCTTTGCCAATGACATTAGCATTAATTAACATCTTTCAAATGTAATTTTCTTAAATTTTTGCTCATGTAGTGAAAATCTTTACGATATTGATATTGATGGCAACTGTCAAATGTAATTTTCTTATGTATTTTAATTCACTTGTTTTCATGTGTAGCTACTTTGTTTTTATTTTTTTATATAAACTTTTAACACATTTTAACAATTTTTACAAATTTTTACGAAATTACAGATTTAATCTATCCACCTGTAGTATTCTCCTCTAATAAATCGTAATATTAAATATTAAACATTTAATAAATATTATAATAATCTACATGAAATGGTATTCTAGATTCATTGAATAACCTGACCATTCAAACCAGTAGAGAGCTGTCATGCCCTCTACCGTCCAAAATAAAACATTACAACAATTGGGAGATTCACAAACTGGTCAGTTGGTCGTTGTAAGTGTGATGTTTTTATTTCTTATGGTATTATTATTGCTACAACAGCTTATTTTGCAATTCAACCCTCTGTATGATATGATGTTGGCACCATGCCATATGGCAACATTTCAAAATTTCATGTTTCACTGTTCAGAAAAAGTAAAATAAAAAAAATTAAAAAAAAGTACAAAAAAAATGCTTTTTTAAAAAAAAATAATAACAACTGCGATGTTCAGGTCAAAAATAACCTGTATACAGAACAACAGATTTGCAGTAGATTTACAGTGCACAAATCAGGCCTTAATAGATGAGTGCACTGTAAATCTACTGCAAATAGAAAAATATGTTACATGTTTTTACGCTGAACACAGGCTTATAATGCAGACTTTTAACAGGAAAGAGGTGGTACCACTCGTGCACAGTAGATATACAGTAACTCCTTAGCATTACTGTAAGGATTTACATTAAAATAATGCTTAAAATAAGATGATACTTAGATTACTTACAAATTGTATGTGTTTAAAGAAAAACAGAATCATTGTTTATATTATTCAATATCACAATCATAGGAAGATAGAAAAAAGAACATATATTATTATACAACAAATACATTGTGTGTGTGGACTACACACAGTTTTGGCCGTATGTGTGTAATATCTGCAAATGTTAACTCTATAAAGCTTTGCGTATCATATTTGATACACAGGGTTGGAAAGGTTTCTTTTAAAAATATTTCACTACAGATTACAGAGTACATGCTGTAAAATGTAATTTGTAACTCATTCCGTTAGATTACTCAAGGTAATGTAATCTAAATACTTTGGATTACTTATTCAGCACTGGCAGATTTTTTTCACTTGTTTTGACTATAAACAATTAAATAAAGTAAGAAAATAAATTTCACTGTAAAAATACATTCTCTGAAAAAAGCCTAAATATCTTATGCAGTTTTGCTGTTCAAGTAAATCGATCTTGTTTTAAGGATTTTTAGATATTTTTACAGGAAAACAATATTTAAATTGTCTTTAAGAATATATATATATATATATATATATATATATATATATATATATATATATATATACACAGTTGAAGACAAAATTATTAGCCCCCTTTGAAATATTTAGTTATTTTTAAAATAATTCCCAAGTGCTGCTTAATGGAGCAAAGATTTTTTCAACATAGCATTTCTAAACATAATTCCTCCTTAGCAGCACATTCCTCCTTAGCAAATCTCTCAAGCTCTTCCAGATTTGTTGGTCTCCTCGCATGGACTCTAGTCTTCAGTGTGGCCCAAAGATTTTCTATGGGATTCAAGTCTGGGCTTTGTGCAGGCCAGTCAAGGACGTTCACTTTGCTCGTTCGGAGGTAGTTCTTCACCAGAGGTGAGGTATGCTTTGGGTCCTTATGATGCTGGAAGACGAAATGTCGACTCAAACAAAGTGCCTGAGGTTGTCTTTCAAAATCTTCTCGTAGTCTTCCTTTTTCATGATTCCTTTGAACCTGATGAGATTCCCAGTTCCAGACGCACTGAAACATCCCCACAGCATTATACTCCCACCGCCATGTTTCACTGTGTGAACAATGTTCTTTGGGTTGAGCGCCTCTCCCTTCATTCTCCAAACATAGGCAACATCTCTATGCCCAAAGAGCTCTAGATTTGTCTCATCTGACCAAAGGACACATTTCCAATATGCATCATTTTTCTCTAGGTTGTCCTTGGTAAACTTCAGTCTAGCTTGGAGGTGTCTCTTCTTCAGAAGTGGAGTTTTTCTTGGTCTGCAACCCCGCAGTCCATTCCTGTGCAGGGCTCTAGTGACTGTCTTCGTTGAGACATCAATCCCAGACTTGGCTTAATCATTCACTAGTGTCTTGGCAGTTGCTCTTGAGTCTTTAGAAACCTTTCTCACCAGTTTTCTTTCCAAGATTTTTGAAATCTTTCGCTTCCTGCCTCTGCCTGTCTTGTTCTCCACTGTGTGGGTCTCTACAAACTTCTTGATAATTCTTCTCATGGCAGTTCTTGACACCTGAAAACGCTTTGATAAACGTGTATATCCTTCTCCTGCATTGTGAGCATCTTTCTGAAGTCTAAACAAACTATTGTCTTTGCCATGATGACAGTTTTATATGACTAGTTGTTTTGCAAGACACTAATCCTCAGTTTGAAGTGCTTAAAGGCTTGGGGGATTCATTAGGTTAATTAGGCAAGTCATAGGCAAGATAACAGTGGTTGGTTCCGTAGCCAATCAAACAGATAATTTCTTAAGGGAGGCTAATAATATTGACCTTAGCAGTTTTTCATTTTTATTTTTGCAGTACATTTTTGCCCTAATATCAAAAATTATGCTCAAATGTGAATTTTTTATTTTCTAGAAATATAATGTAATTGCACCTGGTAACAAATGCATTTAAAGGCAAGAAAAAGACCTGTAGCTTAGCATGAAGATAAATGTTGACATGATAATGTATACAAGGTTAACTATTTTTGCTGTTCCAAACTCTAAACCCCACAGTGTTCACAACCACATCCTTTTCTGATCATATGTGGATTATGTTCATAAAATGATGCAGAAAATATATTATTTATAACTTTCTATATGATGTTATATGATGGGTACACTGGTTGGCATTTCTAACTGATTTTTGTTAACTGTAGAAACATGATTAAGCTCCCAAGGGAAAGTTCCTCAATGATGTTATATCCAGCTTTTCACTCACAACAGTGTGAAAGTGCTCATATGAATTAAACATATCATAAGAAAGTGTTTCGCTGTTGTTCAAAAGCTCCTCAGATCACATAATTTATATGGATAAATATTTTCCACCTGAATAGACTATACTGCATATTAAATTAAACAAATTACAATAAAAGGCAAAATAAACTCTTCAGTAATCAAATAATTTTTTGAATGTAACTTTATTCTGATTAATAACTATTTAAATTGTAATTGTGGAACTGTACAGTTACTTACATATAGACTTATATTACAGTAATATATAATATAGAAAGCCAGGTCTCCCATGCAACCAAATGGGCCTAGTTGCTATAGAGGATAGAGTCACATGGAGTAACCTCCTCGTTGTCACGATTAGTGGTGTTTGCTCTCAATGGGGCATGTGGTAAGTTGTGCGTGGATTGTGGAGAGTAGCATGAGCCTCCAAATGCTGTGAGTCTCCTCTGTGTCATGTACAGCGAGCCATGTGATAAGATGCACAGACTGACTGTCTCAGAAACTGAGCCAACAGAGACTTGTCCTATGCCACCTGAATTGAGGTGAGTAACCGTGCCACCACAAAGACCTACTAACTAGTGGGAATTGGGCATTCCAAATTGGGAAGAAAAGGGGTTTAAAACAAATCGGCCAGTCAGGTGTCCTGTGCCACCTCAGAGAGCATTGCCACACTAGGTGGCTGCCTATATCATATATATATATATATATATATATATATATATATATATAAACTGCTAGTTCATATCATGTACCTCGTGTAATGTGCTTATGCGCTGTGTGTGTCTCTGGACTGTTGTAGAGGTGAAGGTAATACCGCTTTACGACCATCCAGTGAGTGTTTACGACAGCAGTCCGCGTTCACATGGCAGCATGACGGAATGCGGCAGTGAGAAGATGGCGGAAGAGGAGCGGAGTGCCAGTGCTGAGAAACTGAAGGAGAAGGCGAATAACTACTTTAAAGGTGAAAACACTGCACATAACCGATGCATACACTAGATCAGACTCATAGTCGCTGGACTGTATGGGGTCAAGTTTGCATGAGCGCTGATGAGTTTGAAAACACAGTGATGAGCTGAACACATGATGAACTACACATTGACATTTTAACACTCATTCAGCCAACTTAAGAATGATTTCACTATATTTATCATTATTCAGGACTGAACATTGTAGAGGTTATATGATATTGTTGAACGGATGATATCATTCAATGATCAGGTTAGAAACTGATGATGGGGTAAAAATGTTGCTTCAGTGCCATGATCACAGTAACAACTACCGAAAATAATGTGATGACAGCAGATGTAGGCGCTTACAATGCTTTGATCCCCTTACACGTGTAGTGTGCGACAGTGTCAGGTAACCTGATCAACTGTCACTCATTCATTGACATTCTTGTAATTGTTTTGTATTTGTAAGTTTGAACTAATCATGTAAATCAATGCAAACAGAATCAGTGTCATACAGAGTGTTTAAATCTTCCTCATAGATGACCGGGACGTTTGTAAAATTTAATTGTGGATTAACTCCTTAAATTCACGAAACTTGTCAAGAAAATTTCCTGGTCATATTTACCCACAAAATAATACAATACAATAGCACATTTTACTCCTGACTTAGTTCTCATTACCGCAACATGTCTGGACGTTTTACTTTTACCATTTCCATTGTTTTTAATCATTCTTGTTACCTTACCACAGTTATTTGTTTGTTGTTTTGTTTTGTTTTTTCTGTATTATAGTTAAAATTATGCTGATGTACAGCGATTTTTAAAAAAAAATAATAAAAAAAAAATATTTTTATTTACTTTACAATATAAATTATATATATATATATATATATTTTGTCTGTGTTGTGGTAATGAGAATATTATAATGGCCATCTGTTTGCACTGCCGTAATGAGAATTTGGGGTTAAAACTGGAAAATGCATAACTATCATGAAAATAATATCACAATGTAAAAAGGGTCCAAAAATAGGCTTCGTTTTTATTTGCAAAATATAATTCCTTTAAAAAAATATTTTATTTATGTATATATTTATTTTGATTTTGTAACAATTCATGTGTTATTCATAAAGATTAGTGTTATAAAGGGACAAATGGTTTTTGGAGAATATCGTTGCACTTATATTAGCCATCAACCAATATTTGGCTATTTTATAGGGCTGTGTATTGATATGTATTCGATTACATTTCTATTCACAAGCTCTTGATTTTATGCCAATTTCAATTTGATTCCAATTCATATGGGTATTATTCAGTTATAACATCCATTTTGACTATATGCAAGAGATGTTCTTAGTTAATGCTGTTAATTATACTAGGGATCTTGTAACTATATATACAGTTGAAGTCAGATGTTTACATACACTTCGGTTGAAGTCATGGTTTTTAACCATTCCACAGATTTAACATGAGCAAACTATAGTTTTGGAAAGTCATTTTCCCACAGCCACCACCATTGTGTCCTTGAGCAAGACACTTAACTCCAGGCTCCTCCAGGGGGATTGTCCCTGTAATAACTGCAAGTCGCTTTGGATAAAAGCGTCTGCCAAATGCATAAATGTAAATGTCATTTAGGATATATACTTTGTGCATGACATGAGTAATTTTCCAACAATTTTTTACAGACAGATTGTTTCACTTTTAATTAACTATATCACAATTCCAGTGGGTCGAATGTTTACATACACCAAGTTAACTGTGCCTTTAAGCAGCATAGAAAATTCTAGAAAATGATGTCAAGCCTTTAGACAATTAGCCAATTAGCTTCTGATAGGAGGTGCTGATTTGGAGGTGTACCTGTGGATGTATTTTAAGGCCTACCTTCAAACTCAGTGCCTTTTTGATTGACATCAAGGGAAAATCAAAATAAATCAGCCAAGACCTCAGTAAAAAAAGTGGATTCCACAAGTCTGATTCATTCTTGGGAGCAATTTCTAAACACCTGAAGGTACCACTTTCATATGTATAAACAATAGTATACAAGTATAAACACCATAGTACCACTCAGCCATCATACCGCTCAGGAAGGAGATACATTCTGTCTCCTAGAGATGAACATAGTGTGGAGTGAAAAGTGCAAATTAATTCCAGAACAGCAGCAAAGGACCTTGTGAAGATGCTGCAGGAAACAGGTTGACAAGTATCTATATCCACAGTAAAACTAGTCCTATATTGACATAACCTGAAAGGCTGCTCAGCAAGGAAGAAGCCACTGCTCCAAAACCACCATAAAAAAGCCTGACTACAGTTTGCAAGAGAACATGGGGACAAAGATCTTACTCTTTGGAGAAATATCCTCTGGCCTGATTAAACAAAAATTGGCAATAATTACCATTTTTATATTTGGAGGAAAAAGGATGAGGCTTACAAGCCGAATAACACCATTCCAACCATGAAGCGTGGGGGAGGCAGCATCATGTTGTGGGGGTGCTTTGCTGCAGGAGAGACTGGTGCACGACACAAAATAGATGGCATCATGAGGAAGGAAAATTATGTGGATATATTGAAGCAAGATCTCAAGACATCAGCCAGGAAGTTAAAGCTCGGTCACAAATGGGTCTTCCAAATGGACAATGACCACAAGCATACTTAAGTACAACAAAGTCAAGGTATTGGAGTGGCCATCTCAAAGCCCTGACCTCAATCCGATAGAAACTTTGTATGCAGAACTGAAAAAGCATGTGCGAGCAAGGAGGACTTCAAACCTGACTCAGTTACACCAGTTCTGTCAGGAGGAATGGGCCAAAATTCCAGCACTTATTGTGAGAAGCTTGTGAAGTTACCCAGAACATTTGGCACAAGTTAAACAATTTAAAGGCAATGTTACCAAATACTAACAAAGTGCATGTAAACTTCTGACACACTGGGAATGTGATGGAATTAATAATAAATAAGATGAAATAAATAATTCTCTACTATTATTCTGACATTCTTAAAATAAAGTAGTGATCCCAACTGACCTAAGACAGGGAATGTTTTCTACAATTAAATGTCAGGAATTGTGAAAAACTGAGTTTGGCTAAGGTGTATGTAAACTTCTGACTTTAACTGTGTGTGTGTGTGTGTGTGTGTATATATATATATATATATATATATATATATATATATATATATATATATATATTAGGCTATTTTTAAATAGCAATTGTTCTATTTACAATTATTTACATTGATATGTAGAAGTGATTTAGTTGAGCGCATATTGACAAGAGTCATATCTCCTGCATCAGTCTATTTTGGGATCGTTCAAATGAAGATCGCTATTATTCTGAAAATCAGTTTTTCCCAGCCCTACTATTTTGGGATTATTGGTTTGATAATGGTGCCTGCTTGCCTGATAAAAGGAAGTGGTCATTCTGCCTACTAGAATGGAGGTAAATATTTTGCACATTCAAAGAGCCATTTGAGAGAAATTGAAGGGTAGTTGTCGTGTACCACTGGCTTAACAAACAAATGCTCTGTTTTACAAATAGATGCATATTTCATATACAGCATATTCACAAATAAATACAATCTGTTCTACAAATTCTATCATTGAACAAATACAAAATTCAATGTGAATAAATACGTACTACTTGTGCGTTACGGGACTTTTGGCATGATTTTGTCAACCACAGTCTTTATTTTCACACAAGTCAAGTCAGGTGGTTTTTATTGTCGTTTCAACCATATACAGTTAGTACAGTACACAGTGAAACAAGACAACATTCCTCCAGGACCATGGTGCTACATAAAACACAAAACAAACACAGAACCTCATGAGACTACACAAGACTAAATAAAAATACCTATATAAAATACCTATACATCAATGTAGATTTTCACATAAAATGGACTGAGTGCAGTCCTCTTTAAAAACAGAAAATGGTGCAGTGCTGCCACATACTTAATATTTTTTGCTCAGTTATGTCGTTATTACGATACTACATATTTTGTGGTAAAAACAACATATTTTCTAGTAAAAACTAGATAATTTCTAATAATATCAAGAAATGTCATGAATATTCAAAGTTTCTTGTAAAAAAACAAAACAGTTATTTTACTGTAAAAAAACAACATCTGATCTGGTAAATCCTTTGTCATTTTAACAAGATGACTTTGATTTGACAATCAATGAACAGATTAATTGAAATCCACTTACACAAGTAGTGTTTATAGTCATCATAGCCCAGTTAATTGAACTGATCTATTTATACTTTATATTTGCTTTCAACCATAAATTAAATTTAATAAATAAGCCTTAGGCTGTGTTTCCTGATAATGTTGTAACTTTTTACTTTTTTTTTTTTATTATCATTTTTTCTTTCAACAGTAAAAAAAAAGTCACATACAAATATTCCAGAATAATTCTCAAAAGAAAACCCCAAACCCCAGCAGTCTCCTGTCCCCAGTCCAGACCCCTGTGCAGCCTTCTGGCGATGTGGACAGAAAACCAGACTAAAATACTCAGACAGGGTTTTGCAGTGCTCAGATACTGCTACTGAATCTGTAGTGTGAGACATAAAGCATGGCCAGTGTACATTGATTCTCAAACAAAAGACTCATGAGCTGGTTCTTTTTAGAGAATCAACAACTACAGTGTGATCCAATTCCCGAACAAATGACTCTTATGAGCTGGCTCTTTTAGTGAATCAAGACTTCAATCGGTGTAACTAAATTAACTGACTTTGAATTAAACCAATAAGTGTTACTGTGTTATGTGTACTTAATAAGGCTCAAGACTTACTGGTTGTTCATATGACAATATGTAGTTTAAAATACACCTTTAGTTTTGTTGTAATAAGTAAATAATCTGAAAAAACAATTGTAAATGCGCTCTCAGGCAAAATAATACAATTATTATTAGCTTAAACATACTTTTAACATGCGTACAGTATTGTTTACGTGTCTCATGTAGGGCTGAAATGTTTAGTCAACATGATCGACAACGTTCACAATTACAAAATTTCATTACTGAATCGACGTTTGATCTCATTTAACGTAACATGAGATCATACGAAACACTAATGACGAGAGCAGCACTGCAGTTCACACCTGACTGAGGAGATGAATTACACAGATCACAGTCCAGATGCACTCTAAATTTTCCAAACAGCTTCAGCTGATGTAGATCGCAAAGTATGAGGAATTATAATGCAAAAATACCAAATGAGTAAATACAGAAGCACTCTCGTTGTGAAATACAGCAGAGCCAGTGTTGCCATTCCACTGAAGCAACTTGCACGTCAGAGCACCTTTAAAGGAAACACCTCACCGTTATATCTTTAATGCATCATTTATTAAAGTTAAAATAATAAGGAAGCAGGTCATGTAAATAACTACAAACTCAGAGAAGAGGCGCTGACCACGCTGACTGTGTTGTGAAAGTGTCCTGCTCTAAGGGGGAGAGATTGAATCTGCACCCGGCTGATGCACACTGTCGCGGGGGAGCTCATCCCTTGAGCACACACACACACACTTAATGCAGCTAGATTATAACATGATGGCTCAAGACTTATTGAATCATAATAGAATCATGAAGAAAACTGGCAAAACGCAGATCTATTAATAAGAGAGTTTGTTTTGTTGTGAGTTAAAGATGGATTGAAGTGAACAGAAAGGTGAGAGAAGAAGTCTTCACCCCATTATACACTGCAACAAAATATGTTTTTGATTTGTTTTTGTTTTGGTTGTTTTCCAATATAAATATCTAAAACTCATTTAAAACAATGTGCATTTACTTTAGCAGCTATACTGCAGAAGAAAACATTGTTATCTGTGAATGTAGAATATAATATTAAAAATACAAATATTTTCAAATATATCTTATATGCTGCTTCTCATGTGAATGCATTTTTTTAGACTTGCTTTAAGTGAATAGATCTTGAATATAAGTATATTTTGTCTTTACTGCACTCGCAGAAGTATAACCTAGTGAAAAAATAAATTTATTTACAAAATACATTTATATTTAAGGTAGATTTTCTTAAAGCCTAAATATCTTATATGTTGCTTCTCAATTAAATGTATCTTGTTTTAAGGATTTTTAAACTATTTTAAATGGAAAACAAGACAAAAACACTTGATAAGAATATTACTGCATAAAATCCTGTTGTTTTTACTGAATTGAACTTAATAAAAAGTATTTTTTTCCTTTAATTCAGTGCATGTCATTTAAAGGTATTTTTAAAAGATGATTTTGTTCTCTTTATTGTTAGCAATCATGTTAATACAACTTTTTAAGTCAGGACACAAGCAGAATAATCAGTTAAGTGCTAATGATTAATCATTGCTATAATTGACGAATAGTCTAATAATCATTAGATTAGTCCAAAATAAAATATAACCGTTAGTTGCAGCCCTACTCTCATGTCTGTTAATTATACTTAAATTAAAATGCAATAAAATTAAAATAAAATAAAAAAATTCCGGCAAGAAACCTGAATGTCTGGTAAATTTATTCATCAACCACCAAAGTTTTTCAGGCCCTGCTCACAAGTGGTATGTAGCATATATTTTCACATTGGATTTTGTATTCGTTCAACGATCCTATAGAATTTGTAGAAATAGACTGTATGTACAGTATTTGTGGAATATGATTTGGCTTATATGAAAATATTTTTATATTTAAAACACAGCACATTATTTTGTTAATAATTTTCTCTCAAATGGCTCTTTGCATTCGCAAATTGCTTTCTGTTTGTTTGAGTCAAGTTTTCCTTTGCAAAGCAGATTGTGTTTTTTGCAAAACGTTTTTTTTTTTTTAAGTTCTGGCACAAATCTGGCTCCATATACTAGTTTCTGATTCCAAACTAACCAACACGCTTTTGTTTTCAATTCTATAATGCACATTAATTAGCCATTGGCACCCTAGTCTAAAAATATCAGTATCAGCAATAGCCATTAAAGAACCCATAACGAGATTTATAGCTTGTATACTAGACTTTTAAAAAGTGCCTTGTAAAATACAGTATCTCACAAAAGTGAGTACACCCCTCACATTTTTGTAAATATTTGATTATATCTTTTCATGTGACAACACTGAAAAAATGACACTTTGCTACAATGTAAAGTAGTGAGTGTACAGATTGTATAACAGTGTAAACTTGCTGTCCCCTCAAAATAACTCAACACACAGCCATTAATGTCTAAACCGCTGGCAACAAAAGTGAGTACACCCCTAAGTGAAAATGCCCAAATTCGGCACAATTAGCCATTTTTCCTCCCCAGTGTCATGTGACTCATAATGTTACAAGTCTCAGGTGTGAATGGGGAGCAGGTGTGTTAAATTTGGTGTCATCACTCTCACACTCCCTCATACTGGTCACTGGAAGTTCAACATGGCACCTCATGGCAAAGAACTCTGAGGATCTGAAAAAAAGAATTGTTGCTCTACATAAAGATGGCCTAGGCTATAAGAAGATTGCCAAGACCCTGGCACTGAGCTGCAGCATGGTGCAGACCACACAGCGGTTTAACAGGACAGGTTCCACTCAGAACAGGCCTCGCCATGGTCGACCAAAGAAGTTGAGTGCACGTGCTCAGTGTCATATCCAGGGGTTGTCTTTGGGAAATAGACGTATGAGTGCTGCCAGTATTGCTGCAGAGGTTGAAGGGGTGGGGGGAGCCTGTCAGTGCTCAGACCATACGCCGCTCACTGCATCAAACTGGTCTGCATGGCTGTCGTCCCAGAAGGAAAACTCTTCTAAAGATGATGCACAAGAAAGCCTGCAAACAGTTTGCTGAAGACAAGCACACTAAGGACATGGATTACTGGAACCATGTCCTGTGGTCTGATGAGACCAAGATAAACTTATTTGGTTCAGATGGTGTCAAGCGTGTGTGGTGGAAACCAGGTGAGGAGTACAAAGACAAGTGTGTCTTGCCTACAGTCAAGCATGGTGGTGGGAGTGTCATGGTCTGGGGCTGCATGAGTGCGGCCAGCACTGGGGAGCTACAGTTCATTGAGGGAACCATGAATGCCAACATGTACTGTGACATACTGAAGCAGAGCATGATCCCCTCCCTTCGGAGACTGGGCCGCAGGGCAGTATTCCAGCATGATAACGACCCCAAACACACCTCCAAGACGACCACTGCCTTGCTAAAGAAGCTGAAGGTGAAGGTGATGGACTGGCCAAGCATTTCTCCAGACCTAAACCCTATTGAGCATCTGTGGGGCATCCTCAAACGGAAGGTGGAGGAGCACAAGGTCTCTAACATCCACCAGCTCAGTGATGTCGTCATGGAGGAGTGGAAGAGGAATCCAGTGGCAACCTGTGAAGCTCTGGTGAACTCCATGCCCAAGAGGGTTAAAGCAGTGCTGGAAAATATTGGTGGCCACACAAATTTTTGACACTATGGACCCAATTTGGACATTTTCTTTAGGGGTGTACTCACTTTTGTTGCCAGCGATTTAGACATTAATGGCTGTGTGTTGAGTTATTTTGAGGGGACAGCAAATGTACACTGTTATACAAGCTGTACACTCACTACTTTACATTGTAGCAAAGTGTCATTTCTTCAGTGTTGTCACATGAAAAGATATAATCAAATATTTACAAAAATGTGAGGGGTGCATTCACTTTTGTGAGATACTGTAGGACAATCCAGTTGATATCAGAGTTAAGCAATAACCTTGAAATTGATTAGCTTTCATAGTCTAGCGGGTTTAATCTATTTGTTTGGGCATACATTGTCTTGTGCTTTTATTTTAGAGAAGGACTATGAGAATGCAATCAAGTATTACTCAGAAGCGGTGGAGTTGAACCCGACCAATGCCATCTACTACAGTAACAGAAGTCTGGCGTACCTGCGCACGGAGTGTTATGGATACGCGTTGGCGGATGCAACTCAAGCCCTGGAGCTGGACAAGAACTACATCAAGGGCTACTACCGGCGGGCCACCTCTAACATGGCCCTCGGCAAGTTCAAAGCAGCACTTAAAGATTACGAGACGGTAAGACTAATGCTCGAGCTCAGTAACAAACTTAACCATGTTTAATCATATCTGTTATATTGTAATTAGGGCTGCACCATTTGGACAAAGTCATAATGTGATTATTTACAAAAATATTGCGATATCGATTTGAACTGCAGTATATAACCAAAAACTAGTTGGTGATTCCTTTTGACCAAAATCTGGTCATGTTTTGCCAATGTTCTACTGCAAATAAAAAGGCTACTCTTTGTGGGTTTACACTTCGGTCCTTTTAAAAAGAACTGAAGCACAAAAAAATTCAAGCAGTCAAACAAAAAGAAAAAATAAACAGTTTTTTATAAAATAAAAAATATTCAGATAATTAAAATGCATTACATTCTTGTAGCAGAAGAGATCATCATTGATAAGACAATACAAAAAACAGCTTTAGAATACAATGTATTGTTTACTACCATAATATTGATCATAAGTCAATCATTGACACACAGTTCTCAGCAATCCATTACACAAGTGAATTTGTCAATCAGTTGGAGATTTATTATGAGGGCTTGTTTAAGGGCCCCTCAATTTACACCTGCGTGAGACATGCTTGTGTAGCGTCTCGGGTGCATTGTGTCATAAACATAAAATATTTAGGTCACTGTGTCAAGTTAAATATAGTTTAATACTCAATCTTTAAACATATCTTGAGATCCCTTAGGTCGCATTTGCACTCCTTCAAGTGTTTTGAATGCAAGAATGTAACATGTATGCGTTGTTCTGCCAAAGATTTGTTTTCTTCATTGTATAAACTGTGCATTGCTCATACAGCTGAAATTTCACTTACTGCACTCTGGAGTAAACAGGTGGTACTACAAGAATGTATTAATCAGGACTCTTCCTTATTATGGTGTGATTAATTGCGTTAATGTTTTTAACACGTTATTTTTAGTCAAATTAATCGCACTGAATTAAATCGACAGCCGTAATAAATAAATAAATATATATATATATACTTTGTACCTACACAGATATATATATATATAATACACCTTGTGCGTATATAGATCTTATCAAAACGGACACCTTTTGTGCTGATAGTCATAAGCTCCACCCAACAGGAAGTCGGATATTTTAGATTCTTTGAAAAATGCATGCTCTGGAATTTGAAATACTCCTAATTGATTCATGTTACAGGTACCAAATGTGGGCAGCATCATGCAAAGATATTGATGCTGCTAAATTGCAAACAGATTTTTGATGTATCAAATGGTGTTGCCATGGCGACACGATAAATTAATGTAAAAAAATGGGAAACAGGAAGTGCCTAGTGACTTCTGTGTACATTGCTTGATTTAGATCAAAATTGATCTCTATGTTTGGTCTTGGGGCTGAGGATGTGGCTAGTCAAGTCATTTTTATTTGTATAGCGCCTTTCACAACACATCATTTCAAAGCAGATTTACAGAAGATCAGGCATTAACAGAAGATAAATCTTTAATATCTATAATGTCTTTGAGTCATCATTGTGTAGTTTCATTAAATACGAATTGTGTTTAAAATAATTAAATAATAATTGTATTAATAACCTCAGTGAGCAAGCCGAAGGCAACTGTGGCAAGTAACACAAAGCTCCGTAAGACGTAGATTAATGGAGAAAACTAACCTTGGGAGAAACCAGACTCACTGTGGGGGCCAGTTCTCCTCTGGCTAACATCATGAATATAAGGGCTGCACAATTTGGACAAAAAATCTAATTGCGGTTATTTTGAAAAATATTGCAACTGCGATTTATGATGGTAATGTTTTCCACAAATTCAACTGCAAAAAGGCTACTGGGGTTTTCACACTTAAACCCTCTTAAAAAGAACCAAACTGAGACCTTTTTTCAGTTCAACCACAAACAATTAAATATAATTACAATTAAATAAACAGTAAAACAAAGTCGTCTTTATATCCAAATGTTACCATCCACCGTGTACCTGTTTTTGTCCATTTTGTGATAGGTTCTCAGCCCACTAATCATCATCATTAGTTTTTGAAACACAGTCAACTTGAATATTAGGGATGCTCCTATCAGGATTTTAACATCCAATACCGATCTCCAATTTTCTTTTAATCTCATCAGTCGATGCTGATCATTTAACTTTTATTATCAGCTCTGTCAAAACTGGTTATATGTAAACTTTCTGCTCAATGTCACTGTTAACTAAATTTCCCTGTTGGTAAAACCATAGTTGTTCCCTAGTTTTCTTTGTCAGTCAATACTTCATAATACACAAAATATAATTTTTAAATATAAATGTTACTCTTTATTCTAGGCATTAAAAACTAATAGGCTTATACAAACTATTCTTTACTGTATATAAGATAGTCCTAAAGAATGAGGATTAATGTCAAACTGAAGTTGAACTGATTTGGTGTAATTCAATTTAATGTGAAGATTTTTATTAGTTTGTCACCATTTCAATTCATTATTCATTATTTTATTATATGTAATTTAGCAGTGCACTATATTATAGTAACTCAGTATTTGATATAGATTTATTATATGTATGTCCCTTCCTTTACATTTTGTTGGATGTTGGTAATATTAGGTGTAATAAAGGTGACACACTCTCTCGTGAGTTAAATAAATGACAGAAGACTGAAGAGATGTTTCTGGACTCTACAGATGTTTCTGGACTCTACAGGTGTTTCTGTGAATGCTGTTTGCTCAGCAATCATTTAATAAAGATGTTTGAATTATACCCCATCTTGTATTCTGCAATATTATTATGATACATGTGCCTTGCGTAGACTGAGATGCTGCTACCGCAGATAATAATAAAAAATGCTTCACGCAAGATGCGCCAGTTTAGTGTAAATAAAGCGTTTAGCGCACATAAGCAAACGGAAGCTAACTTTGAGCACTTCTGTTACTCTAAGCATGAGAGGGAGTTGTGGAGTGCAGAACCGCTCTTCTGTGGTGGAAGAATGCTGGTCTACAAACATTGGTAATTTGATTTTCAAAGGACAGATTGGTATCAAATATAACACCTAAGTTCTTCACTGTTGAAGATGATGTAACAGTACATCCATTGAGAGTCAAATTATATTTTAGTGGCTTTCTTTTTCTTTTTTTCTTTTTTTTAAAGAGGTTTTTGGTCTAATAATTAGTACCTCTGTTTTGTCATAATTGAGTGGAAGGAAATTTCTGGCCATACAATCATTTATGTAATTGATGCACTTGGCTAATTTGGAGAAACGATTCCTGATAATATCTCCTAGAGGAATATACAAGGAGTAAAACAGAGACCCTAAAACTGATCATTTACATAGACAATGTGGTAGAAGTCTTATAAATAGGACCTAAACCATGCTAATGCAAGTACACAATTGCCAACATAATTCTCTAGCTTATTCAAGAAAAGGTTGTGATCTGTCTTGTTGAATATAGGACTAAAATCTAAAAGCACTAGAAGAGAAATACAGCCGCGATCAGATGATAAGAGCAAGTCATTTGTAACTGATAATTGCAGTCTCTGTACTGTGATGAGGCATAAATCCTGACTGAAATTGTTCAAATATACTATTTCTCTGTAGAAATTAAGATATTTGGGAGGATACTACCTTTCTAGTATTTACTACCTCCAGCATCAAGTTGTGGCTTCTTAATTAGTGCTTTGATAACTGCCATTTTTTATAGATTCTTGGGAATGTCCTAAGGATAGCGAGGAGTTAATATATTAAGAAGTAGTTCTGAGATTACAGAGAATACCTCTTAAAAGAGCTTGGTTGGTATTGGATCTAACAAACTTAGGCTTTTGATGTTTCTATACGTTTTGTTAGCTCTTCATGACCTATTACAGCGAAGGATTAAAGTTGTATGTGAAAACAATTATGAGACACTGTTTTCTGAGGTGCTATAACGGATGATTGGATAATTCCAATTTTATTTATGATTATTTCATTTTATCTGTAAAGAAATTCATGATGTCATTACTCTTGTGCTGCGACGTAATATCTGGTTCTGTTGAGGCTTTATTCCTAACCAATTTAGCCACAGTACTGAATAAACATCTAGGATTGTTGTGGTTTGCTAAAATATGCTGACCTGTAGCTACAGACACTATCCTTCCATGCACCGTGAAATACGTCTAATTTTGTATTAATCCAATTGCTTTAAATTTTCCCAGCTGCTTTCTTGAGAGCATGAGTGTGATCATTGTACCATGGTGCAGGGCTTATTTCTTTAATTTTCTTTAATGGGGCGACAATATCAAGAGTGCTAGAGAAGACTGCATTTATATTTTTTGTTATTTCATCAAGTTCTTCTGGGTTTTGGGGTTTATTGAGTGTATGAGATAGATCTGGAAGATTATTAGTGAAGCTATCTTTAGTGGTTGTACCTGAGCAATAGCGTGGTGTAGGTTGAGTAACATTAGCTGATCGCAGCAATCAAGAGACGAGGTAATGATCCGAGGTGTTGTCGCTCTGCTGCAGAATTTCTATAATATCAACATCAAATCCATATGACAGAATTAAATGTAGCGTATGATTATGGCGATGAGCTGATCCTGTTACATTTTGTCTGACTCCAAGAGAGTTGAAAATATCGATAAATGCTAATCCCAATGTATCATTTTCATTATTTGAATGTTGAAATCACCAACAATTAATGCTCTGTCTAACTACAAGATCTGATAAAAAATTTGCAAATTCACCAGGAAATCAGAATAAGGCCCAAGTGATCTATATACTGAAGCAAGGGTAAAAGAGAGCAGTTTTTTATTTATATCTAATGGTTTCACATTAAGCATTATTAGTTCAAAAGACTTACATTTATATCCTGTCCTTTGAGTAACACCAAAAACTTCACTGTAAATTGTGGCAACACCTCCTCCTCGACCCTTCAGACAAGGTTCATGTTTATAACAGTAACCTGGGGTAGTAGATTCATTTAAACTAATATATTCATCCGTTTTAAGCCAGGTTTCAGTCAGACAGAGCGCATCCAATCTATGATCTATAATAATTTCATTTACAATTAGTGCTTTGGAAGAAAGATATCTAATGTTTAGTAGCCCTAACTTTATATAATGTTTATCTTTAATTTGTTTGTTTTGTTCAAGTTTGACCTTAATCAAATTATGGGATCATTTTCATTTTTGGATAAACTCACCCTTTAAGCTTTTCTGGCAGTAGTGAAGTTACACTGCTTTGCTAAACATAGATCGCACCATTATTTTGTATTTTTTTTTTTAAAGAAAATTACATTTAAATATATTAAGTAAACATGGCATTTCTATATGGCCATTGTTTTCATATGTGAGTTGCTATTGTGAGAGGGCTTTAGCAGATCTAAATGTCCCTACTCGGTTTCATAATTTGTAAAAAAAAAAAAAAAATAGCCTTAAAATGTAAAAATTATTATCATGGTTTGTTTATTTGATTATTTTTTCCAAAGTAAAGTTGATCAAAAATTATTTGTTAGTTAAGAGCGATTTCTTATGAAGGAATTTATGGACAGACCTTAAAACATGATTACTCAATACAGTATTCCCTGTGACTATTTTAATATAATTAAATGCACAGTAGTAAGGGGTTTTTTAAGTAACATGTTACTTGCAAGTAAAGTGCAAGCTAAGATGAATAGGGAAATATTTTGGCCCCCGGCAAGTTTTCATCTGGATAATCTGGCCCAGATTGCTCTCAACCACACACGCTGACACACATGCATACATGCACAAAAACATAGACTCGAGTTGTGACCAACAAACAAACCCTACGACTTGATCAATACAACAGATTCTAAATTATGTGCAAGTGTTTCCTTGTATTTCACCCTAATCAGCCTCACTGGAAAGCACCCTCATGCTCCCCCTCTCTCACCAACACGCTCACCCAGGGACACGCAGCGATGTCAACGGACTAGGGCAACTTAATATAACAGTTGTGTAGACACAGGATAGCTATATACAAGAATAATGACACTGATAAGTATTCTTAAACGTATATCTTGGTGATTTGAAGCAGTGTTTCTGCTGATGAGATGTAATCCAACACGCAATCACTCTGTTTTCGTTCATTCTTTCTCCGTTTTTGTTCATGCACACATTCACACACGCACACAAATGCTCTACCTCTCTACTTCAGTAAATGCTGTAGTAAAGCAGTGCAAGCATTGCAATCCTCCATTGCTTGTTCTAAAGTGACGTTTTCGAACTAGCAATGGAGACTTGGGCTGTATAGGGTTAGGGTTAACATGACGCTGAATCTGTGGCAGAAGAAAATAGTTCCACTCACAAGTTTTTACCTTAAAAACAGAATTCAGTTCAGCACATAAAAATGAATTGACTGCACTTTAATGTAAATGTTTTTCTTTCTATTATCTCTTTTCAATATTAGGTAGTGAGAGTGCGGCCAAATGACAAAGATGCCAAGATGAAGTATCAGGAATGCAATAAGATTGTAAAGCAGAAGGCGTTTGAGCGAGCTATCGCCAGCGATGAGCTCAAACGATCCGTGGTCGACTCCTTAGATATAGAGAGCATGAGTAAGTTCTTTATTCGATTTCTGCTTGTTTCATTTCCTTATATCTAAAGTGAGATAATCGTACTTTTGCGGAAAATTTCAGGATTTTTCTCTGTAAGAAATTCTCTTTATTCAGGCACATTGTGGTAATGAGGTGACCTAACGGAAATGTTTAATAATAGATGTAGCCATTATAACTATGCAGAAAATATTGCATCATCTTACATAAAACTAAAATTCAGCATCAGTAGCAGTAGATACCTTCTGTTAAATTATATAAACAATGTATGTAAATGATATGAAAAATATTAAATACATTGTTATTGACTATCGACATAAGGTACAACATGCATTATTTTATTATATATTCAAGTAAATACATATTTGTTTAATACATTGAACAGTCTTTGTTTTTATGATAAGGACTCATTGTGTTATTGAGAAAATTGTCTGCCAAATTCTTTAATGAAATTCTATTAAATTAACTGGAAAAAAAAGAACATTAAATAATTGTAAACTTTGTGCAAGAAGGTTTTTTATAATGTTTTGGTCCCACTTTATAGTCTTTTATTTATATCTTTAACTACTATGTACTATAACATTAAAAGACATACTATACAATGTAGTTATTGTATAAAATAAATCCTGCAAAATTCTCACAAGATTCACAATTGCTGCTGCTGAGGTTGAGGTATGAGTAGGTTAAAGATTGGGGTAGAGTTAGGTTTAGGGTTAAGGTTAACTGTGTAACTACATATGTAATTAAACACAGCTACTTTAAATGTAAGTATACTATGAGCAAAAACATCATGATCACTCACAGGTGAAGCAAATGGTGTTGATCATCTCCAAACAAGGCCACATGTCAAGTTCCTGGTAGATTAGATGGTAAGCGAACAATCAGTTCTCTTAGTTAATGTGTTGAATGCAGGAGAAATGGGCAGGAGAAGACTCAGTCGTCTGGCCATAAATTGTTATGGCCAGATGACTGGGTCAGAGCATCTCTGAAACGGCAAGGCTTGTGGGGTGCTTCCAGTCAGCAATGGTGAGTACCTACCGACAGTGGTCTGAAGAGGGAGCAAACCGGCAACAGGGTGTTGGGCGGCTAAGGCTCATCGATGCACAAGAGCAACAAAGGCTATCCCGTCTGGTCCGAACCGACAGAAGGTCTACTGTGGCACAAGTCACAGAAAATTTATGATGGTTACAGATGGAATGTGTCACAACACACAGTGCTTTGCACCCATCTGTGTATGGGGCTGCATAGCCACAGACCGGTCAAAGTGCCCATGATGACACCTGTCCACCATCGAAAGTGAGAGTCGGAACTGGATATTGGAGCAGTGGAAGAAGGTCGTTTGGTCCGATGAGTCATGTTATCTTTAACATCACATGGACAGCCGTGTACGTGTGTGCCGTTTCCCTGGGGAGGTCATGGCACCAGGATGTACTGGGGGAAGACGACAAGCTGAGGGAGGGAGTGTGATACTCTGGGAAATGTTCTGCTGGGAAACCCTGGGTCCAGCCATTCATGTGGACATCAATGTAACACGTGCCACCTACCTAAACATCGTTGCAGGCCAGGTACACCCCTCCATTGCAATGGTATTATTCCCTGATGGCAGTGGCCTCATTCAGCAGGATAATGTGCCCTGCCACACTGCACACATTGTTTGGGAATGGTTTGAGGAACATGTTCAAGGTATTACCATGGCCTCCAAATTCCCTATATCTCAATCCGATTGAGCATCTGTGGGATGTACTGGATCAGCTCCACCTCGCATCTCACAGGACTTGAAGGATCTGCTGGTAATGTCGTAGTGCCAGATACCACAGGCAACAGACACCTTTAGGGGTCTTTGAGTCCATGCCTTGGCGGGTTGGCATTGTTTTGGCGGCATGTGGAGGACCAACAGCATATTAGGCAGAAGGTCATAATGTTTTGGCTCATCAGTCTATGTACATAATAAGTGCATTTTATTAAATGTTGTAGGCAAAGACACCTAATATAAAGTGGGTCCACATTTGTTAACGTTAAGGTTAAAATTATGATTTTTGTAGAAATCCTCAACGCTACGGTTCAAGGTCAGATTCGTGATGCTGTTTTATGATTCCAAATGTCTTTCCCATCAGCGATTGAGGATGATTATACTGGACCTAAACTTGAAGATGGGAAGGTCACACTGAAGTTCATGAAAGAATTAATGGAGTGGTTCAAAGACCAGAAGAAACTGCACAGAAAGTGTGCTTACCAGGTATAAGCACAAATACACATAAATGTGTAAAAATAACAACAACAAAACACTGTTTATCACTTATGTACTATCTTTCAGATGCTGATTCAAGTGAAAGAAGTTTTATCCAAACTTCCAAGCCTTGTTGAAATTACTTTAAAAGAGGTAAGAAAATTAAATTGATCATTATTTGTAATGATTATTACTATTCTATGCATTCTATTTAAATAGACTTTTCTCAACAATTTGAATATTTTGTATGTAATTGTTGTGTTGTTTTTGTCCTCATAATAATTTTAGTTAATGTAGAAATAATGTTCTTTCTATTCATTTCTTTTGTGTATTAGACAGAGAAAATAACAATCTGTGGGGACACACATGGCCAATACTACGATCTTCTAAACATCTTCGAGTTGAATGGTTTGCCATCTCCAACTAATCCATATGTATCCTTTACCTCTCTGGTTTGTTGATGTTGTGTAATATCACTTGATATTTACAAGTATTTAAACATTTATTCCTGTGAAGGAGCAGCTCTCATGAATATGAATATGACCAGGGCTGTCACGATTTTGGCTGACGATTATTTGTCAAACAAATGATTGCGATTATGACAATTGATTTTCTGCTTTAGGGCTATGATGATTAATTGTCTCTTTTAGGGCTTTCATGATTTATTGTCATATAAATTGTTATATTTCTTAAGGTGCAAGTGTGTCTTTTTTTACATATTTAAAGGGTTAGTTCACCCATGATTTACTTTTAAGCCATCCCGGATGTGTATGACTTTCCAGCAGAACCGAGGGGAACATTTTCATAAGCAAATTTCAGCTCTTTTTTGTCTGTACAATGAATGTAAACGGGTGCCATCAGGCTGCTGGCTGTTTGATGCTTCAAAAGGCATATTTAGGCAGCATAAAAGTACTCCGCATGACTCTACTCAATCAATTAATGTCGTCAGAAGCAAATTGATAGGTTTGTGTTAAAAATATATAGATAATTAACACTTCACTTTATCGCTTCCTGCCAGCAGTCGACACATCAGAGACGTAAGCGCAATGGCATGTTCACATGAGAAGTTGGAAATACTTCTATAGTATACAACAGAGGAATGTACGTCACGCGAGAGTTAGGTCATTTCAAAGAATGCTGGACGGAATCAACAATTTGAATTTAAAAATGTTTTAATTATCGATTTGTTTCTTACACAAACCTACCGGTTTGATTCTGAAGACATTAATAGATAACCTGGAGTCGTGTGGATTACTTTTATGCTGCCTAAATTTGACTTTTGGACCATCAAACAGCCATCAGCCTCACAGCACACATTCACCTTCATTGTATGGACAACCAGAGCTAAAATGTGCTTATAAAAATCTTCACTTCGGTTCTGCTGAAGCAGGAAAGTCATACACACATCTGGGATGGATTAAAAATAAATCGTGAGAGAATTTTCCTTTATAGGCAAACTAACCCTTTAACTTCACATTTATGAATCAAATAATAAAACAGGAATATATGATTGTCTTTTAAGGCTTTAAAAGTATATGAATTAAATGAAAATTAATGATTTAAATACCAAAATATTTCTATATTCTTTAAATATCTCTCTCTTAACATTTGCACTGTTGTTTTTGGAAAATTAAAAAATATATATATTTTATAATATAAATATATATATGTATGTGTGTGTGTTGTTTATTATATTTATATTATATTATGTTATACTATATAGGGCTGAAACGATTAATAAATTTTATCGACAACATCGACAATAAAATAAGTTGTTCGTTTGATCTCATTTAACGTAACATGATATCACATTAAACTAATGATGACACACGAAAGCAGAACCGCAGCGCACGCCTGACTGAGGAGAGGAAGAGCCGCTCACAGTCCGATTACAAAGCATGAATTGTACATAAATACCAAACATGTAAATCCAGAAGCACTCTTGTTGTGGAATAATCTGAGCCTGAGCACTTTAAAGGAAACACCCTGGCATTTCATATTTAATAAAGCTATAACACATTAAATATAATTGCAAAGTTTATAAAAGTTAAAATAATATGGAAGCAGATCATGTAAATAACTACAAACTCTGAAACTGGCATTTCTCTGTGCGGTCAGTGCCTCTTCTATAAGTTGTGTGAAGGGTCCCGAACTAAGGGGGAGAGATTGAAACTGCACCCGGCTGATGCACACACTGTCACGGGACGCTCATCCCTCGAGCACGCACGCTTAATGCAGCTAGATTATAACGTGATGGCTCAAGACTTATTGAATCATACTATATGTCACTGCATTTCTTATCGTGAAGAAAATTGGCAATACGCAGCTTTATTAATAAGAGAGTTAAAGATGGATTGAAGTGAACAGAAAGGTGAGAGTGGAAGTCTCAAGTAAATGTATCTTGTTTTAAGGATTTTTAGACCATTTTAAATGGAAAACAAGACAAAAACACTTGATAACAACAGGATTTTTGCAGTGAATTTCGAAGTATTTTTTCCCGTTAATTCAGTGAATGTCATTTAGAGGTATTTTTAAAAGATTTTTTTTCCTCATTGTTAGTAAGCACGTTTAATACAACCTTTTTAGTCGGGGCAAAAGCAGAACAATCTGTTAAAAGCTAATGATTTAAAAAAACAAAAATTCTCCCCAATTTGGAATTCCCAATGTGTTCTAAGTCCTCGTGGTGCCTCAATCCGGGTGGCAGAGGATGAATCTCAATTGCCTCCGCTTCAGAGACCGTCAATCCACGCATCTTATCACATGGTTTGTTGAGTGCGTTACCACGGAGAAATAGTGCGGGTGGAGGCTTCACGCCATCCATCGCGGAATCCACGCACAACTCGCCATGCACCCCACCGAGAGCGAACCACATTATAACGATCGCAAGGAGGTTACCCCGTGTGACTCTACCCTCCCTAGCAACCGGGCCTATTTGGTTGCTTAGAAGACCTGACTGGAGTCAAACAGCATGCCCTGGGATTCGAAATAGCGAACTCCAGGGGTGGTAGCCAGCGTCTTTTTCTCGCTGAGCAACCCAGGCGCCTTAAGAGCTAATGATTAATCATTGCAGTAATCGCAGAATAGTCAAATAATCACTTTAATAATCATTAGATTAGTCGATTATTGAAATAATTGTTAGTTGCAGCCCTAATACTATATTATGCAATTTTAAACGATTTCTAACCTAATTTCTACATTATTTTAACATTCTAGGGTTAAACGCACAGTTGCTGATTCTTATGAAGCAAAACCTTTGAGATTTCTTATCACAATATTATCACTCCACAGAAATAGATAAGAGTGTGTAGGTAAACAACTAGTCTTAATTGTGGGCCAACACCATTGCGCATTAATATAGAATTCAGTTAATGTGCAGTTACAAGTGTGTGTGAATATCAGCTATTATACAACCGCATCAAGCATGGATCACCCAATCCGATTGTAGCATCAAAGCGTTTTTTTTTTTTACATCCTTTTTTCCCCACATTTTGTTAATTGAGCATCAGTAATTTAGCCTTGACTGTCCGGTGCCAGCTGTTCAATGGTGATTTTGTGGACCGTGGCTCTTTCTCTGTAGAAGTCATTCTCGTACTCTTCGGCTTCAAGCTGCTATATCCAGAACACTTCCACCTGCTGCGGGGTGAGGATGCACCAAAGACTTTTCCTGCAGCATTGCCAAAAATGTGTGTTTTTGTGCAGGTTGAATTGGATCGGTATTTGACATATATGTTTGATATTTCATAAAGGGAACCACGAGACCGATAACATGAATCAGATGTACGGATTTGAGGGCGAGGTGAAAGCAAAGTACACCGCTCAGATGTTCCAGCTATTCAGTGAGGTCTTCCAGTGGCTTCCTCTCACACAGTGCATCAACAACAAAGTCCTGGTAAGACACACTGCAAAAATAATAACTGTACAATATCAGTACTTGCACCTCTAAATTAAAAATGTGAATTAAAAGACGCACTGCATAGCACATTCTACTGTAGACACTGTGCCCCCTTTACACCTGGTATTAACATGCATTTTTTGGCGATTAATTGGGAGGCATTTGACAACTGACTGGTAAATGCTTAGATTTCACTCACCAGGGATTGTGTAGTTTAGCGGTGGAGTGAGATCCTTTCACTGCATGTTGACAGAAAAGTTGTTCCGCGTGTCCAAAGACGAGATCCACACGACCCGTTTGTCCTTGATGAAAGTCTCTTCATGGTCTCTACAGTTGAATACAAAGAAAACATTTCGAGTCAAAAAGCCATTCGAGTCCTCTCTCATTAATATGTTTTCATCTACAGACGTTCATTACAGAAATGTTTCGTTAAAGACACATCAACAAATCAATGTAAATAGTAAGAAGTATGCAATTAAACAATAAATATGTTTCAAAAAATGATATATTAAATAAAATATCTTATTCATTGATAGAATACATGGATTTGTTGTGTTGGAGGTTCGATTCCTGGCCCACATGACTCACATGCCGAAGAGTCCTTGGGCAAGACACTGAACCCCAAGTTGCTCCCAATGGCAGGCTAGCGCCTTGCATGTCAGCTCTGCCGTCAGTGTGAATGTGTGTGTGTGAATGAGTCACAGTGAAAAGCGCTTTGAAAACCTCTAAGGTTAATAAAGCACTATATAATTGCAGACCATCCTAGAAACCGTTTTCCGTGAAAATCCCAGGAGATCAGCAGTTACAGAAATACTCAAACCAGCCCATCTGGCACCAATCATGTCGTGCTTCAAATCACTGAGATCACATTTTTTCCCCATTCTGATAGTTGATGTGAATATTAACTGAAGCTCCTGACCCATGATTTTATGCACTGCCACACGATTGGCTGATTAGATAATCACATGGATGTTTGTTGGTGTCAGACGGGCTGGTTTGAGTATTTCTGGGATTTTCACACACAACTGTCTCTAGAATTTACTCCGAACAGTGTCAAAAAACAAAAAACATCCAGTGAGCGTTAGTTCTGTGTATGGAAACACCTTGTTAATGAGAGGTCAACAGAGAATGGCCAGACTGGTTTGAACTGACAAAGTCAACGGTAACTCAGATAACCGCTCTGTACAATTGTGGTGAGAAGAATGCTTTGATGAGATGCAGGTTGGCGCTGTTTTGGTGGCACGAGGGGGACCTACACAATATTAGGCAGGTGGTTTTAATGTTGTGGCTGATAGGTGTAAGAAAACATTATAACTAAAATATACCAATATGAATTGATATCGAATCAAGGTAATGACGATATTTCCGACTCCACTTGAAGGGCACGATAACCACAAGGTGTCAGTGATTTTATATATTTTACCGCCATAGGCTGCGGTTCTGCCTCTAGCACCATCCACAGGGAAAAAAATATCAGCAAATTATCTCTATCCGATCATGCTGAAACACATTAGAATGTAAGGTGCCTTTCAGCTAAAGAATATCCAGATACTGTATGAATATGAAACGCATGTAAATGCTCAGGTATAGTTAGTTTTTCTGCGTTCCGGATTGGTTCACGCCCAGCCGCCCACGTTATTTTCTGAGTATACTCTTCTGACCGTGAGCAAATACAAACATGTTTGATGCATACCGACTACATCTGCTTTGTGATGCTCTTTTAGTATAGTCAATGGCCGGCGCATAAGCCGACGCTGCACGCAGGCGAGGAATGTGTCCGTGGATTGAGCAGCAACGCGGACAACCAAAGTATACTCCGTCCTTTATTGAGAGGTGTAAAGGGGCCTTAAAGGATGAAAATCCTCTCATGATTGACTCATCTTTAAGTCATTCCAGATGTGTATGACTTTCCTTCTTCAGCAGAATCGAAGTGAAGATTTTTATAAGCACATTTAAGCTCTGTTTGTTCATACAGTGAAAGTAAACAGGCTGCTGACTGTTTGATGCTCCAAAAGGCATATTTAGGCAGCATAAATGTAATCCAAACGACTCAAGAAACAAATAGATAATTAAAATGTTTTTAATGTTTCTTCCCCCAGTGCTGGATAGCTGTATGAAATGACCTAACTCTTGCGTGACGTTCGTTCCTCTGCTGTATACAAACTACAGCAATTTGATGTGTCAACTGCTGGCAGGAAGCAATTTTAATCTTTATAAGTTTATAAAGTTTTAATTATTGATACATTTTTTTCACAAACCTATCGATTTGCTTCTGAAGACATCAGTGTATCAACTGGTGTTGTGTGAATTACTTTTATGCTGCCTAAATATGCCTGATGGCACCTGTTTACCAGCATTGTATGGACAAAAAGAGCTGAAATGTGCTTGTAAAAATCTTCACTTCGGCTCTGCTGAAGGAGGAAAGTCATACACACATCTGGGATGGCATGACCATTAGTAAATAATGAGAGAATTTTCATTTTTAGGCAACTAACCCTTTAACCCTTTGCGTTTTTGTCTAGTGTGTTGAGTATAATTTGAATTGTGTTTCAGGTGATGCATGGAGGACTGTTTAGTGAGGATGGAGTAACTTTAGATGACATTAGAAAGATCGACAGGAACCGACAGCCTCCAGACTCTGGTAAGACGTTCTTAGTATCCCGAAATGAATGTTTAACTTTTATACATTTTACATTGAGATACATTGTTGTTTGTAATATTTCCAAACCTTTTATTACAGGCCCGATGTGTGACCTGCTGTGGTCGGATCCTCAGCCGCAGGTCAGTTTCTTTTACATTTCAGCATTCACAGTTCCACTCCATATCTGCGTTTGATTGACACATGTTCTCTTCTTCCAGAACGGGCGCTCCATCAGTAAACGGGGTGTGAGCTGTCAGTTCGGGCCTGATGTCACAGAGCGCTTTCTGGAACAGAATAAACTGCAGTATATAGTGCGCAGTCATGAGGTCAAAGCCGAGGGTTATGAGGTCACTCACTCAGGGAAGTGCATCACCGTTTTCTCAGCGCCAAACTACTGGTACACAAATAACTTTTTTCTATGTATTTATTGTCTTTATTAGCACAACACAATATACATTACCAGATGTCAAGCGATTATAATAACAAAAGAATGGAACACTGAAACAAATTCAGTCAAGTGTCCAAACTTTTGGCTGGTTCTGTATAGAAATACGACATGCTCTTTGGGCAACATCCTTTGTTTTTGGAATAACATTCCTGTCAACCATTTATAATTTCTGTCCTTTCATATTCCTAGCCCAAATCTTTTCTCATAATCATTCAGCAGTGACTGGTTAATATTGAGGAGCGGGAGGGAAGATATTTTCTAAATAATTTTATAGTTGCATTCCTTCAACACGTTTTGCGTTCCCTTTCAATAGTTTAGTTGAACTATGGTATTTGAAGTAAAACCATAGTATTAGATCGAAGCCATTGTTATTAAATTGTAGTAACCATGTTTTTTATTTTATTACCATAACTTTGTTTTGAAATATGGTTCAAATATTGTTACTTTAGTAAAGCCATGGTTTTCTTTTGGAAGGAATGGATAAAGGCATTGCGAGGGAATGCATAACTATTGCAGACAATCCATATTCCATTTCACTTTTCACGAATGAAAGCAAAGCTGTGGGGGATAGACACGAAGACATGATGTTAAACAGTCCAACCCATTTAACAGACTGTACACCTATCCCTCACAGCCTCACTTTCCTTCCTGTCCAAATATGCTCAGTAATGCTGTTGCTCCATTTTAATGGTTTAATCAATTGTTTAAAGTCAGCAGTCATTTTTACACAATCGGAAATTTAGTTCAATCATTGTCTTTCAGCAGATCCGTGTTCACCTACACGATCCCTCATTTGTTTGTTCAAAGACAACACGTCCCAGTTCCGAGTTCAGACTTTGAATGCAAGTTTTTTTTGTTCCCCTCTAGTGACCAGATGGGTAACAAAGGAGCTTACATTCACCTCAGGGGATCAGACCTCAAGCCAGAGTTCCACCAGTTTAATGCTGTGGTAAGTGACTTGACACGTTTATATTTTCTTACAAGGACTGACAGTGTTTTTTCACTCTTATTTGGCTACCTAACCATGCCCTTATAGATCACCCTCAGATCTATTACTGTAATACATGCGGCCTAAAAACGGGGTTTTCTCTGTCTCTCCTCAGACTCATCCAAATGTCAAGCCGATGGCATATGCTAACTCTCTCATGCAGCTGGGGATGATGTAGTTGCTTCACTCTCAAGTCCACACCAATCCCTCCACATTCACACACACGCACACACACACACATTCTACTCATTTCTGTGTCGAACAAACTCTTTCTTCCTCTTATACATGCACGCCATTTTACAGTATTCAACATACCTGTGGCTCTGATTTCTTTCTGAAGCACGTACAGAGTCATATGTTGACAATGCCTTGACCTCAAAAAAGGAAATAGGAATGTCAGTTTCCACTTGCCCACTAATGGATCTCCCCCTCGTCATTAATGATAGACCTGAACTGATTATATGTTTAGCAGAATGATACAGGAGCTGATTTGTACCAAAGAATGTGCAAATATATATATACGACAAACCCCAAACTAAAAGTGTTGATGGAGAATTGGATTAAAAATAGAGTTTAAAAATAGCGATCAACACATTTACTTTAAAGGACTAGTTCACCCATCTCATCATTTACTCGCCCACATGCCATCCCATTCTTTCTTCTGTTGAACAACAGAACAAAGATTTGTATAAGAATATCTCAGTTCTGTTGGGCCATACAATGCAAGTTAATGTGACCAGCACTTTGAAACTCAAAAAAGTAATCCATATCTTCAAAAGTGATGTGAAAGGTGTGGGTGAGAAACAAATCGATATTTAAATCACCCCTTTCACATTCTTCTTTGGTTTTTGGCCATTCTCATTATTCGTGCATATCGCCACCTACTGGGCAGGGAGGAGAATTTATAGTGAAAAAGGACTTCAAAATTGAACTGTTTCTCACCCACACCTGTCATATCTCTTCTGAAGATGTGGATTAAACCACTGGAGTTGTATGGATTACTTTATGCTGCCTTTGTGTGCTTTGTGCCTGTTGACTTGCATTGTATGGACCTACAGAGCTGAAATATTCTTCTAAAAATCTTAATTTGTGTTCAGCAGAGGTAAGAAAGTCATACACATCTGGGATGGCATGACCATTAGTAAATAATGAGAGAATTTTCTACTTGCCCACACCCCCACACAGAGTCGCCACCTTTCTTTTTCATCTAATGTCCAATGTTGTGAAGTTTGGAGGAAGAAATGTCATTTTAATACTGTAGCAGTGAAAGTGTTGTACGTGTCATATCAAAAACATTACAAAGCCAGTTCTCTTTTAAAAAAAATCCAGTTTTCCAATTTTCACAAGCTCCACATGGAAACATTAACTTTAGTATCTATCTTGCGGTCAAACTTTCTGTTTGTCACATGAACCTGATAAATGTCACTCATGTACAAACTTTAGATATCTGTATGACTTTATTAAATGACTTGAAACACTCTTTCTTTCCCTCTCAGCATGGGGAAAGTACAGTATTGTGAAGCTATGTAACCATATAGCGTATCCCATTGTGTAGGCAGCTCCTACACACCTTTCTCCCAACATGCTTGACTGAAATGCACTGGAGATTCTGTACAACCCTTGTACCTTCCACTGTATGTTTGTCTAGCGGATCCCTTGTCCTTTGTGTGGACTCAAATTACGACAGCAGAACTCTTTAAATGCAAGCAGCCATGTCCCATGCCCATGACTTTTTAGAGAATAAGTGTGTGTATATATATATATATATATATATATATATATATACTGTATCATTCAAATTTCAGTGTACATGTTTGGGGTGGAAAAGTTATTGAATAAAAAAGACGCCAGTCCGATAATCTAAAATGTGGTCATATCTTTAATTGTGGATGATATTTTTGTTTTATTTAGTTTACTTGAGTTGCACCAGCAGTAACAGGTTTGTATCATCAGCGTTGGCTGCAGCTGATAAGAAAGAATGTTTAAATAATTAAGGACTGAATGAGAAAACTGCAGTTTTATATTTCTCAATAATGCACAATAGGCATCATGTCTGGCAGACTGTTTTAAATAAAAACTGAAAATGAATGAAACTGGTGTTGTGACTTTTTTCTTATTTAATTTTTGTACCAATCTTTCGGCAACATTTGAAGTGTGTGAGCAGTAATGTGTTATCCAGCTGTCTGAGATGCAGTTATGCAAAATGTAATTGGCTAAAGATTGCTTGCCTTTGAAGAAAGGGTTGATAAACCGATGTCCAGAATATTTCCAATAGAAACTCATGCCATCCCAGTTGCCCTCAACTGGCAAAGCTCTTCTGCACATGCCTAGAAAATATTCTAAACGCTGGATTGTGATATGATTTCATACATAAAGACAGGACCTTTTTTATATCATAAGTATGCCTTTAAATATCTTAACTGTGTACTTAAAGCTTATGTAATTTATGTGACACTAGCGCCACCGAACGGAATTGCAAAAATGTTTTCAAAACAGATTTCTTTAAACGCCACTCATCTGCAGTTGTTCAAACAGTCAGATTGTCCCGCCCACAACTCAAGCCATTGGCTGAGTAACGTTGTTGGGTGGGGTCTAAGCAGGCTGCTTAAAACAAACAGGAATTTTCAGTGCAACAGAGACAGTGTTTACAGTTTTGAGAAAATGTACCTATAAATGGCTTATAGTTGTCTCCGCATATTAAGCTAGGATAGAAGAAAGTATTTTAATTCTGAAAAATTTTCATCAGCTTTAAGCAAAAGTCCTTAGAAAAGGCTCTGGTCTGTACGATTGATGAAATTGGAGTTGTGATCCACTAGGAACTAAAATTCCCTTACAGCGTCATGAAGGTCTTTAATGTGGCAATAAGATAAATCATCGTTTTGAATAAGAGAGATGCTTATTAATAAGTCTAATTTTGTTTGAATAATTATGACACTACAATGTAATTCCAAAATGTAAAGATGCAAATCTTAGTATGTGCTGAACACCAAAAATTGCGATTACATCAGGGGTGTAGATTCCAGGGGGAATATTTATACCATGATCAATGGAAACATGTAAATTCTTCATACTGTTACACCCCAAATGTTCAAGCCAATTCTACGCCCTTGGATTACATGATCATGTAAACTATCCAATCTAATTAATAGAAGTTGGAAGTGCTCCTCAAGATGATGATGATTTAATTTTTATTTATTAAATCTTCTTCCTTGAATATAGTAGCTATTTCCATGGCTATTAAACATGTGTGTAGTTTGTCAATGAAAGCCTATGCAATAATTCTGACAGATGCCTCGTAGTAAGCATTACATCATCCTTTTATCCAATTCAGTCATCTCATCCTATCACGATCCAGAAAAATAATGCAGAATAACTTAGAAGCCCCCAAGAAATAAATAACATAACGTTACGACGCGGAACCCTGCCAGCAAACAAGCTAAAAAAGTTTAGATTTAAGGAATACGCTGAACAGGCTTCCGCACACATTTATTTTGTGGACTACACACTGTTCCAATCCAGAACAAGCAACCCCAAGATGTTTTGACGTGGGCCCTGCCAACAAACATGCTACATAATTTAAAATCTAGGGCAGTGGTTCCCAACCCTGTTCCTGGAGACCACCAACACTACACCTTTTGGATATCTCCCTAATCAAACACACCTGATTCAACACATCAGCTCATTAGTGGAGACTCCAAGACCTGAATTGGGTGTGTCAGCAAAGGGAGATGTGTTGGGGGGTGTGGCAGGGCGGAGGGCGGGGCCGGGTCGTGATTCTACACACAAGCCTCTGAGAGGGATAAAGGCAGACTGCGGAAGATGGTGCGGGAGAGAGAGATTGTTTATGGGCATGTCCGTCATGTGTGTGTTTGTATCTTTTCTTTAAGTTTATCATTAAATCTATTATTTATATTGTCAAGCCGGTTCTCACCTCCTCCTTTCCATTGAACTGCGTTATACTGGTGCCGAAACCCAGGAAGGAGGAGGGATGCCCGTCGCGGAGTCCTCGACACTGCCGTCCACCCGGGGGAGTGCCGCTTTCATCCGCCAGGGGATGGAGTAGCCTGACCGCCCGGATGTGGTGAACAGCCGCCATCCGCGAGGCGAGTGGGGACTGGACTCCCCGACTGCCTGGAGCGATGGAGTCGCTGCCAGGGGTGGAGGAGAGCCCTGCCATCCCCCAGAAATGCTGAGGGGTCGAAAGAAGACCGCCGTCTGTGAGGGGAGGAGGGAAGTGACTCCCCGACCGCCTGGAGAGCCACTGCGGGGCGTTCTGTCTGCCGGGGGTCTGACTCCGGTCTGCCTGGGGAGGAGCGGCTGTGGTCCGCCTGAGAGGGTAGAGGAGTAATTGAGAACCATGCGACAGTGTATCAGAGAACCGGCAAGTAAATTTCTTTAAAATTTTAGTGTTTTTTGGGGGGCACTACACTGTTACAGGTAGTACTCCCCCTATTTAATTATTTCTGTTTCCCTCCCCTTGTACCCTCTCTTATCCAAGTAGACGGGGATGACCTGCCGGCAGACGGGGCGGAAGGCACGCCCCTCCCCAGGGAAAGAAGCTCCCCAAGGAGGCTCCCCAACCTGAGAGAACGAGGGAGGAATGTGGCAGGGTGGAGGTCGGGACCGGGTTGTGATGATAAACACCCAGTCCCTTATCAGGCTAATCAAGTCTCTCTAAAGGCAGACTACGGAAGATGGTGTGGGAGGGAGACATCGTTTATGGGCATGTCCGTCATGTGTGTGTTTGTATATTTTGTTTAATTTTATCATTAAATCTATTATTTATATTGTCAAGCCGGTTCTCGCCTCCTCCTTTCCATTGAACTGCATTCTAGGGAATATGCAGAACAGGCTCCCACACGCAACATACAAACTCAACTGTCCCTACGTGATGCATATAATGTGGGACTTAGTCCTACCAAAATGTAGGCGAGAGGCCACTTACCTGTTGACTTGGTGTTGCTCTGGTGTGCGGCATGGAGATCGAGTTTTCCTGTCTAGCACTGTAGATACAGTCCAGTTCAATTTTAAAAAGGTGATGATGATAAAGTTGCAATCAACAATCATAATGTGACAATTTCCCAAGAAAAGGCGACATCAGTAGTCCAATAAAGGGATAAGGATCTGCAGCAATAAAACAGTACATATGCTACAGACCCCACATGTCCTCATTGAAAACCATTCCTCTTTTATGTCCCTCCCCCAGGATGCAGAAACATCTTTCTTATCACTCACAGGTGAGTGACGTCATCTAAGCCCTGCCTAGATCAGTCAGTACTATCCCTAACTGTGTGCCTTAAATACTTCATTACATTAAACAAAGCAAATCATCTGTATTCTCTCGTTTCTCAGAGGCCATGCCATCAGTGAAATCATGGAGAGGGTTGAGGAGGTTATTTAGATCTGCTAAAATACTGATGTCATTGTCTGTAGCCATGAGATGTCATGCGCTTCTATCAGCTGCTAGTACAGAACAGATGGCCTGCTGCTGCTCCAAGTATTTAGTGACAGGTTTTGCTTCAATTCATGTTTCTTCTTCCAGCTTTGAGAAAACCCTTGCACTAAGTGTCGGCATGCTCTTATAGCCTGTTCCGCCCTATGAATTTTGAGCATTTTGGAAACTGCAAGATTAAGATAGTGTCCACAAAAAAAGGGACGTTTTCAAAAATCTTCTTCATTTTGGTGGCATTATCCATTGTAATTTCTGATATTCTTTCTTTATCTTCCACTCTTGGAGTATGTTATCCACCATTTCACAGATCTTCTCTGCTGTGTGGTCATCAGGGAAAAACTGTGTCTCAGGGCATAGATACATTTGTGTCCAATCACAGGAGACGTAGTGAACTGTAAAGCTCATGTAGGGTTCTACACTTCCATCACAGCTGGTTCACAGATCTGTTCAAATATTCACCCTCATGCAGTTGTTTCTCCACACTGGCTCTCACCTACTTGTACATTATTGGGATTTGCTTTGTGGAAAAGTATGTTCTCCTTGGAACTTGGTACTGAGGCACAGATTTGTTCATTAGATAAATCCAGGCTTTTCTATTATTTGAAGTTGCATGTGTCCTCTTTAACAGTTGGTTGAGATGGAACTTTAGTAGACAATCACAGAAGTGATTAGGTTTGAAAAGATTTGGCAAATGTAAAAATGTCTTATAGAACCAACTGGCAAATAATTCTTCTAAATTATGAATTGAAAAATCTTTTTCTTTTTTTTTTTTTTGTGAAAACGTACTTGTGCCAAGTCACTGGGCTCATGCTGTTGTAGTCAGTGCCGTTGAAAAAGAGAGTTGCGACATTGCAACAGACTTCTGTTGTAAGCGGAGAATGTGGAAGTGATGCCTGTCATGGGGCAACTGACAGTTCCAAACACTGAATGGTTCCAGCACTGTTTCTCAAGCACACTCACTGGTAAGTTGATTAAATGACTGCATTTTAACACATTAGTTGACTTCTCATGAATCTAGTCAATAGTGTTTTTTTATATATCCATCTCTAGTTACTGTTTATTGTTAGACAAACGCAAGTTAGATTCTAATTACAGTTAGCTAACACCAACAACACTTCACAAGCTACCATAACCAGATGTCAGTTGGCCTATATTTACTTCAAATTAATTGCAGTTCTATCGGGAAGACACGCAGACTTGAGTGAGGTTTAAGATGCCATTTATTTGATGAATGTAGAACAGAAAAGTAATGTCTCTCTTTGGCGTAGGCCCCGTCTGGCGGTCCGAAGGAGTTGTACTCGGAACCATCATATCCTGCCGGAGATAGGAGGCAGGGGCGAGGAGCCTACTCCTGTGCGGGACGGGGCTCAACTGGTGGTGGTGGGGTGGTGGAGGTTGCCGTTTTAGCACACTGAAACAGCAATGCGATAGATTGTGAGCAGACTTATAAAGCAATGGCTTACGTGCGATTGGCTAGGAATTACCCAGCTAATGGTGTGATGATGTACAGCTGCTAGTCTTCCCGCTAGAACTACGCTGCGCTCACATTTATTGGCATTGTTAACGTTATTTTTGGTTACCGGCGGGTAAATTAAAAACTGAACATTATAATCTTCATGAAAGGATAATTTATTGCAGGATTGTTAGACTGTATTCGTTTTAGATTTGCGTACCTAATAAACTGGCAGCTGTATATATGCTTATAGGCTTTATAGAAATACCAAAATTGTATTGTGGCACGGTGGAGGGCGGGACCGGCGCGTGATTGCGCACGCCCGGTCCCGTATCAGGCTAATTGAGCCGTCAAGAGGGATAAAGGCCACTCGCAGACGGTGATCGGGAGAGAGAGCTTAATCAGCAGACATGTCTGCTGTCCTAAATGTTTGTTTTAAGTTCGTCATTAAATTATTATTTATGTTGACGAGCCGGTTTCTCGCCTCTTCCTTGCCCATGAACTTGAACTGTTTTACATTGGTGCTGAAAGCCCGGGAAGGAAGAGGGATACGCCGTAGCGGAGTTCTCGCCACTTCTCAATGGAGCAGCCGCGGCCATCTGCCGGGGGACGGAGAAGCCCAGCCACCTGGACGCGGAGGAACGGCCGCCGACCGCGAGGGGAGGAGGGGCTCCTGGCCGACCGCCTGGAGCGGTTAGGGCCGCTGCCAGGGGCGGGGGAGTTCCCTACTGGCCGCTGGAACGCGGCGGGGTTGGAGACTGCCGACCGCGTGCGGGGAGGGGCTCGCCGCCGACCGCCTGGAGCGGGAGAACCGCTGCCAGGGGCGGGGGGAGGCCCCTTCGACACCCCGGGAACGCGGCGGGGCATTCCGTCCGCCAGGGGCTGAGGACTGCCTCCGATCTGCCCGGAGAGGCGCGGCTGTTGTCCTGTAGAGGGTGGAGAAGTGGCTGAGGAACGAGCTACGGCGTATCAGAGAACCGGCGAGTACGTTTTTTTTTTTCTTTCTTTCCTTTAATCTCTCTCTCCTCTCTCTCTCGATACCGCTCTGCGTTGGCCTTTTCCCTCTTTTTTAAATTATGGTGTTTGTGGGAGGGGAGGTATACTGCCCAGTGCAGGAGTCAATTTTGCTGATAATACTTTTACTTAAGTAAGGTTTTAAATGCAGGACATTTACTTGTAGTGAAGTATTTTCACAGTGTGGTATTAGTACTTCAGTACTTAAGTAAAAGATCTGAATACATGGGGATGACCGCCGGCAGACCGCGCGGGAGGCGCCCCCCCCCCCCCCCCCAGGGGATGTACGTCAGGCCGGGGGTCCCCAGCCTGAGAGAACGGGGGAGGAATGTGGCACGGTGGAGGGCGGGACCGGCGCGTGATTGCGCACGCCCGGTCCCGTATCAGGCTAATTGAGCCGTCAAGAGGGATAAAGGCCACTCGCAGACGGTGATCGGGAGAGAGAGCTTAATCAGCAGACATGTCTGCTGTCCTAAATGTTTGTTTTAAGTTCGTCATTAAATTATTATTTATGTTGACGAGCCGGTTTCTCGCCTCTTCCTTGCCCATGAACTTGAACTGTTTTACATGTATATTGTAGGAGTAGTGGAGTGCAAATACCACACCCTACCAACAATAACCCAGACAAGCTCTTTTCCACATTTTTGCAACTATGTAAATAGAGTTCATGGGACATACTATTAATATGAGCTACAGAGGTATTTACACATCTTTGCTTTAAGCTACTGGTCTTCACTTTGTGTGTGTGTGTGTATATATATCAAGGAATAGTCCTAATTCGGTGGAAGAGATTGCACAGCCTTGTTGTGGGTCCAGGTCTAGGAAGAAATGACTTGTTACTGAAAACAACCAAGACATGTGGAATATATTCACTCTCCCTTTCATTCTCTTAGGCCAGCTGCTTGTGCATAAGCACAAAACTGAAGTCATATTTATAACAGTTGTTGAACAGTGATGAATTTAAGCTCCAGAACACAACTCCTCATGTTTATGGCTCCCTGTGATTAATAACCGTGAAACATTTAATTTCCCCCCAAAAATGACTTGTAGACTTTTGAGAATGTCAAAGAAAGATCTCATACTGGTGATTCCAAATTTCTCTGAAAGAAGCACATGTACAATGCTGCTTAGGTGATACTTTGAACTTTAATCCATCAGTCCCTTGTGCGTAAAGAAATGTGTACACCAGAAACTAGAATATCTTTCTGTAAATAGGGCACTATGGAGCTAGAATTGCAGCCCAACATTGATTAGATTGATGAAACATTAATATGTGTACATAAAGATTCTTTTGAGTGCAGCCTAAAGAGAACATTACAGTGTGCTTATTGGACCAACATCACTCAAGTGTTTTTTGGTGACATTTAATTTTACATTATCTTAAGATAATACTTTTTTTCCCTCTCACTTTTAGGAGGTGATAGAGAAGATATCCCTATATATAAAATCCAGACTTTCAGCTTTAGTGTGAGGGTATTATTTGGTCATCAAATTCAAAGAATCTGCAACCAACTATTAAATATGATCATTTTATTTAGGTTTATAGGAACTTGTATAACTTTTGGTCCACTGAAATTGGCAGTCTGTCAAAAGGCTATAGTTACTACATGGTTCACTTGATACATCTGAAAATACCCACAAATTTAAGCTGAGGGTTTGCACTTCTGGTCCATAGTCATTATTTAATTTCAGATTCAGTGTACTGGACAGAAATCATGCCAATGTCCAAACACGTATGGACCTAACTGTAGGTGTTTACTCTTGTTTTTGGAATCTCTAACTTATAAAAAAATCTTTGGGAAACATTGGCTTTTGATGTGTATTTAATATATGTCCTTCAATGTACTAATCTTTACTCAGTTTCATCTTTCTTTACTACTCAAATTTCTCTCCAGCAAGCAACAAGCTCGACTCGACTGAAGACCCGGTCTTATCTGGGTCCTGACATGACATGTTCTGCTTCCAGTGGTGGAATGTAACGAAGTACATTCACTCAAGTACTGTACTTAAGTACACATTTGAGGTACTTGTACTTTACTTGAGTATTTCCATTTAATGCAACTTTATACTTTTATTCCACTACATCTCAGAGGCAAATATTGTACTTTTTACTCAATTACTTTTTCCTGACGGCTTTAGATACTACAGTAGTTACTTTTCAGTTTACAATTTTTCATACCCTTCCCATCCAGTGAAAACCATTTTGAATGTTTGTGATCAACTGAAAAATAAGTGTTCCTTTATGGGTTGAGAAAATTCTCCTACTTCTTATGTTAAATAAACTATTTAAACCCCCATTGGATTAGCTAGAAAATGCATGTCACAAAGATGAAAACAGGGCTGTTTTTCTGAGATCATGACTTTTTAGATATGTTGTTCTCACAGGACAGCGACACTACAAACATATGATGGTAGAATACAATGATAGAATATGATGCATGGCTGTAGATTAAACTACCCAACAGTATTTAAATGAGTTAAAATGAGCTCAGCCATAAACAACTACATCAGTAAAATGCAACATACACATTATGCAGCAGTAATATTAATCCAAAAACATCATATATAATAGTAAAACACTGACAGGGAAAATTTATCTGCAGAGAAAGTACTTTTACTTTTGGTACTTTAAGTCAATTTTGCTGATAATACTTTTACTTAAGTAAGGTTTTAAATGCAGGACATTTACTTGTAGTGAAGTATTTTCACAGTGTGGTATTAGTACTTCAGTACTTAAGTAAAAGATCTGAATACATCTTCCACCACTGTCTGCTTCTGGCAGTGGAATGCCCTCACCCAAAAAGTTCAAGTAACTTTAGCGTTTCTTGTACGTGGAGTTTGAATGTTTTTACTATAATTTGACTCTGTGGTTCTTGCATGTGTGTCTGGAGATGTTTTGAGCAGTCATCATCCAGTGAAGTTCATTGAGCGCTCATGACCAGGTGTCAAGTTCTCCTTTTCTTCCAAAATGCAATGGCTATTTTGAACACTTTTATGCCTTTCCTGGCCTGCTTGCTTTCTCTCCCTGTTGGAGGTCGAATGAGTTTCTATGAAGTAGAATATTAATTTGAAACTGAAGTTTTATAAAACAGAACAGTAGCACAGGTAAGAAGGCAGCTAGCATGTGCATCTCTGAAACTGCACGGAATGCTGGATCATTTTGCATTGTACTATGCATGTCAAAAGATATTTTCCGTTTTGATGCTTGCGACATATAAATTCACACATCAACCCTTTCACTTTATTTCGTGATCATGTAAACCGTACCTTTGGAATCATCAATCAGAAAGATTTCATACTGAATAAAAAAGTATTGTCCATATAAACATAGCTACTGTAACAACGGACCCCTCTACTTCTCCATCTCAAAATGTAAAAATACTTTAGAATTGCATGAAGCTAAACATTTTGTTATAAAAAGACGAATTTTGCAGAAATGTGAGTAGTTTGCATCTGAGATTAAGCAGGTTGGATATTTTATTTAATTACATTAATCTGGTCATGCAGTGCTGGATGATGATCTCTCGGATGCTGAACCATGTTAGATGAGTTGGATCCTTTTGCTGCCACTTTCATTTGCATGCATTACACATCGGATTTCCATCCTCGTTAATTATCCCCTAGACATTCTTTAATCCAAAATAATCCCAAACAGACAATTAAACAAGTTGGGTAGATCAAATTACTCTGCCATGCTGTCTTTAGGCCGAATCAGTGTGTAGCCAGTGAGTTTCTTGTGTGCTGAGTTTACGTTCAGTCCGTGACTCCGCACTAGCTGATGTGGACACAGTAATTATAGTAACTGCATCTCTAACCAGCCAGACAGGAGGAGAGTCTTCACATTTAAACCTACACAGAAAGACAGTCATTTTTGCAACTAATACAACATTTCACGTTTTTTAATCGTACCTTCTGAGTTCTTACGGTTAATTAACCATTCTACAATTGACACAAGTTTTAATAAATTAATTTGTTTAGACACCCTATGAAAACAGAATTCATAGGGCCCTACTTATGATTCCTATCCCTAATCATAAAAGGATGTGCAATTTAAGGATATGGAAAACCTGGTCAAAAAATTCTAAATAAACTAATAATAAATATAGCTACAAGCAGCAATGCGATTCCTCCTCAAAATGGCAAATCATTCAAAATTGATTAGTAGAGGGTTGGGGTTAAACCCTCCCAATGGAGGAATCCAAAAAACATGTCTTTGTCTTAATCCTAAACAAAAGATTTTCAGTGTACAGGAAAATCCATCATGCTGGACCTTATGGATCCTTGAGGCTTTTTTGTTCCCAATGAGAAATGAGGTGAGCACATTAAATTTCAGAAGAATTGAATAAATGGGGTGGAAATGCCATCACTTTGGACATTTGGGCATGTATTGGCTTGTAGCGCCCCCTAAGGGCAAATGTTGGCCATTATTGGTTTAGGGGTTACTGTTGGCCTGTAGTATCAATGTACAAAATTAGAACATTTTTGACCTGAAAATGGGACTTTTGGGCATGGCCTGTAGCGCCCCCTGAAGGCGAATGTGGGCCTACATTCTACAAAACTAAGTTTATTTGAAAGACTATCTAGGCACATAATAACACTGTATAGCTGTGACTGTTGTTACGGCACACCCTCCTTGGCCTAGGGGTATGGGAAGGTGTGTAACATATGTTTTTGAGAGAGTGCAGAAGTGATCCTGTCTCCAGGTCCCAGAGTAATCACAGATCACTACAACACGTGATATAATAATATAACAAGTTTATTAAAGAAAACAGTGGGATAAACGGAAGACTTCAGGAGTGGAGCAGGCCAGAATACCTAACAAAAGACATCTTTCCTTAAAAGGGTTTAGAGTGTAACTTACCTATCAAAAAGGAAAAAGAAAAGAAAATACAAATCACTTCCCTAACTCCCTCTCTAAACAATAACCAAGAGAAAACAGTGCTTCAAAGTAAATGGCGTCCACCTCCCTACTAAATAGACCCACAATATAAACAACTTAAACAACTAGAAATGACAATTCCGTTAGACAACTCTATTTAAAGACAACTGACAAGACTGTTGTCTTACTCACATTTATACACAATTGAAGAGCACTGGGACCAAGAGCTAGAGTCCCTATTGCAGGAGAAAATATTCTCAGTGTCTCTCTCTCTATTGAAGAGAGTTGTGGGCCTCTTATACCCTCCATTCCTGTGCTGAGCCAATCACGGGTGATGAGTACAGGTGGGCCTCATTATCCTGCTTAAATGGAGAGCAAAAGTGATAGGGAAAAACACAGGGAGACACAATACACAAACCACATTAAACATATCACCATCACAATGATATATAATATACGTCCCTTAGGACGTAACACTGTTTATAACTATTTCAAAATGTACAGGCTCACACATTAAATGGTCAGTGCTTTGTATTTTAGATCATTAAAATAGCAACAGATCCAGTGAAACCATGGAGATTGAGTGATTATTTTTACATTTTACATGCCATTCAAAAACGTGGCATTTTACAACGTAAGAGTGAAATAAAAAAAAAACTAAAAATAATACAATTTGTACTTTTCATTTACTTGAAATGTCAATGTTCAGGACGAAGGCTAAATTGTTACTGTCTCTTTAAGAGGGTTTTATCGCATGATACGACATTCAAGGAACAGTCTGTGCAGTTTGTTTCATTGAGTTTAATCTTTTGAGAACTGTGAAGTGTCATTATTTTCATGCTGTTGCATCTGTATTCATTTCAGAGATTAATTGATTGAGATTGTGAGACTGCAGTCAGTATTAAACTTGTGATGATGTTGAACATGAAGCACTAATTCTGCTATTAATAGTTCATCTGTTCTCGATGGATCTTCCGTGATCCTTCCCGTGCTGTCAAGTGAAGCTGAGCAACATCAGTTTTGTCTCTCACACCCTCATTTGTTTGTGTGTGTGAGATGATAAAATACAGACTGCGTGAATGGTGTAAAATCGCTTGAAAGTTCAAACTGGAAAGCATTAAAACACATACAACAGACAAACCTTCGTGAAGATGCAAGCAAAAATGATCTAGCCTCGCGGATCGTGTGTTGTTAGAGACAACCCTGATAAAACATAATTCTCAGAAGTATTGACACTTCAGGATCGATCCGCCCCCATCCCTTCTTTCTTTAGACATATGTTTCATGTTTGTGTGATGTGTTCGCTGAGTTTCACTTGATTTTTGTGACGTGTTTCAGAAAGATGCTCGCGATGACAGAGACGGCGCACCCGGTTTATTTTCTTTATTTTACAACAGCATTAGGTTTTGTTGTTATTTTTGTTGTTAACTGTGTGTACACAAATAAAAGTAGACCTTTTATAGTTTGTAACGATGTCTTACATGTATCTGTATGGGCAAAAATGACGCAGTATTTTATTTAAGTTGTTTCCGCTGTTTCGAGAGAAAAATCTAGCAGGACGTCACATCAGCGCCTGTGTCGACCCCTGGAATAATGCCAGAATTCAATATAATGATACCTGATTTCTTTCTCAACTGTTTATGTTCACTTGAGACAAAACAGACTCCCCAATAAATCATGTATTTTGACATTTTGTTGTATGAAATTTTCCGTTCAAACACAAGAAGAAGCGAAAGCGATCTCTCATCGGGGTGCGTGCGTTAGACGCGACACGGCTCGCTGTGTCACACAAACTGCTCGCAAACATTTATTTGAGTTGTTTTGCCATTTGCGGAGTTGAATAGTGTGTATATATACAGTGAGGAAAATAAGTATTTGAACACCCTGCTATTTTGCAAGTTCTCCCACTTGGAAATCATGGAGGGGTCTGAAATTGTCATCGTAGGTGCATGTCCACTGTGAGAGACATAATCTAAAAAAAAAAATCCAGAAATCACAATGTATGATTTTTTAACTATTTATTTGTATGATACATTTGTAGATAGATATGGTATCTACTTTCTGTAATGAGAATTTTGGGGGGAAGGGGATGTGTCCTTTCACAATGCTTAAAATCTGTATGGTTCCACAAAATTTGGCTTGATTTCCTTTATTTATTTTTCATAAATGTATATATGTTTTTTTTGTTGTTGTTTTTTTATTAATTGAAGTAAGAACTTTTGAGAACAACATTAGGCCCTTCTGATACAACCATTTGGGATACTGTTGGCTCTGTTGAAACAGCTGCTTCACTCCCAAAGATGGAGAATGAGAATAATATGCTATTAATGTTTGAAGGGGAGGAAAAAGTAGATATTAGTGTAAAGACCAACATCACAAATGAAGTTTAACAGGAAACTGAAGACTACACCACTCTCATGTTGGACATATTCCAGGAAAAAATGCTGGAGGTTTGAATCCTGTTTGAGACAATTCCCAATGTCCTGTTTAGTGGCACACATGCAAATGTCTCAAAACTCCTGATACAGTTTTGTTATCATCTCTCTGCTCAAAGCCCATTGTATCTATACAGCCTATTGTGTCCACACACCAGTTACACTCTGCTAGGTCACTAGTGCTCACCCTGGACACATTTGACTCACTGATGGAGAATGTAAACAATGAAGAATAGAAGACTCCAGGGAACAGTTTCAGCTATAAAGTACCAAATGGCAGTTATCATTAAAGACACTAAATAAGCCCAAGTAGAAACTGTACATGAAAGTCTGTCAATTTCAATATTGACCTTACTAGATTTAAATTCACTGTAAAGCTGACATGTAATTTCTGCATAGGTTTAGTAACCGACAATCGATATTTGTTCAGAACCAGATCCGTTTAAAAAAAAAAAATTATATAAAAAATATAAATTGTTCTCTTATGGTTTCTTTAATGGTTCTCCATTGCAGACAGGACACAATGCTTAAACACTCTGACAGAGTTCCCTGCTACCATTCAGTGATGCTGAAACACTGCTATTGAATCAGTGGCATGGTGGTTGTAGTCATTTGAATCAACAGTGCAAATGTACAGAACAAATAAGTATGCAGCGATGACTTGAGAGGTAAACAGTGGAGCGAGTGCGGTATGATCACATATTTTAGTTTTTTGTACTGCTTTTTCCCCCTGCTAAAGCACATGGATGAAATGTCCCATGAAAAAGGAAAGCAAAGAGTATAAGGCGAAAGATTTACCATAATATACTGAGAGGTTGTGTTTGTCACTGGATGTATTATATGAGTTTTAAAGGTTCACTCAGTATGTTTTTGTTCATGTCGTCTTTTGCTTACAGTGACACCTAGTGGTGTGGATGCAGTGTCATTCAAACACAGCAGTTTTTAGTTACAGATGCCACTGTTGAAAATCACAATTCACATTCAGCCATGATTCATTTTATCCATGAGTGAAAGTGTCCAATGACCATGGGCAGGTTTAAGTTTTCTGAGGCCCCAAGCAACCAACCAACCAGGGAAAATTGTAAAAATCACATAAAACATATTTTTAAATCATAATTTTAAATTAATCCTATTAACCGTTGTAGCCATGTACATTAAAAATGTTTACTGAAAAATAAAAATCTTTTAAAGATAATTAATGCATGTTTTCCCGTTTACAAAACACTCTTTTTTTGTTTTTAATGAACAGGGTGTGCAAAACCTACTACACTCGCTAACATTTTTGAAAATATTTCATTGTTGTTGTCCAGATTGACATTATAATATGATATAGTATTATTACTTTGATGACGTGTATACAATAGCAATATATTTTTGTCTTACTTTCACCTGGAGCATACATACTAATGCTGCAGGGTGTTTATTGTTCATCATGATGCAAATGGCTGTATTTTATGTAAACATCGTAGGCAACATTCGTAATAGTATGCGTACAAGCCACGGCGGCCCCTCAGCACACTAGAGCAAAAGAAATAAAACATCGCCATCTATCAAGCACTGAAACTTTACTTGAGGCAAAACAATCTAGAACAATGATAAACATTGTAACAGTCACCTCTCTGCAATGTTAAATCTTTGTGACACCTGCACTAAAAACAATGTAGACAGCACAATAGATGAAACAAAACGCAGGTGTCTTGACGTGTTTTTGAGGCCTGAATTTCTTTTTAACTTGACACTCTAACGTGAACTGCTCTAAGAACACTGACAGCGTATTCGTGCGTGTACACGGAACAACATATCACCCCTCAAGCGGTTTTTGCAGAGCTTTCTTACCGTGGTTAAAACCGCTATTGCCAATAGCAAGATGGTTACTGAGATTAAGTGAGTAGTATTTGTCTGGTCATGTGATTCTAACATGGCCGCCCCCATGTGTGGACCCTCTCCATGTAGAATAAAACAACGTTTATAAGGTTACTGACTGGAGTGTTCAAATCAAATCAGTGCTCATCAATTCCTACATATATTACAAAATTACAATTCAAATCGTGACAATTCAACTTTTTTAATGAGGAACAAATTACAGAGTGCACCTTTAACAAGTTAGCATAATCTACATTCCTGAAGAAAAAGGCGTGTAGAAATGTAATGTACTATACTAGTTAATCCATCATCATAAAATCATGATTATACACCACATAGCTACCAAATATTTTTTATTACATTTTATTAATCTCACCATAGCGAACTTTGCCAGCTAGCTAGAAACAAATGAGGTCATCTTGCTGTTGACAAATTGACAATTGTGAGTCGCCCTGTACTAGAGCCATATACCAGCTCGATTGAGCACGGTTAGCTAAACATAACGAGATGTCCGGGACGAAAACGATTTGCGATCATGTTGTGTTCAAGTGGAAATGCTTCTGGAACCGTTCCTCACATTACTCAAGAACAGTTAATGACTCTTATGTTTTGTTTTGTTTTGAATCATCTATTATGTAAAACATACAATGCAACCAGTGTAGCCCGATTGATTCCTGAATGACGTACTTTTATTAGCACGCCTCAAACAGACGCATCCAGAAGATGTTCATTTGGTTTGAAAAAAAAATAAAAATAAAAAAATGCAGGACATAGTCAAAGCCACTAGATGTCGTAGATTAGCACAAATGTTCACATTCATTACATTAGACGAAGAGAATGCCAAGGGCTTCTGTCAGTCATTAAAAAACACCTCATTTAATAGATGATAACACCACAGCTAGTTGAAACAAAAGAGGGTTAAATAACAACTAAGTGATATGCAGCAGTGGGCACTGACAGAATAATTGTTTATTTCTATTAGGCAATATGCTGTCGTTGATTATGCATGGAGGCATATGTGTAGCACACTTTCTCTGGATCAGTCCTGTTGCTTTTATGAGAGTGCTTTAAACTGTGTGAAGATGGAACAATAGCATGTGAGCAGACACACTTTGATGTGCAGTTTTTAAGCCTCCAGACCATATGTACACAAGCTCTGGGCCCCTCACACACAATACTGTGCCATGCGTCAGGATGCTGCCCACTTTAATCACACCCTAATGCTTCTGTTGACCCACAACCCCCATGATGCTCATTATACATTTTCAAACCAGATGCAACAACCAGACAGATATGTTATTAGAGAAGGAAATGTTAAAAATGACCAACTTCAAGCCTCTTTTTGTAACTATGGGATGCTATTTACCTTTTGTAAATAAGATTTTTATTTTCTAGGGGGAAAAATGCCTCAATATTAAATAAAAAATGTACAAATGTTATGAATATTAGACATGTGCAATGTGCCGTGAATACTGCATTGGCTATTACAGTGCAAATTACAGATGATGATGACAAACAGAAATATGGCGTTCTTGATCTAGTAAAATATTCAGTGTCATTTTGTTCATATAGTAAATGTAATATCACATGTTTCCCAACCCATCATTTTAGATTTAGCTGGTAATTGTCAGAGGTACTGATGAAAATCTATTTCATTAGCCTAAAAAAGTTTTGTGTATCCTGAAGGATACGAACATTTGAGAGGCTGGGGAGAGGAGCGATGAGTGAGTAGGTTGAATTTGTTTTATTTATTTATTTTTTATATATAGAGCCCAACAAATATTGAGGTCATGTGACTTTGCATATAAACTCTGGTATCAACCTCATTTTCAGTCAATATCATTTCAATGTTATTTCGATGATTTCTAAAAGTTAAAGCAATATTTTTTTTAAAAAGCATGTTCTAAAGAGTTGATATACTAGCAATTAATACATTTTCTGAAGGATCTTTATGTTCTTTATGTCTGTTAATTTGTCATATGAATTTATCTAAAATATTTGACATGTGGCCTGTTGATTCAAACTAAAAATATAAAACTGGTGACATTTTCTGTGGGGTTTATTATATGCCATTTGATATAATATATCATCCATACAGAAATCTGAACACACACAGTGTATCAAATATACTGCGTTTTCAAATACGTTTTTTATTGAAGTCACAAAAAAAGACACATAATTGTACATACTGTATATGTACCATTCACTGCAAAATACGAAAAAAAAATTTTATACATGTAACATTTTAACAAATACTAGTGGAATTTTAACACGCAGTTGCTCAAATATATGAACTATAATCATATGTTTTGTGTATGCTTTGTCATCTTATTAATTATGCACAGATTATAAAATTGTTTAGTTTAAATCGATAAAGTAGCCTACAATAAAAAAGGGCTTTGGCTGAACTTGATATGTGTTTGAAATTAGATTCTTATCTTAAAATTACTATGTAAACTCAACATAAACATTTTAGGCCCTATTTTATGAATGCTAGCAATAAGCACAGCGCTGTGCCATAAATCATACATGCAAAGTCAATGGGCATGGCCAGGAAGTCTAGGCACAAGTGGATTTGACGAATTGTGTGCACTAAGCTGTTGAACGTAAGGCATGTCAGGTGACACACTCCTTTTTTGTGCATGGAAATTTGGGATTGTATCGGAATGCACTTCAAGTCTACCTGTCGATTTCCATTTTGAAAAGTTCAATTCATTTATTGAAACATGAAAAAAATTCTAAATTGGACCAAAGACGTCTAAACGGACCAAAAACAGGAAATAATTTGCCTAATATTGACCTCAAGCATACCTGGTTCTTCTCATCATAGGAGTTATGTTGCCCATTACAGTTTGGCACAGGTGTCGGAACCGCCCGTCAGACGTCCTTGCAGCATATCTTCATTTGTGTGTGCAACTGAGGAATTCCTGGTGTTGTTTTGACTCCTTTACACATTTCATTAACTCTTCATTTGTTCTCAACTAGTAAAAATACCACCATATATACATATATAAATCTAACGAGCGCATTTTGCCAGCAGCTGACATTGTTCTGGATGTTCTATAAGTTCAGTCCAAAAATATACGTCATGAAAGCTGTCCAATCAGGATGCAACTTTTTCCTGATGCCTTTGGTTTTGTATCGTTAGGTTCGGTGTTAAAAATGCCAGTGTGAACACTAAGCCAACCACGACTAAATGTATCCTTTTCTTTTTTGGTCCGGACCAAGAAGACCAAGAGAACCGTATTACAAGTGTGAACACACCCTTAGTGGTTAGTGCTAAAAATAAAAGTGCTTTTGAAACATCTTGCCACAGTGACCTATTTCTCAGGAAATTAGCAAATTACGCTTTGTGCCACTTCATTAACATACAATACGCCCACGGTTTGTGCGCATACACCCAGAGTAGCGCAAACACTCCCACCAACGGCAACTTGCACTTTGCGCTCTCAAGAAAATTGGACAAGACCTTGTGCACTGTCGTAGCACGTATCACTGTGCTTTGCGAACTCATGAAAACAGAGCACTGTGTGGGGGCCTGGGTAACTCAGCGAGTGATGACGCTGACTACCAACCCTGGAGTCATGAGTTCGAATCCAGGGTGTGCTGAGTGACTGCAGCCAGGTCTCCTAAGCAACCAAATTGGCCCGGTTGCTAGGGAGGGTGGAGTCACATGTGGTAACCTCCTTGTGGTCACGATTAGTGGTCCTCGCTCTCAATGGGGCGTGTGGTAAGTTGTGCGTGGATCGCGGAGAGTAGCTCTCCACGGTGTCATGCACAACGAGCCATGTGATAAGATGCGCGGTTGACATTCTCAGAAGCAGAGGCAACTGAGACTTTCCTCCACCACCCGGACTGAGTTGAGTAACCACGCCACCATGAGGACCTACTAATCACTGGAAATTGGGCATTCCAAATTGGGGACAAAAGGGGATAAATTAATAATAATAAAAAATAGAGCCCTGTGTGTAGAAAGAAACTTGTTGAATTGCGTAAACCCAACAAAATTTGACATGTCAATATAACTCAAATAAATCTCTCTTAGTTATTTAGATGCTGATAGGAAGCACTACAGAGTGCTATGTTTGGCTCAAAGAAACGAGAACTCAATTTCATATGCAATATTTACCTGTCCTCAATTAACAGCTCAAGCTATCAAGTTGATGGTGAGCCTCATTTGAAGGCTGAAATCACCTCTAACTAAACGAAGCCCAACCCACAAGAGTTCCTTTCCACCATCCGCCTCCAAACCAACCTATGAGAGAGATAACCTGAGGAGAACACTCACAAGATAAACTGTACAGCACTCACGCATGGAGCATGAAGACGGTCTGTACATATGAGCTTTATTGTTTTTACTCCTAATTCTGAAGCCATGAGTCTGGGAGACGAGCTGTGCTATAAAGCACATCGTATGGAAGTGGGTCAAGACTTTTACTCGTTTGAGTTGAGCACCGATGAAGATCTGCCGGTGTATAAGGACAGTGAGGAGCTGTTCGCGGCCCTCCGGCAGAAGGAGGATGAAGTTCTCCTGGCCGCGCAGGTGGGGAACAAGCTCCTCTTGGAGAACAGACGACTGAAAGACGAACGACAGAAACTTCATGACAAATATGCACAGCAGCTGGAGGTGAGAAGTTCCTGTCAGCGTTTCTAATCCTCGCGCGGCACACTGACCGCAGTCACTGTGTATTAACAGAGACTCGTCATAGAAAATCGCGACGTTTGTCATATTCCAAACAGGCAGTGGGAAGTTGTTATTATAGTCCAGTCACAGTGTTTGGTAACTAAATCGGTAACGCTTTACAATAATAGTTAACATGAACTAACTATGAACAATACTTTTACAGCATTTATTAAACGTGGTTAATGATAATTTCAACATGCAGTATAGTAATACGTTTTTAAAATCAACATTTTTACTTGTTGATATTAGTTAATGAACTATGAACAAGCATGAACTAACAATGAACAATTGTATTTTTACTTACTAACATTAACAAAGAAAAATAAATGCTGTCAAAATATATTGTTCATTGTTAGTTCATGATATGTAATGCATTAACTAATGTTAACAAGTGGAACCTTATTGTAAAGTGTCACCACAAAATCTAAAGAAAACGATTATGAATGATAAAAAATGATAAAAATAAAAATAAAGATAACATATCCCATACAGAAATCTGTTGGCCATTTATATGAATTATAGTTAATTTATTTGAGCATATTTGTATATATTCAAGTTCCACTTATACTTTCCAGCCTAGTTTGGAGAACTATATGTTACACTTATGAAAACGGCCATTTTTGTAGTATTTTGAAATTTATTATATATATATATATATATATATATATATATATATATATATATATATATATATTGCATAATGCATTATTGTATTATATTGACTGATTCCAAATCAGATTCAAAAGCAGGGTGAATTTAAACGCTCTTAAACTGAAATAAAATGTCTGATTTTCCACCTTCACAAAGCTCAGGTCCTGACCATTATAAAAAAATCGAACTTTGATTTGAAATCACTACAGTATCTTAAGTCCACTGAAGGTCAACTGAAAGAGATTACATAACGAATGCCCTTGACTTAGATGAGCTTGCTAGTAAAAATACTAATGCATGAGTCCAGGATTGCTAAAGGAATTTACATCATTATTTGGAACCAAACCTAACATATCCTAAAAAAAAAATCCTGCAAGATGATCAATAAAGTTGATGTATTATGAATTTATTTGATTACATTTGGCATATATATTAGCATTTTAGACTACTGTTGGATCCAGTATTAATGTAAAGATAAACCACATTATCTGAATGTGCAGATCTTTAGTCATATATCTCAGAATGGTTTAAAAGTGAACACTCAAGCTGATCTTTATCTGTTGCTGGTGTTGCATGGCAGGGGCTGCAGCAGGGCAGGTATGAGCTCCAGGTGAAACTGGACGGCTGCCAGGCGCAGTGGCAGAGTCAGGTGGGCGAGCTGGAGCGAGACGTGCAGGAGCTGCAGACGCAGGTGGAGAGACTGACGCAGACTCTGAGTGAGACGGAGAGAGAGAAAACCAGACTAAACCACGAACACAATGAACAGAGCCAGAGACTCCGAGAACAACTCCACAGGGTCAGTTCCATCTCACTTACATCACACATTTTAACTCGCTTTTATGCGTGGACATTGCTTGTCGCCACAGTAACGTCATTTTCATGAAATCAGGTGTTTAGGAAAGTCGCATGAAGGTTTGTGTTGCGCTTTAATATTTTGAGAGGTAAACACTACATAAATTGATGCACATTATCAAGTACATTTCATTACATAATACTTTTCTAACTCTGAGTGATCAGTGTGTCAAGCAGGCAGTTTTCATGATACGGTCATTAAGGGGCATGTCTCTTTATGCATTTGTTGCTTTTATCGTGTAATGAATAGATAAGGTGTGCCCTTTACTAGAACGTAACTGCACTCTACTGCGATACATACACATTCATAACACATGATTAGAAGGCCAATAACTCATTTTGTTAAGATAAAGATGACCTCATACTGTTCCTGGTCACAGATAAGCTACAGTAAAATAAGCTGACATCCATACTTGTCAGCTCAGTATGTTGAAGATAACCCTAGCCCTACAGCATAGACTTGTAAATCTATCAAATGTTTTCAAGCTTGGATACTTTGTAAAGTGTGCATGGATTACATTATTGTCATTTTTCAGCGGCATTCCTGTTTACTTCCTTCATCCTTTCCGCTCAAGGTGTTGTGAGCTAAACCTGTGTTTCATCTGACCTGAATTACAAAAATAATCTCAAACCACTTCAATTAGAAGGAATGTTCCAGGTTCAATACAAGTTAAGCTCAACCGATGGCATTTGTGGCATAATGTTGATTACCACACTAATTTACTTCAACTCATACCTCCCTTTCTTTACAAAAAGCAAAAATTAAGGATACAAGCCCTTACAATGGAGGTAAATGTGGCCAATTATGGATTTTTTAATTATTGGATTTCATGAATGCCTTTGAAAAATCATTAAAGTCTGTGTAAACATGTCTTTGCAAGAATTGTATTGGACACACTTTATATTAGATGTCTTTAACTACTCTGATACAATGAACTTATTGTGTACTGTTGCATTGTTCTTAGATATAAAGTACCTGCCTTTAATTACATCTGAATGTACACTGTTAACCTTACCCCTAACCTAACCCTTCCTCAACCCTCACTCTAAACTAGAGGTAGACCGATATATCGCATTACAGATTAATCGGTGCCTATGGTTGCTTGAACTAACGGTTATCGTAAAAAATCCCCAGTGTTTTGGGCTTGTTTACACTTTAAAGTACGGTGTTATGTACCAAATCTTAATTCTTTCTAGTTATTTTTAGGATTTAGGTTTAACATAAAGACAAATCTGAGATTGTATTAATTTGGGACTCTTTGCCTTTGCCTGCCATAATAAAGAAATATACTATATTTTTTATATTCTATTAATCAATTTGAAAATCTATCAGCCTTTCCCACCACCTTAGTTATCTGTATCGGCAAAATCCACTATCGGTCGACCTCTACTCTGAAACCTAAACTTTAACCCTACCCCTACTCCTAAATCTACCCGTACCTCAACCTCAGTAGCAGAAAATGTGAGTCTGGTTAGAATTTTGCAGAGCAAAATGTAGTTACACAATAAATACATTGTATTGTATGTATTTTAATGTTTAATACATAGTAGTTAAAGACATCTTTAAAAAGCAGTGGGACCAATGCATAAAATGTATCTCTGATTGTTTGTATCTGCTCATGAAAGTGCATTTCTTTCACATATTTCTCACAAGTAGGACCTCACAGGAGGAATCAGAAGCGCATTCATTCAATTCCTTAAAATACCCATTTCTAAATGTGACAGGCAGGTTTTTGCTAAATTGTGCTCAGATTTAGAAAGAATGGAGTATGAAAAGTTTAAAATCCACACTGGGCTGAACAAAGAAAAGGCTTTGAAGCCATTTCTTTTTTAATTAATTGTTGGTGCCGTTACTGCGTTTTGACTACTTACTGTAGAGCAAAATTGATTAGAATGATTTTCATATTACAATAATGAGAATGAGATGTTTTTGCATTACAGTTAAGAGAATTTGGGGGGAACTTATGGATGCACCATCGTATCGGCTTGATTCTTATAAGCCAATTATTGACCAAATTAAAACCATTGGCACTAACGCAGAAATGAAAAGCCGATGGTTGATTCATAATTAATTAGTAACACACTTTTAAAAACTCAAATGCACAATTCAGAAGTAATAATAGCCACAATATGTAGTAGGGTTGGGACTCCTAAAAACATGTAATATAAAAAAAAAAAGATTCTCCCTCGTTCCTTTGTTAATTTAGAAAAACTGCCATAAATGTACATGACAGTTGTGAAAACACTTTGGAACCAGCAGAATTTGACTTCTGAGACATCGGTATTATATCCTTTAATGTTGCATGATTGTTTGAATTAATATTGAAATTGTAATATGGGCTTGCGTGATTACTGAACCTTAAAAGACTGCTTTTCTGCATTCAGCACTTCAGTCAGCGCTGTGTGAGCAAGCGGCGCCCTCTAGTGGTCTTATGGCATTATCCATTATACCTCTGTTATATGGAATTTAAAGGGGTTTTGTTGCAAAAATGTTTTAGAAGCACAAAAGAACCTTTTTTCAAATCAACCATCATGTTATCATATTAAGTTGTAACTTTTATCTTCTATTTATCTTTTATCGTTAGCTCTATTAAACATTTTGGCCTGTCATGTTTAACAGTCAATTCCAATCCAAGTTCAATGGAAATAATTTATTCTTAGAACATTGGAATAGCCTTTATACCGCTTTGTAAAAGTTTTAAGCATAATTCCAAATTAAAAATCTGAACTGATGACAAAATAAAGTAAATGGCAAAATATCAGTATCGGCCTATGGTAATTTATTAAAGTCGATATCGGACAGAAAGGTTCATATTGGTGCATCCCTAGGCATAATGTGCTTACTTGTCATAAAATAATGACTATGCATAAAATCTTAGTTGCCATTAGGACTTGACAGTATGATGTATATAACGTGCAAAGGTAGAAATGTGTTAGTTGGTAGAGATTTTGCTGAACCGTCCATGTGTAATTCTCACAAAACCCATTATGAAAATGTCCTGGCCCTATTTTACTCCTAAATAAATAAACAAATAAGAAATGACATTTAGCATATAAAAAGACTAATTTTATGAGCTTTAAAGTTTTTTACATTGTGACATTATTGTCATAACTTTTCTGTGAAAGCTAAATTTAGAGCCACCTGCTGCTGTTGACTCATTCGGACACACACAGACACACGCACACACACACACACACACACACACACACACACACACACACTCTATTCACTCTGGTTTGGTATCTAATCTCGCAGGTTTGTTCTGCAAGGTCTAGGCACTTGTTAATCTCACAAGGGCACTTAAAGCAGTTCATTACGATCACACGAAAGTGGAATGACAGACTGAGGCCGTGTCTGTTGTGTCTGTAGTCGTGCATTGTTGTCGGTTTGGACTGGAGTAATGGCTAACTTGTACCGTCCCACAGGGAGGTCCCACACACTCTTACCCCCCCCCCCCCACACACACAACACTAACCATGTCTATGACCAATATTTTCCAAGAAATCAAAGTTCAGGAAAAAGTGATGATTATGTATCCTGTCCTGCTTTGGAGGAATTGGAAGTTTGTATACCCATTCCACCGCAGCTTCCACCACGTATGACTAGAGCGGAGTTTTGGATAAATTACTTTCGAAGTTTGGATTCAAATGTGCTGTTGCCAGATATGGTGAACAGACCCATTTCCAGGTGTGGGAGGCCTTGAATGGTGAGTATTTGTTTGTGTATGTAGGTTTACTTGGCTGTAGTTTTGTACAAAATTGTCACCAGAAGGAAATTAATCTGACAAATCCTACCTTTGGGGATGGTCTCATTTGGAAAAAAATATTACAATAAATGTTCAATGTTTTTTATGGGTTGTGTTATTTAATGGGAATTCTCATTATGGTTACACAGTCTTATATTAATATAATACATTTATAATATATGTATTACAGTAAAAAATATACTGTTAAACAATGATTTTCCCCAATTTGGAGTAATATATATATAATAATACCTTGAGGTAATAAAAACACCATTACGACCATCCTTTTTTGCATTGAGTTAATGAGAAATTGAGGTAAAATTTGCTTAACTGTCATGAAAATAATGTCACAATGTAAAAAAATCATAATAAATTTACAATTTAATTTTTTTTCACCTTGCAGTTTTGCTGCATTGTGGTAATAAGAATTGGGAGTTTAATTGTGTGTGAATATCATGAAAATAATGTCACGATTTAATACATTTTAAAGCCCCTAAATATAGGCATCGTTTTCTTTATGCAAGATATAATGTCTTATTATTTTTTGTTTGTTTGTTTTTCTAAAATGCACTAAATTTTCTATTAGGGTTAGCCTGTGGTCATTGTAATTACAAAAGGAGTCTATGGTGTACATTTAAGTAAATGTAGGTGTGTTTGTAAATATTCCTTATAGTTCGGTGTCACTGTTCATTTCGTACTGGTAGTACATAACACACTGTACAGTACAGAGCGGTACAGATGCATGAGGGAGTTTATCAGGAGACCTCTGTGTAATTCAGACGAGATCTGCATTACCATTGTTTACAGAAAATCCTCATAAGAAACATGAGTTATTCCAGGTAATCCGTGCCTGGCTGTGAAAGGGCAGATCTCTCTGGAGGACACGATTGTATGGGTTTCTCATCCTGGTCAGAGGAATTTCTCTCTGAGTTCTGCAGTGGGAATTAAGTGGGAAATGAAAATTATTCCAAGAAAATTATTGCTCTGTTAGCAAAAGTATGTCTAAACATTTAGAAAATAAGGACTCATAACATTGATATCATTTGTATTTGTGGTTGGACAATTCATTTCAATAGGCTGAAAGGATGTTTACAACCCAGCCATTTTTTTTCTTTTTTCTTTCTCCCCAATTGTCATCCTCACATGTCAATGCGCGCTCTAAGTCCTAGTGGTGGCGTGGAGGACGAATCTCAGTTGCCTCTGCGTCTGAGACCGTCAATCCGCGCATCTTCTCACGTGGCTTGTTGAGCGCATTACTGCAGAGACATCCGCTGCCGCGTGTGGAGGCTTCACGCTATCCTCCGTGGCATCCACGCACCCCACCGAGAGTGAGAACCACACATTATAGTGACCATGAGGCGGTTACCCCATGTGACTCTACCCTCCCTAGCAACCAGGCCAATTTGGTTGCTTAGGAGACCTGGCTGGATTCACTAAGCACTCCCTGGATTCGAACTCGTGACTCCAGCGGGGATAGTCAGTGTCAATACTCGCTGAGATACCCAGGCCCCCTATCCAACCGTTTTTGAACTTTGAGACAATTCTGGAGTATTGCTGAGTGTGCTGTTACTTTACGAGACAATAAACAGGTGTTTTCTCTGTGAACATAAACCCACATATGATCCATTTTTCCTCTTCACATTTTGAAATCATGTTGTCCAGTCAGTTCTCCAGGGAGATAACATAAAATAATTTACTGGAAAACCTTAAATAAGGAAGTCTTAAGTTGTTGAAGTCATACAACTCTGATTTAACAAATCAGTTGCAGTTGAAGTGTATGACTTTGTAAATCATTCACACTTGTGATGTTATTCAGTCATCTGCTGTGAGGTCATATATCATCAGGGTGTTGCATAGTATAAGCTAGATCTATATTATTCTACTAGATTTAAGTTTTAAGCTAGGACTTTTGGACACAAGCAATTTTATTGGCTTTCTTACTGGGCTAAAGAAATCTTTGCATAAAAGATTGTCATTGTAAACTATCAATAAAATAAAATGTAGATTATGTTTGGCTTTGGAAAGAAACATTCAAAACCAGCATTGCAAAAAACTGCATGATTTCATGAAATGTACGTGACCGTGGTAACATTTTTGCCAAACAAAATTACTTGCTTCATTACACATTTTGCTGCAGTTTCCCAGTGATATGTCCAGCGAGGGGCGCCAAAAGTGAGTGAAATGGTCTCGTAATCAGACGTGGTTTTTAAGATGATTGTTAGATGGAGTTTTTAAAAATTATAGTTTTTAATTAGTACAACACACCTCCCAAACCTAAAATTTTAACTTAAACCTTACTAATAGTGTCCTAAAATCAAATGAGAGGTAAACAAAACAGACATCCTTACACTTAAGACCCCGATATACTTCTGTAGAAATTCTTATTTGTTCTTCGTTCAGTGATAAAAAGAAGTTCTATTTGCGAACATTCAGACACCCGCAACACCGCTGTGGGAGGCGTTTAGAGGAGCATTTAAATATGATGATGCTACATGTAAAACTAATGTGACATTAAAATGTTTTATCAGACTGTATACCTCATTCTACAAGTACAATTGATATGAGGTCAGTAAAAGAAGCTGTTTTAACCACTTGATGATGATTTAAAATAATATAAAGTATACGCAGTAGAAATTTTTGTATTTGTTTTGTTTACATTTTGAATTCATGACGCTAATACCATAACACGCTATATGCGGCCATAATATGTGGTGGTGGCGTAGTGGGCTAAAACACATAACTGGTAATCAGAAGGTTGCTGGTTTGATCCCCCCAGCCACCACCATTGTGTCCCTGAGCAAGACACTTAACTCCAGGTTGCTCCGGGGGGATTGTCCCTGTAATAAGTGCACTTTAAGTCACTTTGGATAAAATCGTCTGCCAAATGCATAAATGTAACATGCACAGATCACAATCTGTAATTGTAATTTATAATGATATTGATACTACTGCAATGATGAATGTATAAAAGATAATACATATAAAAAACAGTTATGGAGGCATATCTTACTTTAATGCATGATGAATGTATAAAAGATAATACGTACAAAAAATGGTTATGGAGGCATATCTTACTTTGGGCAGATGTGTGAATGGCTTTCGCTGCAGATGGCACATAAGTTAATGGGCACTTGAGATTATTTGAGTAGATTTCATACAATTTTTGTAGACTAATTAAACAAAAAAAAAATCACATGAGATGTTCTTTGAAAATGTCTCTACGCAAATGATCGTACTGATGTTCTGGTTGAGTACTGTCTGAAATACGTAAACAGAAGTAGTAGGTGGAGCTTCAGGTCACACCTAACGATGACGTGGACCAATTGCATCAAGAAGGTGTTTAGCAGCTGGTTAGAAGTTTTCCTAAAATTTTACCTAGGCAAGCTGTTACGAACCACCGAAACTAGCGCAAAGCACCTTCTTTTTGGCCAAATTTAGTTACAAATGACGTCATACCCGTTTGTTCTTCGATTTATTATGAAGTATACCTGGGCCCAACACCTAAACCTAACATTGCCACACGAAAAGCCCATTTTCTGAAGCAACCATGTCATTTTGTGTCACTTCTATGATGCTTTTGTCTCACGTCTAAGCTTGAGTGCTTGGCTGGGCTCAAGCCTTGCTCTTCTGAGTCCAAAGTCCAACACTATATCTGGTGAGATACCGCCTATGCGAATCAAATTGAAATAAGTGTGTAAATGTAGGTGGGTTTGTTATACAAGTGGTAATATTTATCGTTTCTAAAATGATGCATTAGAGTAAAAGTGTTTCGATATCATAACATAGCAGTAAGTGTTTATAAAGTCATAATCATCCGCTGGACTCATGCTTTGTGGGAAAGTGAATAAAACGCATAGTTTTTGTAGCGCCTCTAGTGATAGTTTTACTAGGAAACTGCAGGAAATCATAGAATGTGGCACATAAAACTCACTTTGGAAAATTATAGTAACGTTCATTCTATGAGGCTAGGTCAGCAAAAAACTAGCCGTTAATACATAATAAATGTAGTGAGGTTTACTGTTAAAACTAATTTAAAAAATCTGCCAGTGTATGGAAAGACAAAATACACTTACATTTAAAGCTATATTGACTGAAAACAAGTCCAACTCTTTAGATCAAAATTCCTCTAAAATTCCCTTTTGACAATATTTGGGAAGTTTAACCATACCCTTGAATGATTCAGCTGAGTATTAATTTATTTTAGACACCCACTAAAACAGTCCCTTCTATAGAGTCTTGTGGCACACTCCAATATACCTATATTTAGATATAAATCTAATAGTTTAAATCCCTCAGAAAAGTGATATGTTATTCCCCAGGGATGGGGTCTGGCTTAAGGCATCAACTGTCAGGAGCGGTACTGAATAGTGCAGCGGCTGGACACGCACTGGGTAACATCACAGCGCATTAGCTTTATCACCAGTCCTGAAAAGGATTGACCTCTTGGGAACACTAACCATGTCATTGGTGGTAGTTAAGTTTCACTGAACGTGGACAGGTCACCACTCCTCCCTAACTGCTGACCCCCTACCCCTAGTTATCTAGCATGATGATGTCACTGGCACGCTGCATCAGTCATGTGACTTTAATTCGGTTTTGAACGTGTTTGATGCGTGTTGGCGGCTGTCCAGTTATCTGCTGATTCAGGTCTGTCACTGCAGGCCACCACACTCCCAATCAGAGCTTTTGTTTTACTCTCAGCAAGCGAACATAACTCCTTTTCATTATGAATGTGGGCCACATTCTCTTGTGGAAAAATAAGCTTTTTTTTCCTAAATGAGTGCTCTCCCATATATCAGCCCATTTGAGTTATGAACACATTGATAGAAAATGTCTGAAAGCTGATTCAGTTGTATTGCTCAGACACAGAATCTTTGATTGCTGTGTTGTCTTGTTTCTGTTCAGGCTATGGAAGTGGAGCAAACCATGAGCAACAAGCTGCAGAGTCTCAAACAGGAAATGAGAGAAAGGGGACACGCCAGACCTCAGGATGAAGAAATCATCAGCGCTCTTAGAGAACAGGTGAGAGACTCTACCATCTCTTACATACTTGGATATGAATACATTATTCTAAAGTGTATAAGAGTATACTTGGCTTATATGGAATCTTTGGCCACAGATTTCCACAGAATTCGAATGCCCGTCATTTACAAAGTTCTACAGATCCTCCGCCTGCTGCGTGCTTGTCTACGAATAAGAGTTTGGTACACTCAAATCTGTGTAAGGCCATGTACAGCTTGACTTCGCACAGTCAGTAAAAAAAACAAAAAGTGTATACAGTAGGTTCAGTGTGGGAAAACTTATGAGCCAACATGATCACATGTTAAGTCGACATGTTGCTACCAAATGTTCCAGTACCTTGACATCGACCCATTCTGATGAATTACTGACAAGGGGAATCTCCAAACAGACATTTTTTATTCAATTGATATGTGTTTATCTTTTCCTGTGGCACTACTCATAACATGCTCAGCAGCCTCAGAAACACGGTTTCTCATCCCTTGTGGAAACCAGGAAGTAATTACGTTCACCTAATCAGTGATGACTGCTTCGCACCATTGGCGGTTAGGTTTAGGGTTGAGGTTTGGGGGGTAGACTTAACCCCTTAAACTCGGCAGGCCTGCTGAGTAATGGTAAGGCAGTTTTCTTCAAAATGAGCCATTTTCTCCTTGTCTGTGTGCTTTCTTGGGTATACAATCCAATGTTATTTCTCAAATCCACAACAAAATTTGCAGAAGAAAAAGCATGATAAACAAATAAAATATGTTCTTGACCACCGATGATGAAATATTATACATATCGCAGCTTTCCAGTGACACTTAGATTAAGCTTCTAGTCCACTCAGAGGCAGACATATTTAATGAAACAGTGGGAAAGGTGCATGGGATCATAAAATAGACTGAATGTCTATGGACGAGCACATGGCCAGTGCTCAGTGTGCAGGTGGTAGAGTGCCACTTGCATTTCTTGCTGCCGTTTTGTGGAATGTATGAAACATTTTTTTGCAAGGACATAGAGCAAACATTTCAGTGAGCTCAGTTAGAACAATTCATCCAAGATGGCAAGCAAGTCGGGAGAAGTGTTGATTAAAAATAAATATAAATATATTTTTTAAATTCCGAAAAATATAAAAAAAAGTTTCATCCGCTTAAAATGAACTATGTTATCCAATATTTGTGTGTGCTTTGCTTTTTATGCTTATTAGTGAGTTTCATTGTTAGATAAACCACATGCTAACATCAAACTCTATTGAAATCAGTTGATTCTCCTGTGCACTACATGTGAGGAGCACTATTCGACGGGTGTACAGAGTTTCTGGCGATGTAGCGTGTTATAAATCAGTCACTAATGAGATTCCATGACGGTTAGGATGCTGCCCATGTAGGTCTGAAGAAACTGAAAAATGTCACCTAAATTAATTTTAAATATTTCATTATTCAATTAACCATATGGTACTAAAGTAAAGTAGCATCTTTGTTGTGAAATAATTTTTCTGAAGTCGAATAATCAATAGAATAATGTTGCTAATGTTTTTGTATGTTCAGGTAGCGAGACTCACGCAGCGTGAACAAACACAAGAGCAGCGCTTTAAGACCGCGTGCCAAGAGAATGAGGAACTAAGAGAGAGTGTGTCTTCACTACAAACATGCCTGGATCGGCAGGAGCAACAGAGTCAAACACACATACAACAGGTTCGGTCTCTCACACAACACACATTCACAATGCTCAATAGTATAAAAAGGACTGACATGTTAGCTTAACTACTTTTTCAGTAGCCTGACAGTGGTTGAGCTGTTTTCAAAATAGTGTCGCTTTTTCATCAACGTCTAGGCTAACATTTTACAAGGACTAGCAGTGTAGTGCAACCAAAACACATTGCTCACGCAGCTTTACTACCAATTTGAGGTAAAAATCCAAGATGCTCTCCTAAGCAGTCCTCTCTCTAAAGTTGCTTTGGGTTTTGTTTTAGTGAATCATTTGGACAGTTCATGTCAATTTAAGTAAATTCACTGATTCATTTGAAGACCTGCACAGCATTTTTATAGAAATATTTAATTAAATGCTGCTGTTCCTCTCTGTTATAGAAATTAGGGTGTTTTTATTAGGTTTGTTTTATTGGTTGTATTTCATATAAATATATCTGTTCGTTTATTGCTGTCACACTAATTGAGTTTATTCATTTAAAAAGCCTCATTGTTTTGTGCCAGATACAGTCATATATTATATAATCTGATCAACTTAAAAAGTAGCATCCTTTTAAAATGTAGTTGGCTTCTTTTTGTTAGTTACTTGTTTTGCAACTAACAATTTTTCCAAGAGATTAACTGTAAGTTTAACCACTTTAAACTATGAGGTTTTTGCTTCAAATTCACTAAAGCAGAAAACAGTTTAGGTTCATTGGTTTGGATTCATGACAGCTAATACAGCAGGAAACTGTCATGTTTACATGTAAAAATTGGAATCTGGCACTTCAGGATTTAACTGTGTTGAAATTTTGGCATGTTTCTTTTGATCAGTGAAACTATAGAAATATATACTATATAAATATAAATATAAACTATATACTCGATCTCAAGATGGCGCCGAGTATGGCTGCTGCGTCGCGAGCTCCGTCAAAACACTGCAGTTTATTGTTTGTTTTGTTTACAGTTCTGTGTTTTTTTGTCTTGGATGTTGTCTGCCTTATTGTGTACGACAGACAAACGCTTTTGGACATTGGTTCGGCAATCACACACCGAAAACCGGACTTCACATTCCTCAATGCCGACCCGCGGTTTACAAACACGCCAGTGGAGCCCTTTGTTTGGGCTGCCCGGCCGCGGAAACGCAGAAGGAAAAGAGGAAAAAGAGCCGGCGTTCTCATCAGATTAAGACGTCGCACAAATCGCCCCCCGCTACCCAGTATACTACTGGCAAATGTTCAGTCTCTGGACAACAAGCTCTGCGAGCTGAGAGCGCGGATCTCTTTCCAACGAGAGACGAGAGAATGCTGTGTTATCTGTCTTACGGAAACCTGGATGGCCGCGGAGATTCCAGACTCGGCCATCGAACCCACGGGTTTCTCCGTGCACCGAGCGGACAGAGCGAAAGACCTCTCAGGTAAAAGCAGAGGTGGAGGTGTATGTTTTATGATCAACAAATCATGGTGTGATCAGAGGAATGTACATTTTATCAGGTCTTTCTGCTCTCCTGATCTGGAATTTCTCATGCTTCTGTGTCGACCATTCTGGCTACCGAGGGAATTCACAGTGGTCATTATCACAGCTGTGTGTACATCCCCCCCCACAAGCCGACACAGACCGGGCACTCAGGGAACTGTATGGCAGTATAAGTGAGCAGGAAACCCTGAGGCTGCGTTCATTGTTGCCGGGGACTTCAACAAAGCCAACTTCAAAACAATAGCACCAAAATACCACCAACATATCAGCTTCAACACACGAGGGGACCGGGTTTTGGATCATTGCTATTCTCCTTTCCGGGATGGCTACAAATCCCTCCCCCGCCCACCATTTGGCAAATCCGACCACTCTTCCATTCTGCTTCTGCCCGCTTACAGGCAGAAACTGAAACGGGAATCACCCGCCCTCAGAATGATCCAGTGCTGGTCGGACCAATCAGACTCTGCGCTACAGGACTGTTTTGATCACGCGGACTGGGAGATGTTCCGGTCTGCCTCCGATGACGACATCGAGGTTTACGCTGATAGCGTAACGCGTTTCATCAGGAAGTGCGTAGAGGACGTTGTTCCGACGAAAAACATACGGATCTACCCCAACCAGAAACCCTGGGTTAACGGCGATGTTCGCGCGGCACTTACTGCGCGGACCACCGCTTTTAATTCCGGGAACGCGGAGGAGCGTAAACAAGCCAGTTATGCCCTCCGTAAATCCATCAGTACAGCCAAACGCCAGTACAGGCACAAAATTGAAGGACAGTTCAACACCACTGACTCCAGAAGTATGTGGCAGGGAATTAACATCATCACGGACTATAAACAGAATAAAAACTCCGCCGTGAACACCGTTGCCTCTCTCCCGGACGAGCTTAATACTTTTTATGCTCGTTTCGAGGATAACAACAACACCGCCCTCGCGGAGAGAGCACTCGCGGCCGATACTACAGATGATTGTTCACTCTCCGTCTCTGTTGCGGATGTAACCCGATCCTTTCGACGGGTGAACATTCGCAAAGCCATGGGTCCAGACGGCATTCCGGGCCGTGTCATCAGAGTATGCGCGAACCAACTGGCTGGTGTTTTTACGGACATTTTCAACCTGTCCATCTCCCTGTCTGTAGTCCCCACATGCTTCAAAACATCAACCATTGTGCCTGTACCGAAGCAAGCCAAAATCACTTGCTTAAATGACTGGCGTCCTGTTGCCCTCACCCCCATCATCAGCAAATGCTTTGAGAGGTTGATCAGAGATCACATCTGCTCTGTTCTGCCCACCTCTTTGGACCCATTGCAGTTTGCCTACCGTAACAACCGCTCCACTGATGATGCCATTGCATCTACAATACACACTGCTCTTTCCCACCTGGAAAAAAGGAACACATATGTGAGAATGCTGTTTGTAGACTACAGCTCAGCATTTAACACCATAGTGCCCTCCAAGCTTGATGTGAAACTCCGGGCTCTGGGCTTAAACAGCTCGCTGTGCAGCTGGATCCTGGATTTCCTGTCAGGCAGACGTCAGGTGGTTAGAATGGGCAGCAACATCTCCTCATCACTGACCCTCAACACTGGAGCCCCGCAGGGCTGTGTTCTCAGCCCACTCCTGTATTCCCTTTACACACATGACTGTGTGGCGACACATAGCTCCAATGTCATCATTAAGTTTGCTGACGATACGACGGTGGTAGGTCTGATCACTGACAATGATGAAACAGCCTACAGAGAGGAGGTGCACACTCTGACACGCTGGTGTCAGGAGCACAACCTCTCCCTCAACGTCAGTAAAACCAAGGAGCTTGTAGTGGACTTCAGGAAGAAAGACAGAGAACACAGCCCCATCACCATTAATGGAGCACCGGTGGAGAGAGTCAGCAGCTTCAAGTTCCTCGGTGTCCACATTACTGAGGAACTCACATGGTCCGTCCACACTGAGGCCGTTGTGAAGAAGGCTCACCAGCGCCTCTTCTTCCTGAGACGGCTGAGGAAGTTTGGAATGAACCAACACATCCTCACACGGTTCTACACTAGTACTGTTGAGAGCATCCTGACTGGCTGCATCACCGCCTGGTACGGCAATAGCACCGCCCAGAACCGCAAAGACCTGCAAAGGGTGGTGCGAACGGCCAGAAACATCATCGGAGGTGAGCTTCCCTCCCTCCAGGATATATATAACAGACGGTGTGTGAATAAAGCTCGGAGGATTATCAAAGACTCCAACCACCCGAGTCATGGGCTGCTCTCACTGCTTCCATCAGGCAGGCGGTATCGCAGCATCAGGACCCGCACCACCCGACTACATGACAGCTTCTTCCCACAAGCAATAAGACTTTTGAACACATGATCTCTCACGATCAACAATCAGCACTGCACTTTATTAATCTTCATTCTGTCAAATATATTCTCCCCAATTCAATTAGTGTATATATATATTTATACCCTTATCTAGTGTATGTGTATTCTACATTGTGTGTATTGTGTACATTTGATATGTAAATTGTTGTGTAGGTATGTGTACATTTGTTATGTAAATTGTGTTGTGTAAATATGTTGTTTATTGTAAAGTGGTTTATGTCTCGTCACTGTCATTACTGCAATGTTGCTCGGAACTGCACACAAGAATTTCACCTGCTGTTGCACTCGTGTACACAGTAGTGTGACAATAAAGTGATTTGATTTGATTTGATTATAGTCACATGCTTCAGAGATGCTAAACGTATGCCATGAGTATGCCAAACATTCTTAAACAATGATGTACTTCTGTTGTGTTTACTTTGTTTACTATGTGTTGTGATGCAGCTAGTCTGTTTGTGCACATTTGTTTATGGGTCAACAATGATGTGATACTAATTTTTTTTCAGGATCTGTTATTCAAGTTATCCAAAAATGCAATTTACACAAAACAATTACTTTTATAATATGTTTAACTAACATGTTTTCAATTTCTGAGTTCAGACTCATTTTGGTATTTTTCCTGGGGCTTAAAGTCAAAAATGTCTTAGTGGTGTAACCGTCCAGATACAGTATTAAAAGTTAAGTTTGCTTAAGTAGTTTGAAATAAATTTTTAATATTATTTCTTTAAAAAAGCAGTGAAACTATTTTGTTTAAAATATTAATTGATATTTAAAGAAGTTCTGTCCATCGAATCAAAGTCAGTGTGGTGTATCCAACATGCAAGAATCCATTACTTTGCCGTGTAACAACAAAAAACATTTAAAAAAAAATCAGATATTTGGACATTTCTATAAAGACACGTTTTGGTCAGGTCAAACAGAGTGAGCTTAAGGAAATATTTTAGTTATTAACACTTTTTATTGATTCGTATATATACAGAATCAACTTAAGCCCCCATTATTTCCACCTCCCAACCCCACCCTGTCCCTCAACAAACTACCCTGTGTTCAAAGCCTAAATTACACAATGCACACATATAAACAAACAAACAAAATTTGTTTGTTGAGAAAATAAAAGTATAAAAATCAACAAGCAAGGTGAATAGAAATAATTCCATAATTTTGGTTCTCGCCACATGGTCCTCACTGAGAGCCTTCCAGAAAGGACAAATACCTGTCCCATTTCTTACCATACATGTCCAATCTGCCAAACTGTTTAGATGACATCCTTTCAAATGCTGCCACCCTACCCAATTTGGTGAGTCATTCTTGAAATGAGGGAGCACCAACTGACTTCCATCCTCTAAGATTTATTTGTCTGCTGATCATTACGCTTGTTTGGACCCAGCTTTTAGTATATTTGTCACCTAGTTTAATAACCGCCCCATCACCCAATATACATAGTCTGGGGCAAAAGGAAATTTGAGTATCTAAAACCTCACAGATAAAATTCTGGACACTTACCCAGAATTCTTGTATCTTAGCGCAGAATCACAGAGCATGGGCTATGTCTCCATCCTCCAACTGACATCGCCAGCCGGTTGGTGTGTCCTTTAAACCAAGCCTAAACAATCTAGAGGGAGTCCAGGAGAAATCTAGACCTAGACAAAATTTTTTTTTAAAGTATTATTCCCCACTCCACATCCTCCAATGCCAAGTTCAAATCTCTTTCCCCTAACCTCTTAAGAGCTGTTATCACCAAGACTCTGAATCAACAAGGAATAATATACTGATGCCTCATTCCCCTTTCCAAAGGCTGTGAGCACCATACAGAGGGTGTCTGCAGCTTTAGGGGGCTGTGTAATTCCACCAAATATAGTACAAAGTAAATGGCGCAAACTGAAATTACCTGAAAAATTGAGACCTATAAATCCTAAATTCATGTGTTATATTTTCAAATTTTCTCAAAGCTCCGTTTTCATATAGCTCACCAAGTGTAGCAACACCCCTCTCAATCCATTCTTTCCAGCAAAAGGGGGACTTGCTAATACATCATTTTGGGTTCAGCCATATGCTTGAGGAAACATTTAGGTAAATATAAAAATTGAACAAACAGGAAACCTTTGTCCATACTGAATGTGTGAAATAATGGGATGCATTTTTAATTCTCTTGGCAGTTTGCTGGAAAGACTTGCAATGACGTGATTGGGGCAAGGACCGCTTGTTTACTGTAGTACCAGGGAGGGGCTCTCTCAGGTTGAAGAGACCAATGGGTCAAGTGTCTAAAATTAAAAGCATAGTAATAAAACAAAATTTTGGGGAGGCCTTAACCTCCTTTGTCAATTGGTCTATGTAACTTACTGAAATCCAACCGAGGTCATCTACCATTCCAAATAAAGGACTATCAAGTTGTTTTAAATAAGAAAGAGGAACTTCTAAGGGGAGAGACTGTAGTAGATATTTATAATTTAATAATAATTTTTATAGCATTGACCTCCCCAGCCATAGACAAATGTATTGAAGCCCACTTATCCACATCACACGAGAACCTGTTCATTAATGGCTCCAAACAATATGTCAAAACAAATTTTCTTGAAATAAAATGCCTAAATACCTAATGCTTTGCTTAGACCATTGAAAGGCACCAGGTTGGAAAGCCATGGCAGGGCAATATGGCAATTTCAGGGCAATTTCCAAAATCTTAAAAAGATAGTCCCATTCCACCCTATCAAACGCCTTCTCAGCATCAAGAGTGATGGCAGCTATCAGGGTCTAATCCTTCGCTATTGACCACGTACTATTTATAAAACATCTCATATTATCAGATGAAATAAGACCATGAATAAACCCCACTTGATCTATATGTATAATAGATGTAATTACTCGAATCGATTAGCCAGAATTTTAGACAATATTTTTACATCTAACTGGATCAGGGAAACTGGACGACAACTTTTACATTCATTTGGGTACTTATCTTTTTTAAGACTGAGACTTATCAGGGTTTGCGTCATGGTTGGTGGTAGTTCACCTTTCTTTAATGACTTAAATTGAGCCAGTTCAATGACATATAATCTAAAAAAAATGACGGCTGCCACGATTATGTTATCGTTAAAACTGACAATTATATCGTTCAATTTAAATCTGCTCCTGTTGCGTCATTGGTTTCTATTTACAACTGATCCTAATGCGCAAGTTTGAAAACTTCTGAATGCCCAGTTGCTGTATGTTCCACCCGACACTTGAAAATAAGCTGCAGAACAAGAGTGAAAAGCAAGTTTAAATTATTTCAGATTCAGTGCATATTGCACCGCTCGCTTTGAACTTATGTTAAATATACTGCAAATGAGCAACAAGACAAAACTAAAATGATCCGTTCTAATGAATCATAGACGCGTGTAAATAATTGATTTATTATGCTGATTAGACAGCTTTGTTTTTAATGAGAGCATCCGTGAGAGTGCAGAACCGTGTGCGGGGCGTCATTGAGCTCACGTGGAAATGCAGATCTCAAACGGTGTAAACCTGCAGTGAGTGACAGCAGTCATTGTCATGGGAGAATTTGTTGCGTTGCTGGATTTCTGTGTACAATTTATTAAAAATGTAAATGACAAAACAGTTTTGTTTTGTCATGTTAATAAGTAGGCCAATAGCGATAAGTAATTAGGTTGAAATATTTTAAGTGTGTTTTGGAGGTGTAGCCAACATAAAGAATATGGCATGAATGGTATATTTCCGGAATCAGTCATTGTTATCCCATCTGCTCTAGTAAGACCATTTGCCAGACAGCTGGTATTAGTAATTTTACATTTTCACGAATAGCACAAACTTCTATAGCAAATGACTGTTTTTAATTTCCAAAGTGCAACCATTGAGGCCAAATATTATCTAACGATGATCTTACATGTACAAGATCACCATTGAAGATCTAACGGGATTAATGGTCCCCTGTCTCGTCACTAAAGGGCTTACTGAACGCAATAAGTAACTTGGTTTGAATATTGAATATGTCATTATTTAAGACTAATAATTTAAGCAGTAAATTAGCAGTAATTTAATTTATTCTACACCATAGATATCCATTTAAAATAATTTTTATGTGGCCTAACATTAACAAATATTATTACAATATTTAACGCTTAAAAGATGCTTAAAAGAAACTGGAGCGCAGCTCATAACCACCTTTGAAATCTGCTTCTCTGAAGAATCGCACAGTTGCTTACTTTATGACGTCACTGTATTTTTATATTTTAAAGAACATTAATAATTGAGATTAAAATATCAAGGGCAATAATCGACAATAATGATTTTTGCTATAATCATTGTTAGCAAACATTAAAAAAAGCTAAATCAATATTCGGTGAGACCAACTTTGCTCGTACTGTTATTAAAGCAAAAGAAGGACATCCCAAATACTACGATATTCTGAAATGAATGTAGATTTTTCACTTCAACCTTTCCCTCAAACTGATAATATCATTTGTAATAAAAAACTAGGTTTAAATTTGAAAAGAATGCCTGAGTGCTAAGGTGTTTTTCTTGATGGCAGCTGGCAGAGATGTGTCGTGAGGTGGAGGTGGTTCGTTCTCGGGCTCAGGAGCTGCAGTGTCAGGTCGAGGAGCTCCAGGAGGAAGTTGCCCTCCAGGACAAAAGTCACAACGAATCGTCATTACTGTCAGAACTTGAGCTCAGTCTGGAGCCCACAGTCTGGAGTCTGGACAGAGAACAGGTGATCCACTCAAACATTAACAACAATCCCTCCTGCAGTAACCTGATAATGTCAGAAGTAAAAGTAGTGTCAAACAAACACATGGTACAGGAGATGTGTCCTGTGGTCACACGGTTCTCCTTCTCATTTGTTCCATTTTTGGAACACATCTAATTGAATTCATTAAAAGGATATCTGTGTGTCAAATGCATTTCAATTTCTTTGCTGGATACAAGAGTATGATGGTAACAATTACAGAAGCATTTTATTACTTATTCCTTCCCAGTATAAAATGAATAGATCATCCAAAACGAAATTCTGAAATTATTTACTCGTGTCGCTTTTCCAGCAGCGGTTTTACTAATTCCACAGTACTTTTGTAGTTGAGTACTCGCACCCACAAAAAAACGTAGTAATTTACTACTCATAACTTAAAATGTTAAAAGTTAAAAATAGCAAGTATGACATGTACATGAAATGTATATGTTGTTTTATTTACAAATGTTTTTTGTTTATGCTTTTGTTTTATGCTTCTATTGGGAAAAAAAAATAATAAACAATATGCATTAATGAAAATAATAAAAATAACAGTAAAAAAAACTTTTGCACTCACCTAGAACTTATATAGAAACCATTACTGACGGCATTAGGATAATGCACATAATGTATATAATACGTACATAAATCTAATTTTTTATCATTTCACATGTTATTATTCAGAAAAACAAGTAGTGCAAGTTGTTTTTTTAAAAAATGAGCTTTGCCCATGTTCAGAGATTTAACACGCACACATACTGGTCTGATAAGCTTCCAAGTTTCTTGTACCGCTTCACAGTTTCTTTTCACCATAATAACAGATCTTCATCCGTTGGTTTGCATGACTCCAACAAGAACTGGACACCAATAAAGTAGAATTAAATTAGTCAAAATATTAGCCAAAGTATTGCCACACTTGGCTTTGCTTGAAAGAACACACAGTGATGGCATCATATCGTCTTCTTTCATCTAACACCTCAATGACATACATCCACAGCTCCCCCCCGGTGGACTCAAATGTAACTGCCAGATTTGGTTGGAGATACTTTGAGTCAGAGGGAAAGCACAGCATAATTTGGTGTTACTGCGTGACTGCATGACTGCTGTGTGCATTGTCCATTCCCCTTTTTCATTTGTAACTAGTAGCCCCTAAGAAACATGCAAAAAAGTTTTCTTAATAATGTATGTCAACATTTGTGGAGAGTGAGACTTAGTTGTGAAATTTTAAATAATACTAAACCAAAGAGAGTCCGATTTGTTTAACAAATTGTTTATTATGTTTCCAGGAGTGTTGGTTATTCGTGTTTTTGGGACATTACAGACATTAGCATAAATCATTCAGATTCAAAGTAATGTCCAGCATCATCCAATCACTGCCAACCATGTTCAAATAAAATGATCCATTATAAATGGTGAATCTATGTACTGATTATCATTGTCCCATGTGTGTCAAACATGTTGAGTGATCCAAACATCATCTGCAGCCTGAAACTGAACTTCTGATCAGCTTTTAGGAGTGAATGCACTTAACTGCATAGAGAGATATAGGATGCTCCTTGCTCCCTATTTAGTGAATGACATAACCTCCAGTGTGCTGTCTGTCTGCACTGGTCTCAGAACAGTTTGAAATGCACCTTATTTTCATCTCCATATAAAGTCTCTGAAAGCAACTTTTTCCAGTTTTTTGATGCATCCATATCACAATGAATATAGGATATTTTAACTGATAATGATAATAATATTTTGACTCAAACAGATTTCAATGTAAAAACTTAATTAGTTTTCTTACCAGATGTAGTTTTGTTGACGTTTCAACCAAACACAATCTCATATGCGATCACCGCCATGTTGTTTTGTCACATGACTTTGTACATCATAAGTTTAACCCTTTACTGACAACAGAGAGTCTCCTGAACTGAGATCAGTTGGTTTAAATTAAATTATGCATTGCGTATAGCGAGGCCAAAATACAACATCCACGCATGTGGACGCGGGGTCGCACAATGTTAATAGTCGACTAGCTGGTGCAGAAGGTTGTGCACATCCATAGTTTCTATCTGATTATTTGACACTTGGGCGAAACTAAACATCCATCAATCTCCACTCATTCTGCAGGTCTCCCAGGAAGTGCACTACATCCTGGAAATACTGCAACCCGTTTCCTGCAACTCAGAGGCTGAGCACAACTCGCATGACAGCCTGCAGGGCATGCTGACACAATTGAAGCATACAGCACAAAGAATCGCACACTGTGACACACTACAGGTGAAACTGCTTTGGGACACATTGACAAACATCCCGTTACCTACTGCTGTTCCATTCTGTGTTGAATAGAATGTATTACCTTCCACAACATATCTAAAATCTCACACCGCCTCACGTTTCAGTGGAACTCAAAGTGAATTATGTAGTCAGAGACTTTGGACAGTTGACACTGATTCTGATTGTCTTCATGGCTTGGAAAAATTCCAGAAGATATCTTTATTAGCACTGTTGGGGAGTAGTTAACTACATTTTACAACTTTCCACTACGCTATTCATAATACATTGTTGTCCTAGTTTTGTCCAGTTGGTATTGTTTGATGGCCTGGTTTTCTGTGGAGGAGTGCTGCTGTTTGCATTGAAGTGGGAACTGTGTGTTTTGTTCAGATCAGGGTGTGTTACTCCATCAATGAAGCCACAAATATAGCTAGAAGGAGATTGAAAGAGAGAAACAGAAAGAGAGATGGAATAGAGGCTCATTTATGTGTATTACCTGATACTGATGCTGTGGAGAGATACACCCTGCCATCAGCCCCTAACAAAGAGGACACTTCACTGACTCTCCCGGGCTGACTGCCATGCAGCGCTAACTCGTGTATCGTTTGTGTCTGCAGGACATGAGAAAGTCCATTGTGGGAGCGGTGAACGATCCTTGTGAGAACACTAAATGGCTGCAGGAGCTTCTGGATCAGGTGACCATTCCTGATGCATTCAAGCATTCAGATGCAACTAATAACAGCCCAATAGCACTGCCACTGGTCTGGGGTCGGTTTCCTGATAAATGTGCCCATTGTTTGGAGTGCCAGGCAAAGCCTGAGGAATTTTTAAGCAAAGATTTACTGCTCTTCTTACTTTCTCAAATGTCTTTAGACTAAACAAAATGCAGTCTTTTTGTTTTCAGAAAAGTCGAAAAAGAACACAGCATGACCAGATAACTTAAACTAGCCTTTACTGCCCCTCTTTTGGGCATATCACAATTGAAATAGTTAATTCAGGGTTAATGTAATTCTATGTAATCTCGTTCCTTGTCTCACAATGTTCTTCATACTTCACACTGGGTTAGAAATGAATTTATTCATTCATATTGAAAGCCCTTTTGACATTTAATCATGGGCTTTATATGAATTATATATATCTATAATAAAATTTTTGCTTGTTAAAATGCTAATTCTTGATATCAGCAATGGAATTGCTACTAGTAAACATGCTCATTTTTGATACCTGTAACTTGGTTTTCACTAATGGCAATGCTAATTTTACATATGATGCCATTGTAACTAGTAAGAAAGCCAGTAAAGGTATCTTTAATAACACTTCAATGTATTTATATCTGAAATCCATTTCCAGATAATTGGAAATACCAAATCTAGCATATTAAAATACATGTACAGATATAAAAATGAGCATTTTTACTAGTTGTGATTCAATTGTTGATATCAAGTATGGATATTTGTGCTAGTAATGGTAATTATTGATACAAAAAAATAATGTAATCTAGTAAGAAATGAATTAAAGGTATCTGTTATTGTGTTTTGATCAGGAATGAATGGCAGATCCTTGTGAAATTCTACTAGTGAAGATGTACTTACAAATATCAGTAATTATGTTTTACTAGTTTATATGTCATATTTTAAATCAAGAGTGGGTGTTTCTGTGAATAATGACATAATTTTTTATATCAAGAAAAAAATTTTTACTAGCCCAAATTAGCCCAAGAATTTGCATTTTAACTAGTGAAAATGTTATTGTGGATATCTATAATTCATATCCTGCACACAGTTAAATGTCAAAAGGGTTTGTGATAGATATTCAGGTTTTGAGATTTAACACTTTTGTAAATTCTGGGTTAACATTTTAACTTGCAATATTCACTATGTTTATAACTTTCATCGGGCGAGTATGGCCCTGCATGAGTGTGCGACATGTTCAGCATTTTAAATTTAACACTCATATGCTGAAACTAGACAGCATGTAAACATTTCCATGACTAAAATGTTAAGCTTTTGAATATTTAATGAGAGATTGTTTGTTTCCTAATCCCAGGGTTAAAAGTCAAATCAACGTTAAACCAGGGTTAAATGTAGCATAATGGTGCATTCAAAGAAAATTTTCTCGTCACTTTTCGCCCTTCTCTTCTGGAAAAGGACAGGAGGAGGGGCTTCTATGACTTGGTTCATAGTAAAGTACAACCAATGGCTGGAATCAAGTAGATGCGCATATATTCAGAACTTACCAGGTAGTCTCAACTTCCTCGCTCACTTTCCTCCAAGCAATGTCTTTTATTTGTCTGGTCTCTGTACATGTATGACATTGTGTCATACAATTCTGGGTGTCCACACACCGCTACAACAATCCAGACAATCTCAGTGCTGATAGGCTTTTGCAACAACGCATCTGGCTGATTTTTGACTCGAGTTGAAAAATTACACGAATGAAGCGATTTTGCATGTTGGAGTTGCGCAAATTCGCGTCTATTCTCATCTTTGCATTGACTTTGTATGTAATCGTGCCTCGCGAAATGCTCGCTTTGCCTTGTATGTGAACATTTGGCACACTGATAGGGGAGAGTCTGAACATTCCTGGTAGCAAATTTGGGGTCTCTATCTCAAACTGTCTAGCACCACAAAAAGGTCAAATTTGTACTTACATTTTTGTTATAACTTTTGAACTATGCTGGCTAGAAACATTCTTTTTCTTTTTCTTTCCTTTTTTATTTGAACAAAAAAGTTTTTCCCTACTCCTACAAATTTTGTCCAATCTGCATGAAATTTGTCTTAGATGATCTTCAGACCAAGCCACACTAGTATGTCTGTTCTAAACAACATGCTCTCATTTTGAGTAATGTAAAACACACACAAACACACACACTCGCAAATGAAAACAGCATCTCTTATCACCTAGACGTCACGTATCCCAGGGGCCCCCAATGCATTCAGTTGTAATGTTGAGATTTAACCCAGGTTTTAAGCTCTGAATGTGTTTTTAAAGATTTCCGGTTCCGTGGCATACCCAAAATGAGATTTTTATAATTCTACAAAAAAACAAAAACAAAGAGGTGTTTGGTATCATTTTAATGATAAAGATTATGATAAATTCTGAGACTCTCAGCTTAAGAAACTGCTGAAAACCACAAAAAAAATCCATTTCTTAATAATAATAATAATTGTATATAAGAACTAATAACACATGCAAATTCAACAATGAATAAAGGTATGCTCTCTCTCCAAAGCATGCAGGCATGTGTAACAAGATCTCATTCAGTTCCATTCTGTGTCATTTGAGTCATCATTGAGTCTGTGTCATGTACTTGGTGCCATCTCCTGGTGGCTATATGTAATTACAGGGAATGATCCATAAATCCAAATACAATTGGTTTAGTGTTCTATCACGCTGGAAAACGTACTACACCATTTTCGATGAAGTAATTTGATCCAGGAAAGCTAACGTGTTTTTACCTAAATTTCACATTGTGTTGTGAGCTACATATTATCTAATGATCTATGCATCAGATTATGTTGTGTGTGGGCTTGTTTGAAAGATAATCACCTCTTCTAAGTATGGTAATTTATTTTATGTTTTATTCCTGTATAAGCGAAAACGCAGCAAACTTTTATAAACAACATCTGTTTACATGTATGTCAAAGACATGTACTTTGCTATTACTTGCTATGTTTTTGTCTGTGAGTAAAACAAATTGGCTGGTTGTATTTTACTCTTTGAGAACTTCCCAAAGACATATACCACATGACTATTTGATCAGTTTGATGTTTTTACTGATTACAATAAAATGTGCTGTGCAAAATAATTGACAAATTATCAAAACGGAACACTTCTGATTTGTCTGTAAATTTCAAAGCACTTGTTCAGTTTTGGTCATAATCTCTACATACATTGTAAAGTAGACCTTCTAACTTTCAAACTGATACCTATTTTGTGTTCAAGACTGTAGTTATTAATATTTTGATATTATATAGCAGTATCATTAGTCAGACATTTCAGAATCATTAAAATAATTTTCTTCTCTCTCAGAATAAGCGTCTTACAGCGGAGAACACAGAGCTCAAGCAGCGTGCAGAAGGAATGCTGGATAAAGAAGTTGTTCAACAGGCCATCAAGGACCGCGATGATGCCATTGCCAAGTAAATATTGATTTATAATACAATATTGATTATGAAAAAGTTAATCATTCTTGAAAGCATCTTTGTAGAAATGAACGGAAGCACATTGATTAGACTGTCCGACTGATGGTCTATTACGTAATGGTTGTTTCGGCTCATGAAATTCACCTGTGATTGGCTGGATGGTTGCTCAATCACCCCAAAGTAACAAAACGCAAATAATACTGTATACAAATCCACCATTTGGGCTTGAAAAAGTGCAAGGGACCAAATCTTTTTAAAGAGTGCTACGCTCATGGACATTACAGAACTGTTTGTGTGAGTGGCATTTCTTTGGAGTAGGTGCATTTCTACAGTATACTTCACTTTCTAGAGTAGACAAGAGTTTTGTTTTTCTTTCTTTCATGCAGAAAAACAGCGATGGAGACAGAGCTGATGAGAACTAAACATGATATGATGTGTTTAAACAACCAGCTGCTGGAGGCCATTCAGCGCAAACTAGAACTTTCACAAGAACTGGAGGCTTGGCAGGTCAGTAAATGCAAAGCACACACTGAGAAAGAAGTTAATAAACAAACCTCCCACTAGAGCAGTCATAATTAACACATTAACACAAGCTATTAATGGATTAATCAGTGTACGTGCATTTATTTCAAGTCCTATATTTTCAGCTTCCTTTAACTGCTGAATTCCCATAATTGCTGCTTGCAGCTATATGTATAGTTTGTTTCCTGCTACTTGCCAGATGATTTAGGGGACAGAAATTGTTCATTACTGTTTTTATTTATTTTTTGATCATCTATGCAATGCCTCTGCAGTGTTGCAGTAAGGTTTGCCTATGGTTTGTGTTAGGTTAGTGAGCTTTTGATGGTGCAGACATGCAGCCATTTGATGTGCTGTCACTGATTTTGAAATGCACAGTAATAGAGAGAGTAGATAAAAGATGAGAGATAAGATATATATGATTCATGATAACGATTCGTGTTGCGTAATAATGATGTTAGTGAATTTATTTGCGCATTCCCAAAGCCATTCATGTTTCTATCCAATAGATAACAGAGGTTAACATTTCTGTGCCATAAGTTTAAGTACTTTGCAAAAATAATGACTGTTGTCAAACAGTTTTCTTGAACACGCATTGCTCAACAGATAGTGCTGTCCCAAACTTGCACCATTGACCAGGCCGGGCGATATCTAAAATTCTGATTTCACTAGTGAAATTGCTCATTTTTTATATCAGTAATTAAGTTTGCACTAGTAAAAACGTTACTTCTTGATATCAAAAATTATTTTACATATTATTAAACATAATTATAGATATCTGTTAGGGCTGTCAATTTAACATGTTAATTCAGTGTGATAAATTTTATCTATATATATAAAAAAAAAAAACATGTTAAAAAAATGTATGCAATTAATCGTCCCCAGACTGTAATAAGAAAATGTCCTTCCATATGAGCAATTCAAGCTTGAAGTACCACCTGATTTTTCCAGGGGGCAGTAAGCAAAAGCGCAGCTCAAACAGATAGAGAACAAACCACACTCACGACAGCAGACAGCACAAGATGAGAACATGTTCTTGCATACAAACACAGCTGGATGAATGCAGGGATCTCACGATGTGTTTTTCAAAGTTTCTAACTTCATTTAACTTGACACAGTGACCTAAAAACGGTTGTTATGATGCAACGCAACCAAGACGCTCCAAAAAGCATCTGTCTGACGCAGGTGTGCATTGATGATCCTTAAACAAGCCCTTATAATAAATCTCAGACTGATTGACTAATTAAATTGCAAAAGGGATTTCTGTGAACTGTAGGCCAATGATGGGCTTATGGTCAATAATAATATGGAAATAAACAATATACTGCATTCTAAAGCCACTTTTTGTATCGTCTTTTATAATGTGTATCTTGCGTGCCTAAATAATGTAATACATTTTAATTATCTGTATTATATATATATATATCTCATTTATAATTATTTTATATAAATATTTATAATTATTTATTAATTATATATTAAATTATTGATATTTGGGGGCTTTCTCAGCCAATATTTATATATGCGATTAATTGCGATAAATTTAATTATTTAATTAGCATACCATGTAATTAATTTGATTTTTTTTTTTTTTTTAATTGATTGACAGCCCTATTATCTGTAAATGCATTTTCACTAGCAGAATTCACTTTTGTCAAAATGTAAATACAGATATAATTACTTTCTTACTTATTACAATTCCAATTTCACATGATAATTTTTAATGTCAATAATTATAGTGCAAATGTCCATTCCTGATATTAACAACTGAATTACTAGTATTCAGTGTGCTGATTTAAAACATTTCAAAAATTTGCTTGTTCAGTAGTTGTAATTCCATTGTTGATTTCAGGAAAGGACATTTGTACTAGTAGCAGTGTAATTATTGATATCAAAATGTATCATTTTTACTAGTAACAAGTAAATACTGTAGCTTGATATGTGCACTTGGAAACTGGTACGAAATTGTAGATATTTGTAATTTAACAGGAATGAAGGACAGATAATTGTCATATTCCACTAGTGAAAATTCCAAATCTACTAGTGAAAACTTTTACTAGTTTAAATAATTTTTTTAAATCAAGAATGGGTATCCCCACAAGTAATGATGCAATTTTTGAAATCAGGAATTAAGGGTGCAGTCAGTAAGTTTTTGCTAATTCAAAGTTGTACATGTAAAGACCTGAATAATATATTGTTTTTTAAATATGTTGAAAATGAAGTACACTCACATTAGATGAATAAGACTGTCACATCTGTTATGAAATAAAAGCTGTATCATTTTACATGGAGTGGGATGCCCGCTCACGGGCGCTGCCATGTTGACAGCACATGACACTGTGTCATGCAATTGACTAAATTACTACCACTAATAATGACAATAATAATGTTTACTTTATAAAGCACACAAAACAAGCAAACCAAACAATATAACAACAAACACAATATACTCACTATACAGATGGAGCCAGAGTCAACAATATAGTCCAGAGTGATGGTGTTAGCCAGATTGTGATCCAACAGACATTTTTATCCAAAGATAAAATGTCCAAACAAGGTCCTCAAATTTCTGTGCTCGTGCTTGGTGTTTGATATCATGCCGTTTCTTTGTGATCCGTGCTGTAAGAGCTGCAGGACGTTGTGGTTTGTTTCATCACTCCAGCATTCCAAACCACTATGACCTGCAGCTCTAAGGGCGCAGGTCATGATTAATGGTGTGACATCAAATGCCAAGTGCGAGCCCAAGGTGGGGTTCAGTCGGCAGAGAGCTCGCGAGAAATTTATTTGGATTAAATATAAGAATATCCATAATAGCGATGTGTTTAGTATGAGAGGAGAGAAAAACACAGACTAAGGCTACGTCTACATTAATCCGGATGCTCGCTGTCCACACTGCCGTACACAAGCGTTCTCCAAAAGTTGATTGTCCACACTGAAACGTATTAAAACGCTTAAATCCCCTTACTGCAACTGAAATGCAATTGGCCTTGTGTTCTGTCCCTGGACACCAATTCCGAGGAAACTTCCTGTCGCCTTTAAAGAAATGCAATGTGAAGGTTGTACAACATAAAATGTATCTTTACCAATGCTATCAAAGTGAATAACAGCCGCTACAAGCTGCTACAATGCGGGCCGCCATCTTGATTGATTCGGGTTGAATGGATCACATGACTGCATCACGTGACAACAAATACTTCATTGTTTTCGGATATCTCCATCTTCCCCGTCCACACTACAATGAGAAAATGCTGTTTACTTGGGAGAGCGTTTTCTCAGTGTGGACACAAGAATAAAACGTAAAACGAGAAAAAGATAAGTTTTCAAACGAAAATGGATTAGTGTGGACGTGGCCTAAAAGAATCAAAACAGAAGACAAACAATCCCAGTATCCATGACGATGGGGGTCAGTATAGAGTCCAAAGTACTACTGGGACCGATGGGGCGAATTAGAGCCACATTTTTACTTGTGATTAAATGTTAAAAGGACTTGCCGTACACTTTAACATTCTAGATAATTTCACATTTCTAAATGATGAACTATAAAAACACACAGCAAAGTTGGCACACTGTTGTTCCCAAATCAATAATTTGAACTCTCCAAGAGAAAAAACACGATGTTTCTGTTCCAATTATAATTGTTTTTTTGTGTACCTCTCAGGATGACATCCAGATTATCATTAATCAGCAGTTGAGGAGTCAACAGCAGACAGAACAACTGCCTCAGAAGAGATCAACTGGTCGCCTTTCTTTCCTGCGTAAATCCAGACGACCATCCTGTTCCCCCTCCATCATATCAGAGATCAGCCCAGAGCAGAATCAGTCGCCCTGGAGAGACTGGCTCAAACTCAGCAAATAAACCTGCTGCTCAGCCTTCAGTGCTGGTACTCAGAAGTTACCGGACAGATGGGTACAGGAGAAGCACAACCTGAGACTGTATCAGACTCTCATGGATTATGATCGGCAGAGAATTGCCAAAGATGCTGGCCAAGTAATTAAAAATACTTTTGGAATGATTGCACCTGAGAAAAAACAAAAGGCCTGCTTGTTTAAGGACAATGTGTTGTTGAATCTAACGAAAAACATTTCCATGTCATATTTCACCCCAAAATCAGAGGAAAATAATAATAATAATAATTTGCATGAAGATAATGAAGCTTATTTTTCCATTTTTTCTAATTGATTTTGCATTGTGATATTGTTTCATGACAATTTAACACATTTTCCCTCAAATTCTCATTACTGTGATGCATCTGGACCCTTTTGAGTTTTCTCATTTTTATAAGATTCTGATTACTGTAATAGAGTATTTTTTTATTACAGTGAAAAGAATATAAAAATGTAATGATACATCATTGTTTTATTGTTGGGGTTGTAAAAATTGTAATGGTCATAAAAACAGGCTTCATTTTGTTTCAGCAAAATATAATTCATTTATTTTGATTTTCAGAGTGAAATTAGACTCAAACTTGTTCTTGATGGATAAGATTCACCATACTGTATGTATATTGTGACCGTTTCTACCAATCTGACCAATCAACAGTCATATAACTCCAGAAACACTGTTTATTTAAATGGCACTTGTTTCATATTGTCTAATCCCAAATGTACGTGATAAGCAAATCAATGCACAATGACATCATGCTGGTCATGATCATGTTTATGGTAACAATATTGTATAAAATAACATTACAGAGAAAGATGCAATATTTTTGTTCTAAAATTGAAATGATATGATTTGCAAGCATGTCAGAGCATGAATGGAGTATAACAGATACTCAAGAAGGTGGTGCTTTAAAAACTGACATTCTTAACTCACTGAAGGATTTATAATGCTCAAACTGCTCACACTCCACAATGTGTTATTACAATAATTATATTTGTAATAACATGGCATTTTGTAATAAGTAGGTTGTACTTTTTGTAGGTTATATAAATATTTTCAATGGGAGAGATTTGTACTGCAGATTTTTATGTATGGAATTTTTGCATATTTATTGAGAAATGTATTTGCAAATCAAGCATCAGTTAAAATAAAATTAGCAATTGAATTAAGAATAGATGAATTATCACATAGATTTGAACTTGCAAGATATCCAATCAAACTGTCATGTAAGTGTGTAGTAGAGATGCGATGGGTCAGTTTGTAGCCTGTAATGAAGAAGATATAAAACAACATGGAGAACCATAAACCATCTCAACAAAGAACCAAATAAACTACACACTACGAGAACTGACAATCAATGATCAAAACTTGAGGGTATTTCTATCAGGAAGACCTGCAGACTGAGTGAAATAAGATGACATTTATTTGATGAATATAAAACAGAAAAGTAATGTCTCTCTTTGGCGTAAGTTGTAGTTGTACCGAGTTGTAGTACTCTGAATCGTCAAATCCTGCCAGAGATAGGAGGCAGGGGCGCGGAGCCTACTCCCGTACAGGATGGGACTCAACTGGTGGTAGTGGGGTGATGGAGGTTGCCGTGTTAGCGCACTGAAACAGCAATGCGATAGATTGTGAGCAGACTTATAAAGCAACGGCTTACATGTGATTGGCTAGGAATTACCCAGCTAATAGTGTAATGATGTACACCTACGGAGTGGTGGTGGCGTAGTGGTCTATAGCACATAACTGTTAATCAGAAGGTCACTGGTTCAATCCCCACAGCCACCACCATTGTGTCTTTGAGCAAGACACTTAACTCCAGGTTGCTCCGGGGGGGGTTGTCCCTGTAATAAGCGACTCTGTAAGTCGCTTTAGATAAAAGTGTCTGCCAAATGCATAAATGTAAATGTACTAGTCTTCCTGCTAGAATTAATATGTGCTTACATTTATACACATGGAAGTGGAAGACAGGTGAGGATGATGGGGAACAGATGACTGATGAGGGCAGTGTACTGTGGGAAATGTAGTCTGGGGGAAAACTTCACAATAAGAGTCCTTGGAAAACATGAGGGAGACACACTGGCACAGATGTCTTTTAAATCAAATGATGCACATTGGGCACTTTCTGATTCTAATGGAATACAAGATGCAATTCCATTTGTTGATGCTAGTGGCACAGAAACACTTCAGTTTATTAAAAGTGCATACAGAATTTTTTTTCTCGTTTCCTGTACACATAAAGAAAGAAATAGCACTTCTGTTAAAGAAGTTACTAATTTCATACGACAGGCTGAAAGCTGTTCACTTTATCTTAGTAACCACCCTGATATTTGGGACTTTTTCTCATGGAATAAATGAATCATGGCTGAATGCAAATAGAGATTTTCTTTAATAACATTGATAACTTCTGTGTGATGCTGCCTGCAGCAGCTAGGTGGCAGTATATGTCCAGCTAAACATAATCTAAAAATTATTGATTGCCCCTTTAATGGGCGTTCACATGGACCTCGATTAAATCAATAGAGCACAACAGTGCCTGCCCACTTTTTCAGCCATTTGGGTTCCATAAGGATTTTTCCCCTTTGTTTTTTTGCATAGGCTTTTCATAAAATTCTCCATAAAAGAGTTGAAAAGCTATGAACCAATCCAACCAGCTCTGAGGTAAATCACAAAATCACTAACTTTGTTTGGAGGCAAAAAAAAAGTATTTCAATATGGGATAAAAAGACGAAGAAGATATAAAACGCTATAAAAAGGCTGTGTACTTTCATGAGGGCACGGACTACAATCCCATGAAACACTGCGAATGATGTCATTGAATACATTTTTTTAGGAATATATAACTATTGATTTTAGGTTGTTGATTATAAGTATACAAACAATATATTTGACATTTATTGCAAAATAATCCAATATATGCTACCAGTAGTTTAAGGGGGAAGAGACACTGACTTGATAACATCATTCACAGTGCATTATGAGAGTAGGCAGTCATTCTGAGGCACATTTTGTGGGCTTGGTTGGCCGTGGTTCTTTGATTGGTGGATCTTTCTCTGCTGCACCATGGGTAATGTAGTTGTTTACCTTGAATTCTACTATCAAATATGATTTTCCAACACTGAAGTTGAAATAACACAGATTGATGGCTTCAAAGACTTTAAAAGTTGATAAGTTTCCATTGAAAATCCATTCGTCTATGGGAAAAATGAATGGGATTTTTACTTCCGGAACCAGACTGTTACACCCTATAAAGATTGGAAGTACTGTTGATTTCTCTTTGTTATTGAACTGAAAATGCATTACTAATTTAAGAAAATATATTGACATCCTCTGATGATGACTGGTCACATATCTTTGCAAAGATAATGATCTAAACTTTAAAAATGTTGAGTCTAGATAAAGAATTTGTGCTAAATCATTTGGTGGTTGCCATTCAAAGCATGTAATAAAAGTAGGATTTTTGTTCAAATGTAGGTAATTGAAGTTTATTTTTGCACTGAGTTAAAATCTTGAATGGAGCATCCTCTGGACTAACAGCAGAAGGTTTTGAGTGAAACATGTAAAGGAGAATTTCTTAGTCAATCTTTTCTGCCATCTAGAGGAAATAAACAGAACTTTTAGCATGGAAACAGCACAGAGAGGTCATGCTATACACTTTTAAAAACAAAACACCTATACAGGTACACCTACACAATGTTTGACAAGTTCAAAATGGCACATCTTGTCAAAAAGGTTTGCAGACCTGCTATACAGTACATCACGTAATGTTTTTATTTATTTCAGTGCACACATCAGAAATATTTACATTCATTAATTTGGTATCGTACACGTTACTATAGGCATCAAACGTAACATTTAATCTTCTACAATATGTTCAGTAACAGAGGGTCCCTCTGTCTCTCTAACAACCATGGGGTCCTTGGCCTGAAAAAGGTGCAAGACCCCTGGTAAAGAGGATATGCAGCATGGACTGTTGGGTAGTGGACTGCTGTACCCCATTTGGAACTCTAGGCGGGATAACCTCTCTAGATTTTCTCACATGACTCAGCACAATTTTATCAAAATTACCTTTCTCAAAAGTGGCCTAGGGTTTCCACCCATCCTGTAAGATACGGCATTGTCCCTTTTTAAAGATAAAATTATGAAAATCATGCTAAAAATGATTTTTCCCGTATTTAAGTCACAGCGAAAATCGTTCCAAATCGCAAATTTAACACTGATATAAGTTGGAAAATTTGCTTACGGTGGGTAAGGGACCGTCTGAAAAGTCCATAAATGGTGGTAAAACTGTGGAGTTATTTCTATATAAATGTTCAATAAGATCAAACAATGTATGAATACAATCATATAGACAAGTACAGGTGAAGGGAAAAAAAATTATTTGTGTGTGTGTGTGTGTGTGTGTGTGTGTGTATAAACTATCATAAATAAGATAAAAACAAATAAATAAATATATTTTGTTATATTATAATATATTTATAATAAATATAAATTTGTATTTGTACAAATATGTATTTTGTAATGGGTCAGGAAAGTTCTCAATTTAAAAATGGGTACATCATTTTTTATTATTAACACATATTAACTCAATGCATTTATTGCTAAAACTGTGGAGGTTGTGGTTAGGGGCTTTGATTCCCCTCCCCCCAATTAAAGTGTCCCTTACTTTAAAACTTCAAAAGTGGCAACACTAGGCCTAATGATATCCTAATGATTATTTTATCCTAATGATTTTCTATGAGGAAAATCAATCATACTGTTTATTTGTTTTATATTAACTGGTTTTATGTCCGGTCATCAGGCTTTATTAAAGAAGGTCACAAGGTGGCAGCACTAGGAATTTCCCCTGTGAGGTCTGAGCCTGTGTTCCAGGGGAAGTAACATTTTGAATCATGCTAGCTGGAGCTCTACTGTGTTTTGTCTCAAAGAGTCCAGCTTTAGGTATAGTAATGGTTTATTCACTGAGGGTAATAGAGGAGGGGCAGACAAGCAAGTCTTCTCCATGTATTCAATCTCATTGTCTGGAACATCACTGTGTAGTTAAACTGTCCTTGTTGATGAAAGCTTTGAAGTCTGTAAGATCTGAACATGCCTGGGGAAAATTTTAGGGGTCGGATGTCAGCTCAACCTCTATGTAATGTCAAGCTGCTCATTTTAGACTAGTGGAGGATGCTGGTTTCTCCTTGTCAGTGACATAATCCTGTAAAGGGACCATGGGTCCATGCAGACTGCTGAATCTGAGGTGGCGTAGTGTCTTGCCTCAATCCGGGTGGCGGAGGACGAATGTCAGTTGCCTCCGTGTCTGTGACAATCAATCCGTGCATCTTATAACATGGCTTGATGAGCACGTTACCGTGGAGACATAACGCATGTGGAGGCTTCACGCACCAAGCACCCCACCGAGAGCGAGAACCACATTTTAGCGACCACGAGGAGGTTACCCCAAGTGACTCTACCCTCCCTAGCAACCGGGAAAATTTGGTTGCTTAGGAGACCTGGCTGGAGTCACTCAGCACGCCCTTTATTCAAACTCACGACTCCAGGTGTGATAGTCAGCGTCTTTACTTACTACCTTACTCGGAATATCTTATACTTCAGAGGAGACACATAAAGTCCATTACTGTGGTCTTTTTCACGGGAGAAACATCCGAGAAGCAAGAGACTTCAGAAAAAGTTTCAATTTACTCACTGTTAAATTATCATGAAGTCTAGGAGAATTATATGAGATATTTACTAATTTGTGATTATATTTTCCTATATGGGTATTTTAGAAAATCATACTTGTGAGATGATTTGAGATGTGGTGGAAATTATATTTCACTAACAGTGTTGTCTCCTTGGTAAACAAATGCACATTAGGGGGCAAATACTTTTCTTAAGGTGAAAATGATGCCACTGATCAAGTTTCAAAATTATGTCTCAAAATCAATGAGATGCATCTTTATAATTTTTGCTCAAATTATAAAGTAATATTAATTAATTCAATAAATGAATACTGTTTTCATGCAGTTCTGTCTATTCATATTTTTAAACTGTTTTCTGATCAATGGGAACCTGACCTGTTATACTGTAGGCAGCCCAATCATCCCTGAGATGAAAATCCATATCAAAATATAAATCGTAACCTTTAAATATGCTCCTTGTGTCACTGTTCCAACATCGGCCTAAGATGAAACTGAAAGCCCCCTCCCATTAAACAAACAGAGACACACTGTTTCCATGTCTGAGAAAACAGCAGTCTTTCCTCCAAGGACACTGGCTCTTTACTTCTTCCAGTATCGGTCATGTGACCTGAGTTTCAGAGGAATCACTGTTGTGAAGAGAGTTGAGTTTCCCCAGGAACAGTTGAGTTTGAACAGAGAAAACTCTGTGAAGGTTCTAGATTGAGATTGATTACAGAGAGCATGCATTGTGCCCTCAGAGATAGAGGACAATTCAGGCTATTTAATATTTTTACCTGTCTGAAAAAAAGGAACAAGTTTAAACCAATGTTCCAAATTCAATACATGTTAAGAAATATTATTGTAATGACAACAAAGTTAAAATAGCTTTACACTGATAGGGTTTTCTTACATTCAAATCATGTTAAAATGTATAATGTTAACATCTTGTGGCCATGCTTTTGTAACAGTGGGACAACCCTTATTGCCCAGAAAGAAAAACAGTTCATTTAACTCACATTAATCTATTGTGACAACATGCACCGTGGGTTCATTAAAACGATCATATTTGAAATGTATGAAATTAGAACATATAAAGCATGTGAGACAACTTACAAGATACTCTTGTACTAAGAGCACGTTTTAAACATTTGGTTAAATACTACCTTTATCATAAAGTTGATCCCAGTGTGGTTTTAATGTGTTACGTTTTGCCAACAAAGACCTAATGGTCGAAACGTTGAATGTGTAACCCAGTAAGTATTTTTGGAGCAACAAATCAGTGTGCGGACACTTTCCATTTTTCTTTAATGTGTTACCTAACAACTATTACAAAAATATGATGATATAACATTTAGTGGCTTCTACCGTCCACCACCTTCTCCCACCACTTCTCCAACTGCTGATGACAATTATTCAATGACAAGGTAGCGACCATTAGCAGCCAGTTTTCTACACCACAAACCCACAGCCTATCCTCTATTCTTCTTTTTTGCTCCTCTTTCGGAGACTGATATCTCCAAAGTTCTTCTTTCCAACCGTCCTACTTCCTGTCCTCTTGACCCTGTTTCTTGCCATCTTTCTTGCAAGCTGATCCTACACTAATCTAACCCGCACTCACACGCACACAACACATCCCCTGTCCAGACAGGAGCTGAGATGGTGGGGTCGTCGAGCTGGATCAACAGGTAGCGCTGCTAATTGTTGATCCAGCCCGACAACCCCACCATCTCAGCTCCTATCTCAGCCTGCCTTTCAGATACAGTATCTCAGCCTGGATGAAGGAACACCTTGTCTTGCCAAGACAGAATTTCTGGTAATCCCTGCCAACCCATCTGTTGACCACAACCTCACTATTCATCTTGGTTCAACAATACTAACTTCAACCAGGACAGCCAGGAACCTGGGAGTAGTAGTTGATGACCTGCTTAACTTTGCCACCCTGATCTCATCAACTGCCCTGTCTTGCAGGTTAACCCCTTTCCTGTCTGCATATACTGCGCATCTCCTGGTCCAAGCTCTGGTCATTTTAAGAATGGACTACTGCAATACTTTGTTGGCTGACCTCCTAGCTAGCACAATTAAGCCACTTCAGTTGGTCGAGTACATGGTGGCGCGTCTGGTCTTCGACCAACCAAAGAGTGCTTACGTCACTCCCCTCTTGATCTCACTCAGTTGGCTTCCAATAACCACCCAAATCAAATTCAAGGCTTTCACTTTGGCACTCAGGACAGCTGATAGAACAGCACCCTCATACTACAACTCACCTCTCCAGGTCTATGTCCCCTCTCGCTGTGATCTGCTTGTTATTTTATCTGTTTTTTATGTCTTTTATATTGTTGTTATATTATTGGTTAGATTTAGGCTTAGGGATCGGGTTAGGTGTTCAAAAATATCAATATAATAGTGTAATGTAAATAAAATTATTGTGACTACTTGCTTGTTACATGTTTTATTTAGTGTATAAGTGGATAGGTTTAGGAATGGGGTTAGGTTAGGGGATATAACCTATCAATATGTTAGTATAATGTAAATAATAAAAAAAATAATATTATAATTAAATGCACCGTGCTTAAACACGTAGTCCAAACTGAGGTGAGAACCCTACGGTGTCGTTTTCATCATTAGACTGCCCTGTAATGAACTAGGTGTTTAAAGCAAACAAACTAAACCACTGCTAGAGAAAACAAGAATATATGTAATTGGACTTTTGACTCAAAACAATATATTTACTTAGACATTTAGCTCTCCTCTACATCATCAGTCAATGCAGGTTTCTGCATGTACAATTGTATGTCCAGGTCACACCTGCATACCTAAAGAATATCGAGATGCAAGTTCTTCATCAAATGCATTACATAGTCTGAAAGTATGGGAATTTGTACACAACTTTAGTCTTGAACTTAGTTTTTCATGAGGATGCAACTTCTTTTTTTAGATTTGGTTGCTCATTACAATCCTTACACTACTCCCTACCTTTGTGTCTAATTTGTGACAGTTAACTAAAAGATTTTATGTAGCCATTTTTTTATTATTATTATTTTATTATCCCCTTTTGTCACCCAATTTGGAATGCCCAATTCACATTACTTAATAGGTCCTCATGGTGGCGCAGTTACTCACCTCAATCCGGGTGGTGGAGGAAAAGTCTCAGTTGCCTCTGCTTCTGAGACCGTCAATCCATGCATCTTATCACATGACTCGTTGTGCATGACACCACAGAGACTCACAGCATATAGAGGCTCATGCTACTCTACGCGATCCACGTACAACTTACTACGCGCCCCATTGAGAGCGAGAACCATTAATAGCGACCACGATGAGTTTACCCCCATGTGACTCTATCCTCCCTAGCAACTGAGCCAATTTGGTTGCTTAGGAGACCTGGTTGGAGTCACTCAGCACACCCTGGATTCGAACTCACGACTCCAGGGGTGGTAGTAAGCAGCAATACTCGCTGAGCCACCCAGGCCACAATGTTAACATTTTTAGCATTTTAATAGTTGTTTTAACAGAAGGTTTCCTTCATGATAACTATCATAAATAACCCTATCAAAAGAGATCATATTTTCAGTGCAGGTAATTTAGCTCCATTATCTTTGTTGATCCGACACTGATCCTGTGTTTATAGAAACAGGTGACATTCTCTGGTAAAGTGATATGCTGATGTATGCGTCACCCATATGAGACCCTGATCAATATTTTAAGTTGCAGCTGTTAGGAGCCGCCAAAACTGGTTCTCCGTCAGGTATTTGAATAATTTATGATCGGTCAAATTAGAATTAATAAATGTGGCCTCTGACTATTTTTTATTTAATTATATGTTGCATGGGCATTTCTTATTTTTATTATGAAGCTAATGCACTGAATAAATAAGTAATTAACATCTTACAGATTTATTTGTTTCACTCTGTTGTGTTTGTATTCAGTCCTCTCCATGCCACCGTTTGCCACCTACACTTGTTAGATGATCAGTTGGTAATTACTGGGGTGTACAGTATTTGGCTTTGTTGCTAACTGGAGGTAACATGGTCCAGTGGCTTGGGTATCAGGTTTTCTGTAGCGTAAATGTGTCATCATGGTGACCTCAACAAACTCTTGTTCTCAATTCTAGAATGAGTCTCTCAAACATAAATACAAAATACAAAATTCATCTTGGTATAATTTATTAATGCATTGTTGCAATAGAATTGAAGGTACAACATTTGAATGACCCATGCACAGAACAAAATTATTTAGTACAGTTCCTTAGCTGTTCTTTGTGCATGAGTACTCACAATAAAGTACTCACAGCCCTCCTGTCTCTCCTCCCACAATTCTGGGCCACAATGGTCCTTATGTGTGTTTGCAACCACTTCAATTATCCTGGGATCAGGTTTGCAGTTTATTTACATTTTTCTTTTGTTTAAGAATAAGACTAAAAGTTGGTTGAAATGTTTTTATACCAATATGTATATAGATTGATACAGAAATACAGTCAATTACATTTCTGGTAACACTTTACATTAAACACTTTGTTGAGGATTTATGAAGGGGTTCATTAATGATTAATAAGTCATTAACAAATGCATTATAACAACCGATATAATATTTACCGATATAACAACATGGAAAAAAAGGGTTAGTTTCATTCAATACTTGCCAAATAGTGAGCATTTTAACTTGTTATAAATGCTTAATAATGTAAAAACACTTATCAAGTCAAGTCATGTTTATTTGTATAGCGCTTTTTACAACACATCATGTAAATTTAAAAAAAGCAGCTTTACAGAAAATTATAAAAATTAATCTGCAATGTCTGTAATATCTTATAGTCATCATTGTGATGTTTGATTAAAAATGTGATTGTTGATTGTGCCTTAATACATTTGTAAAGTAAATAATATTTGTATTTAGACCCCCAGTTAAATAAGCTAATGGAGACTGTGGCAAGGAACACAAAACTCCATAAGATGTTGGTTGATGGGGAAAAATAACCTTGGGGAAAACCAGGCTCACTGTGGGGGCCATTCTGGTTAAACAACATGAATATAATGCCAATATTAGTTGCTTATTCATACTTATTTTAATCAAAAACATAAAATATCCTCTGCATAAAGTCTGATGACCCTTATGCTTCTGTTAATAATGTTTCATATGTGTCTACATTAAAGGAATATTCAGTGTTCAATACAAGCTAAGCTCAATCGATTACATTTGTTTCAAAATGTTGATTACCAAAAAAATAAAATGAGGTTACAGTGAGGCACCTACAATGGAAGTGAATTTTTTTTGGAGGGTTTAAAGACATAAATGTGAATCTTCTAATTTTATAGAAGTGCTTACATTCTGCTAATTCTCCTTTTAAAACTCATGTGTTATTTGAGTAAGTTGTAAGAATTGTCATTTTATGGTTTTAGGCACTGTTGACGTTATGTCGTCATGGCAACGAAGTTGTAAAATTGGTTAAAACTTTACACAGAAAAGGTTAGTGAACGATTTTATCACACTAAAATCATGTAAACATATAATTTTGTGGCTATATTTTTAATAAAGTGAGTATTTGAATGTTTATGGATTGGTCCCATTAACTTCTATTTTAAGTGCTACACCGTTACCTCACTGTTTGCTTTTAAATAAAAGGAGGAACTTGTCAAAATACATTTTTGTGGTAATCAATATTATGCCACAAATGCTGTCTAATGATCCTGGAAAATTCCTTTAAGGTACACATTAATAGGTTACTAATGTTGAATAAGTGTTATTAAGCATTTACAACATGTAATGTAAAATGGCTCACTAAATGGCAAGTATTGCATGACAGCCACCCTTTTTGTTCATGCCGTTATAACCTCATATCAATGATTTATAATGCATTCATAAATGAGTTATTGGTCATTAATGTACCCCTGTAATGTAAGTGTAACCCAATTTCTAAAACCTTTTATTATGAACATTTTGTTATGCATTCAATTAAAATATTGTATAAATATAAATGACATACAAATTTGAGTATGAATCATTTACAATATAGAAGTGAACAACTGTACAGTATGGAAATAAAATGTAAAAGTTGACACTGTATATCAAGATAAAAAGGTAAAAACGTGAGAATTCTCATAGTCTCATTTATGTTCAGAAAAGTGTCCAAGCAAATCAATACTGGCAAGAAAATCTTTCTTCAACTAGTCCTAACCATTCGAAAAAAGGACCAGCAAATGTAAAATCTGCGTTATACACTTCAACATAGAAAATCAAGTTTTGTTGAGATTTTGAGAAAATGTTTGAATACTCTAAACATACTTACATAGAGACCAACAGAACAAACATCAAACAACTTCATCAAACATGATCCCTCATGATTGAGTCTGTGTGGCATGTTTTCCCTCTTCTGGAAAATGAAGCCCCACATTGAACACTGCAAATTTGAATTCAGAGTTCTCCTTTCTTTATTTCATACATAGTCTCTTCTGTCATACCCACCACCAGCTGTGGAGCGAGTCGTCGGGTACAGCATTCTAGACGGGTTGTGTTTTTTGTCCTGCAGAGGGCAGGAGCAACAGAGCAAAGAACCACCCATGATCAAGAGTGCAGCTGCTGCCCAGCCGATGTATAGTGCGGCTCCGAGCTCCCTTCTCTGGGCATCAGGCAGCAAAGGATTGTAGAAGTCCCTGATGATGCTGTTGGCAGACCAGGACACAGGAATAAGCTGCATCAGCCCTGCCACAATGAAAAGCACTCCACCTAGAATCATGACTTTCGCTTTGGAAGACTCATCCTCGATACAGTTGGTGCACTTTGCTCCTCCGATGGACACCAGCACAGCCAGGACGGTGAGAAGGATGGAGATGACAGTAAGGGCTCGAGCTGCCTGAAGATCCTGAGAGAGAGCCAGCATGGAGTCGTAGATTTTGCACTGCATCTGTCCGGTGCTCTGGACCACGCAGGACATCCACAAACCGTCCCAGATGATCTGAGCCGTCACAATGTTGGAGCCAATGAAGGCTGTGACCCTCCACATGGGCAGAGTGCAAGCCACGATGGCTAAGAGCCAGCCCAGCACACATAACACAATACCGATAAGCTCCAACCCTAAAGACATGACTTCTTGAAGGATCTGTGCCAGTGATGTGCCAAAGCTGTTGGTGGTCAAATAACTGGATAGCAGTGAGAGCACCTGCAAGATAAGCTTAATCTGAGCCAATGCCTCAGAGCAAACATAGAGCGCATCTGTGACAAAACCAGTGTCCTTTATAGTCCAGATCAGGTAGAGAGGTGGAGTCTGTTAAGATGGAGACATTACACAGAAGAAGGGCTTAGTCACCACAGAACTCAAGCTGTTCTCCAATTCGTAACAGTAACGTAATTTATTTGACTATAAATAAGGAGTGTGTCAGTGTTGGAGTACATTCAAAAATTATATAAATTATATTAAAGGTGCTAATTAATCAATCAATCAATCAATCTAGTTTATTTCTATAGTATGTTTAAAACAGCACATGTTGACTAAAGTACATTACACAAGATAAATACAAGTAAAACCACATAAAGACACATGCACAATAAAACATTAATAAAATATAATTACAGTATATCTATGTACACTCATAGGCAATCGAGAAAAGATGTGCTTTCAATTGAGATGTAAAAGACTCGATAGTAATACAGGATTGAATGTGGAGAGGTAAACTATTCCAAAGACAAGGAGCGGCAACAGAGAAAGCCTGATCACCTTTCAATTTCAAAAGAGATATTTGGAGACACTCAACAGCAGGCTCTGTGATCAAATCAATCAAATCAAATCACTTTATTGTCACACTACTGTGTACACGAGTGCAACAGGTGAATCAGCAGGTGAAATTCTTGTGTGCAGTTCCGAGCAACATTGCAGTAATGACAGTGACAAGACATAAACCACTTTACAATAACAACATATTTACACAACACAATTTACATAACAAATGTACACATACTTACACAACAATTTACATAACAAATGTACACAATACACACAATGTAGAATACACATACACTAGATAAGGGTATATATATATATATATATATATATATATATATATATATATATATATATATATATATATATATATATATACACTAACTGAATTGGGAGAATATATTGACAGAGTGAGGATTAATAAAGTGCAGTGCTGATTGTTGATCGTGAGAGATCATGTGTTCAAAAGTCTTATTGCTTGTGGGAAGAAGCTGTCATGTAGTCGGGTGGTGCGGGTCCTGATGCTGCGATACCACCTGCCTGATGGAAGCAGTGAGAGCAGCCCATGACTCGGGTGGTTGGAGTCTTTGATAATCCTCCGAGCTTTATTCACACACCGTCTGTTATATATATCCTGGAGGGAGGGAAGCTCACCTCCGATGATGTTTCTGGCCGTTCGCACCACCCTTTGCAGGTCTTTGCGGTTGTGGGCGGTGCTATTGCCGTACCAGGCGGTGATGCAGCCAGTCAGGATGCTCTCTACAGTGCTGGTGTATAACCGTGTGAGGATGTGGTGGTTCATTCCAAACTTCCTCAGCCGTCTCAGGAAGAAGAGGCGCTGGTGAGCCTTCTTCGCAACGGCCTCAGTGTGGACGGACCATGTGAGTTCCTCAGTAATGTGGACACCGAGGAACTTGAAGCTGCTGACTCTATCCACCGGTGCTCCATTAATGGTGATGGGGCTGTGTACACTGTCTTTCTTCCTGAAGTCCACCACAAGCTCCTTGGTTTTACTGACGTTTAGGGAGAGGTTGTGCTCCTGACACCAGCGCTTCAGAGTGTGCACCTCCTCTCTGTAGGCTGTTTCATCATTGTCAGTGATCAGACCTACAACCGTCGTATCGTCAGCAAACTTAATGATGGCATTGGAGCTATGTGTCGCCACACAGTCATGTGTGTAAAGGGAATACAGGAGTGGGCTGAGAACACAGCCCTGCGGGGCTCCAGTGTTGAGGGTCAGTGATGAGGAGATGTTGCTGCCCATTCTAACCACCTGACGTCTGCCTGACAGGAAATCCAGGATCCAGCTGCACAGCGAGCTGTTTAAGCCCAGAGCCCGGAGTTTCACATCAAGCTTGGAGGGCACTATGGTGTTGAATGCTGAGCTGTAGTCTACAAACAGCATTCTCACATATGTGTTCCTTTTTTCCAGGTGGGAGAGAGCAGTGTGTATTGTAGATGCAATGGCATCATCCAACCCGGTATCACGCCGAGGCGTGAAATAGACACGCCGGTCCACTCGCGGATGCGTGTCTATTTCACGCTTTGCCTCCTCTAGGCGTGTACATGACACGCGCGCGTCTACGTAGAATACCGGCAGGGGGCGATCGTTTCCTCAACGCCAACAACTCTCCGCGCACCAAAGAGGAAGCGATATATCGCGTTCTCCAGTTCCGGTTAGCAGGATATATATTTTGTACATAAATACACTTTTTAAATAAATATATATATATATATATATATATATATATATATATATATATATATATATATATATTTATTTATTTACATCAGCACAAGATACTCGACAGCCCACACACACACACACACACACACACACACACATATAACAACGTTAGGCTACAGCAACGTTAGGATTTCTTCATGAAAGCAGCACTATAATGAACCTTTATTTGTCACATATGGTCACAAGTGAAAGTAACCGGCGAAATTGGCCGGTATCCCGCCCGCACGAACGTGCAACGCGACGACAACGGTATCGCTTCCTCTTTGGTGCGCGGAGAGTTGTTGGCGTTGAGGAAACGATCGCCCCCTGCCGGTATTCTACGTAGACGCGCGCGTGTCATGTACACGCCTGGAGGAGGCAAAGCGTGACACCGACACGCATCCGCGAGTGGACCGGCGTGTCTATTTCACGCCTCGGCGTGATATCGGGTTGCATCATCAGTGGAGCGGTTGTTGCGGTAGGCAAACTGCAATGGGTCCAAAGAGGTGGGCAGAACAGAGCAGATGTGATCTCTGATTAACCTCTCAAAGCATTTGCTGATGATGGGGGTCAGAGCAACAGTCATTTAAGCAGGTGATTTTTGATTGCTTCGGTACAGGCACAATGGTTGATGTTTTGAAGCATGTGGGGACTACAGACAGGGATAGGGACAAGTTGAAAATGTCCGTAAAAACACCAGCCAGTTGGTTCGCGCATGCTCTGATGACGCGGCCCGGAATGCCGTCTGGACCCGCGGCTTTACGAACGTTCACCCGTCGGAAGGATCGGGTTACATCCGCAACAGAGACAGAGAGTAAACCATCAACTGTAGTATTGGCTGCGAGTGCTCTCTCCGTGAGGGCGGTGTTATTGTCCTCGAAACGAGCATAAAATGTATTAAGCTCGTCCGGGAGAGAGGCAACGGTGTTCATGGCGGAGTTTTTATTCTGTTTATAGTCCGTGATGATGTTAATTCCCTGCCACATACTTCTGGAGTCAGTGGTGTTGAACTGTTCTTCAATTTTGTGCCTGTACTGGTGTTTGGCTGCACGGATGGAGTTACGGAGGGCATAACTGGCTTGTTTACGCTCCTCCACGTTCCCGGAATTAAAAGCAGTGGTCCGCGCAGTAAGTGCTGCGCGAACATCGCCGTTAACCCAGGGTTTCTGGTTGGGGTAGATCCGTATATTTTTTGTCGGAACAACGTCCTCTACGCACTTCCTGATGAAACACGTTACGCTATCAGCGTAAACCTCGATGTCGTCATCGGAGGCAGACCGGAACATCTCCCAGTCCGCGTGATCAAAACAGTCCTGTAGCGCAGAGTCTGATTGGTCCGACCAGCACTGGATCATTCTAATGGTGGGTGATTCCCGTTTCAGTTTCTGCCTGTAAGCGGGCAGAAGCAGAACGGAGGAGTGGTCTGATTTGCCAAATGGTGGGCGGGGGAGGGATTTGTAGCCATCCCGGAAAGGAGAATAGCAATGATCCAAAACCCGGTCCCCTCGTGTGTTAAAGCTGATGTGTTGGTGGTATTTTGGTGCTATTGTTTTAAAGTTGGCTTTGTTGAAGTCCCCGGCAACAATGAACGCGGCCTCAGGGTGCGCGGTTTCCTGCTCACTTATACTGCCATACAGTTCCCTGAGTGCCCGGTCTGTGTCGGCTTGTGGGGGGATGTACACAGCAGTGATAATGACTGCTGTGAATTCCCTCAGTGGCCAGAATGGTCGACACAGAAGCATGAGAAATTCCAGATCAGGAGAGCAGAAAGACCTGATAAAATGTACATTCCTCTGATCACACCATGATTTGTTGATCATAAAACATACACCTCCACCTCTGCTTTTACCTGAGAGGTCTTTCGCTCTGTCCACTCGGTGCACGGAGAAACCCGTGGGTTCGATGGCCGAGTCTGGAATCTCCGTGGACATCCAGGTTTCCGTAAGACAGATAACACAGCAATCTCTCGTCTCTCGTTGGAAAGAGATCCGCGCTCTCAGCTCGCAGAGCTTGTTGTCCAGAGACTGAACATTTGCCAGTAGTATACTGGGTAGCGGGGGGCAATTTGCGCGACGTCTTACTCTGATGAGAACGCCGGCTCTTTTTCCCCTTTTCCGTCTGCGTTTCCGCGGCCGGGCAGCCCAAACAAAGGGCTCCACTGGCGTGTTTCTAAACCGCGGGTTGGCGTTGAGGAATGTGAAGTCCGGTTTTCGGTGTGTGATTGCCGAACCAATGTCCAAAAGCGTTTGTCTGTCGTACACAATAAGGCAGACAACATCCAAGACAAAAAAACACAAAACTGTAAACAAAACAAACAATAAACTGCAGTGTTTTGACGGAGCCCGCGACGCAGCAGCCATACTCGGCGCCATCTTGGGATTGCATCATTGCATCATTGCATGATGACCTTAAAGTCCTAGATGTCTGATAATGATTAAGAAGATCAGAAATATAGTGAGGTGCCAGCCCTTAAAAACAGTTCAAAATACCTTAAATCGTACTCTATGTTTGACTGGAAGCCAGTGAAGAGAGGCCATCTCAGGAGAAATACTGACACACTTCTTAATACCAGTCAGGAGCCTAACCGCAGCATTTTGTACTAAGTGTAGGCATGATAATGAAGCGTTTGGAAGCCCCAGTAACAATGAGTTACAATAGTCCAATATGGATTAAATGATAGCATGAATAACAGTCTCTAGATCCTTGAAAGACAGGCAGGATTTGAGTTTGGCAAAAGGCCTAAGCTAGAAAAAGGCACTTTTTTACCACAGAGTTTATTTGCATGCCAAATTTTAAATCAGAATCAAAGATGACACCCAGATTCCTCACCTGAGTCTGTACATTAGTTGTCAGTGGGCCAAGACATTTAACCATGTGTTAGGCCGATTGAATATACATCTCTAAAATAAATGGGTAATTTACTGAATTCCCAACAATTACCTCATTTTTACATTGTTGACCACAGCTCTTCAAATGTAATTTATTTAAGTGACGGTCTTGCAAAGCAACTGTCAACTGACAATAGTCATACAATATGTTTCTATTTAGTAGACTGTTCTTAAATAGATGGAATTTATAATCATTTTCAGTTGTAATTTGCTAAATTGTACATTGAATGTGACACAGATCAGATTTATGGGTGATCTTTCAGCTTCAGGTACAAAACAGCCAAACTAAGTGTTTCTAACATGTTCTCGTGGTTGCCAAGGCATTGCTATGTGGTTGCTTAGGTGTTTCCACAGGATATTTATGTCATTTTTGTGTATATATATCAAGGAATTGTTGCATTAAGTTTGAGTTACTTTGAACTAACATACAATTTCCAATACAGCTTAATAGCTCGGTATGGACGAGTTCGATGAATGTGCACTACGACTGCATTGTCATACTCCACCAGTCCTGTAGAGGGCAGAACAGAGTCGAGTCAAAAAAATTACTAGTTGTTTCGAAGCGCTCGAAACACCACATGCTGAGGACATCTGCTGGTCACAGGCATGTAAATGCAATGAGAAGACTCGAGTCAAAAGCCTCTACAATGACATAATGCATTGGAAATTATTAGGGAGCCAAGCACTATTATATCTGTTAGTATTATTAGGGGCCAAGCACCGAAGATGCTGTGGCACCCATTGGGGAGGAATAATAATAATAATAATATTAATACTAACAAAAACAAAAGGAGTCTATGGCAGTCCATATAATTGTTCGTAGGAAAATTATAAAAATTTGGCACACTGATAGGAGTGGTCATGAATAGTCCCCATAGCAAATTTGGGACATCTAGGACAAACTCCATAGCGCCATCACCAGTCCAAATATGAAATTTTCTTTTGCATGTGTAACAATGTTGCTGACACTGGTGTTTATGAAGTAAAGAACCCAAGTGCAAATTTATTCAAACTCATGATATCCAAAACCCTAACTACAAACACGAATGAAACATAAACAAACTTGACTTGACATAAACTTGAATTCACAACCAAAGTTACATTAAACAAGATCTGACAATGGACAAAGGAAAACACAAGGCTTAAATACATTAACAAGGGTAACAAGACAAACAAGTTAACCAATGAAAAGACAGAACTGATAACAAGATAACTAGACAATAAACCATTGAAAACAAGACACATGAACATGGAGGGAATCATGAAATCACATGACATGGGGACCACATGACATGAAACAGGACCTAGAATTTCAAAATAAAAGACATGAAAAACATGACCCAACAAAATACACATGACATGACCTAGAAACAAAATTATGAATGCATCCCCATATATTATAACTCTTGGATGATGATGTTTACAGTTTAAATGTTTCATATCCTAAAATCATGGTGTTGGTGTCTATTGATTCCTTAGGTCATGCGGATTTCAACTATACATATTTTTCTCATGTCAGCCATAATCCCCTTTCTGCCGCATTGAATTTAATTTTTTAAGTGATATATTTTTTAAAAGCAACCATACAAAGGAAAATTAAGAAATTTGGCACACTGATAGGGGTGGTCATGAATAGCCCCCAAACCAAATTCTCTAGGCCACATACTCTATAGCGCCACAACCATGTCAAAACCTCTTACCATGTCAGTCCAGTGGCTGAGTGGAGCAGTGGTTAGAGCCATGAAGGTTCCTGGTTCAATGCTCAACTCTGTGGGTCATGCATTAGAAATGTGTGTGGTTATGGAGATTTATGTATTGCGCTTACTGAATGGAGGCTGGGCTTTTCCCAATCAAATGTTGATTTGCTTCTTTGATGAAAAGTTACATGAAGATACAGTTGATCATGGTAAAAGCTGTGCTTGGCTATGATTAATCTAAGCTTGGTATGCCCCTTTGTTTGACTGGCAAAGTTGAAGCTGTGGGTTAAAATCTGTCTGGGGCAATATTATCTATGCTTGCTCTGTGAGATCTTTGGGTTGTGCAATGGTTGCCATGCTGGTGCTTGGCCCTGTAATTTCTGCTTGTTGCTATATTTAGTAGTATTAATATTATTCCTCCCCTATGGGAGTCTATGGCAGCCCATTGATCCGTTTGTAGGAACTTGATGAAATTTGGCACACTGATAGCACATTAATATTAAGTTGATTATGGTGACATCAATGATTGGGAGTGACTGCTCCATGCTTGGTATGTCCCTTTGGTGACCTTCAGTGTTGTGGCTCTGTGGTGCAGTGGACTGTGCAGTGACCTGTTGAATCGGTTATGCTGTGCAATGCTTGCCATTTTGGTGCTTGGCCCAGTAATTGTTGCTTTTTGCTATATTTTACTGCCATGTATTTGTCATATATTTTTCATGGTTGTCTGTAATATCTTGGAATAAACAGATCTGATTATTTGGAAAATATGCCCATATAAGTTGGTCTTTATATGATTACTGTTTAAAAATAATTTTATTTACCAAACTATTTATTTTATATTATAAAACAACACTACACAACAATTCTTGTTGTATAAAGAAATTTTACAAATATTTATGCTTTGACAGATTGTGCAATAAACATTTGAAAACATAACAATATAGTAATAAGCAAACTTTTGACAACTTTTGGACTTGAACTCATCATTTGAGTGACTAATTGACAAACGTGTTAACCACTAATCTTTGCAGCAATTTACGAATGTACTAACTAATAAATAAGAAAGTGAAGGTGCATTATCATGTACAATAGTTGAAATTCCAGATTCACCTTTTGTAAAACAAACAAATCTCTTTTAATATAAAAAAAAAATCTATGTCTCTCTCATGTGTTTTTCATAAACACATTATAGAAACAATATTTTATTTATTTTGGAACACAACTCAAGGTGATCGACAGGGAAATTAAAATGATTAAAATTAAAATCTGCAACCTGTCTGATTTTACGGATCTAATATATTTTTGCACTGACTCAAGATCAGTTACAGCCTGCATTTAACACTAATTCAGGGTTTCACTGTGGGATCAACGCCCCCTAATGTAACCGTGAAACATTTAGAAAGAGTTCCTTGTTTGCTGAAATCATGTGATTTGACCAGTTTCATACACGCTCCAAAGCACTGGTTTAAAACAAATTATTCTTAAAGGTTTCAAAGCTTCATGTTTCGAAAGCACCCATCACTACACTACAGTTAGGGTGCTTACAGGGAGACCTCAGACAGATTTTGGACACATAGACTGCGAAAGGTACATTTAGAAGGTGTGCACAACAGAGGGTAGAGGTGGTCACAGATAGAGATGGCTATTTAAAATATATCTTTTTTGGCAATGTACCAGTAAACATTGAAACTCTTCTCCAGGCTCTCTCTCCACAATTACAATCTTTTTAGCCTGACAGAGAAAGATAATAGAGGACAGGGAATGAATACAATGCATATTTGAACTTGTCAGCCATGTTTTTCGTTTTAACAGTGTGGCTAGTCCCACCTCTCTGAGATTCTCATTGGTCAGCAGAGTGTGTTGCAGCAAATGTTGAAATGTTCTCAACTTCTGGTCGCATGACAGAGCTTCATTATCAGAAACCTTTGCGTTTTCCCTGTCCGTCCATCTGGCGCAGCCTTAAATCTAGTGTGTAGGCGCCCTTAGTCCTGTTTGCAGATTCCATACAAATGAATGGGGAGAACTTGTTTCCAACCTTTCTGTTGAAGCCTACAGGTACTTCTGGCTTCCATTGACTGTTGACAGCTGCTGAATTTTTTTGGAACCCTTACTCTAGTCAGTACCCTAACCCAACCCCCTGCGCTAATGGTACAGCCCACAGTGCAAATTGCAAGTCACCAGGACTATCATCTGTCTCTTGTTATAGTGATGGTGGAGGGAGACCTGAAAAGGCTGACAAAGAGCATCAGTTGGCAGAAAGTGGGAACAGAGAAACTCCTCCTGTTTGTACAACAAGACTGATTGACTCATTTAAGTGTGATTATTTGGCCATTGAGTGCCATTTTTGTTTGAGTTTTGTTAATGAATCTGAAGAGTAATAAAATACACAGGTTGACTGTTTCCGCTGCCTCCTGACTCCTCCGTTTGCCCTGAGAATATGATCTCTTTTACAAACGTATTTATGTTGATATTGTTTACAATTATACCACATTCTACTTGCACTTTTGTTAACTATAGTTCTTCCATTGTTGCCATTTGTAATGCCATAACCTCTAAGACTATAGTTGGCTCCTTATTACCGTCAAAAGGAGTAAAATAAAATCGAATTAAAATTAAGTCTAATTGACTGAATAGTACATGACCGTGGCAACATTTTTGCAAAACAAAATTACATTCATTCACATGTTTTACTGCAGTTTCCAAGTAAAATGGCCAGCGCCTAAAGCAAGTGAAATGGTACCGTAATCAGATGAGGTTGGTCTCTAAATGTGTTGTTTTTTAAATGATGCGTTACAGTAAGGGTGTTTTCAGACCTGTAGACTGTTTGCTTTGTTCCGAAACGGGGACAAAATTGTTGAAATGTTGCATTTTCACAAGGCAACATTTCATAGCAGACCAAAACTGTCAATAAAAGTCACATGTGAGCAAGCTTTCCCCTAATTGGTCACTATGTTTGTTCACTGTTCCAGGATTAAGCTCATCCATTGATATTCTGGTTAAAAATATATGCCTGTTAACAATTTGTCAACCATTAAACATTTTCGAGAATTTTCGAGCGTCACCAGTTAGAGGTTGTGCTACAAATACAAATGATCCGTCACTCAGATTGATATGAGTTGTAAAGTTTCTGTCATGGTTATTGTCACTCTACCATGTACACGAGTGCAACAGTAGGTGAAAGTCTTGTGTGCAGTTCCGAGCAACATTGCAGTCATGACAGTGACGAGACATAAATCAATTACAATAAACAACATATTTACACAACACAATTTACATATCAAATGTACATATACTTACACAACACAATACTATTATACAATGTACATTAAACAATACACACAATATAGAATACACATACAATAAAAAAATAAAAAATAAGAGTATATAAAAATATATATGCAGTTGTTATATTGTGGAGAATATAATTATGACAGTCCGATTAACCTCTCAAAGCATTTGCTAATGATGGGGGTCAGAGCAACAGGACGCCAGTCATTTAGGCAATTGATTTTGGCTTGCTTCGGTACAGGCACAATGGTTGACATTTTATTTCTAGCGTTATCCTTGGGCTTGGTCTTCAAACAGGTTTGCCTCATTGACCTTTTTGTTGCGGGGTTAGGGTTAGCATGGTTGAGCCCATAAAGTCTTGTATTCCTGTTGGGGATAAGGGTTGGAGTCTTTACGAGACCATTAAACCGGTTTTAAAGTGGGATAATTTTATCTCAGCCTGTGTCTCGGAGGGCTCCCTCTCATCATCCCAGCCCAAGGACAGCAAAACCCCTCTGGTCAGTCCAGTTCCCTGTATCCTGCCACCCAGACTGACCACAGTCCAGCGGCCACCATTCAGATTAACCTCTCATCAGCTGGACCTCTCATCAGCAGTCACTGTACTGTCTGACCGGTGCCCAGAGACTGTCACTGGTCTCAACCTATGTCAAGCAGCCACCACTGACCTCTCCCTCTGCCCAGCAGCAACCTCTGATCTGTCGAAACCCTGGATGAATATACTGGGCAGGGCCCAACTGCTCAGACCTTTCCTGGTCTCCAGATTCTCCTCTGGCTCTGTCATGGTCTCCTGGTCCACCTTGGTCTCCTGGTCCACCCTGGTCTTTACTAGTTTTCTCCCATGTGAGTTTAGTGTTTCCTGTTTACATTTTTGTTAATAAAATATTCATTTTTTGCATTCCTGCATTTAGGTACCAATTCCTACATATCACGTGACAACGTGTGAGGTTGATCATTGATGCTCCTTGTTACCAGATTTGAAAGCCACATCTCGGGCTCTGGGCAGAGAATAACCCTCAGCATTGAGCCAGGGTCTCTGATTTTGTTGGATTGTAATGGATGTATTTGCTTATATAATAAGTTTGTTCTACCCAATATGTGACAGCCTCTCTGAACATGACCCAATCAGTCAGATCAAAACAGTCCTGCAGGGCTGAGCTTGTTCCCTCTGGCCATACTTTAGCCCCGTTCCCCCTACATTCCTTGTACTTTACCCTTAGTAAATTTCAAGATTCAAATTCTTAAGAGGAACTGCATGAGTAGGGTTTGGAGATGGAAAAGACTAAGTTCCAGGTAGTCAAGGATTGGCCAGTGCCTACTTGGGCTTCACCAACTTTTATCTGCGATTCAATCAAGGCTTTAGTATCATTGCAGCCCCACTCACTTCCTTATTAAGGGGCAAGCCCAAGAAATTGGCAACGTCAGAGTTGGCACTACAGACATTTGTGAAAATGAAGGTGAGCTTTACTTCAGCACCCAGTCTAAAACACCCAGATCCTAAAATTCAATTTATTGTTGAAGTTGATGCCTCAGACTGTGAAATTGGAGCTTTACTCTCCCAACATTGTGTGAAGTGTAGGTCAGAGCAGGGGTGGGGTGTGAGACTGGGCTTTTTAAATATACAGTAAAACACATTCAGGTCGTCAGCCAGTTGTTGATTCCCTACTGTGTTGGGGGATGGTGTCTTGTAGTTAGTAATGTCTTTCAGGCCTCTCCACAATGATGCAGGGTCGTTAGCAGAAAACTTGTTTTTCAGCTTCTCAGAGTAGCTTCTTTTAGCCACTCTAATCTCCTTTGTCAGTGTGTTTTTGGCCTGATTATACAAGATTTTATCCCCACTTCTGCAAGTATTCAATTTGGCCTGACAAAGCTGCCTGAGTTTTGCTGTAAACCATGGTTTGTCATTGTTTAACATTAAATAAGTACTAGTAAGAATGCACATATCCTCACAGAAACTGATATATGATGTTACAGTATCTGTGAGCTCGTAAAGATTGGTGTCTGCAACTTTAAAAACACTGCAGTCAAAGCAGGCTTGAAGTTCCAACTCTGCTTCATTGGTCCATATTTTTACAGTCTTTACTACAGGTTTAGCTGATTTAAGTTTCAGCCTGTAGGTCAGAAGAAGTTGAACCAGTCAGTGATCAGAGAGTCCCAAAGCAGCTCTAAGGTCAGAGCAATATGCATCCTTTAATGTTATGTAGCAGTGATCCAGTATATTTCTGTCTCTGGTGGGGCATGTAATGTGCTGTCTGTATTTTGGCAGCTAACAGGGGAGGTTGGCTCTGTTAAAATCACAGAGAATAATAATAAGTGAGTCCAGATATTGCTGCTTCATGCCTTTCATTGATTATCATAGCCCCAGTATGTTGGGACATTATGGATGAGATTCAGCATGCCTAGCATCATGAGCCTTAATATTTAAAAACTGTCCAAATTTGTGGAGAGACATTGAATGTCTCATAATTTCTTTTAATTAAATGTTACCTTATCGTTTATGAATATCAGAGACGAGTTTTTGAACCAATTTAAATTCACCATGAAAACGCTCCGACCTAAACATAAATAAGCCCTTTTATTACTTTCTGCTATCAAAGCAACTGCAAGCTTTTTTTTCACTCTTCCAAATACATGTTTTCAATGTTTCAATGTGCGCACCTCCCACTTTTTACATGGCAAACTTGTAAAATCACCCCTCTGTGACACTTTCTGCAACTCATGATATGTGGAGGGCAATGCGGCGCTAGACGCTGGGTTCAGCCTCCAGAACCAAATTAAAACTGCCACAAGAAGTCTTCTGTAAGAGGCAAAGATGCAAAATCAAATGACAATCACCTCAGCGTCAGTCTCCATTGATGCATTTGATTACGCATGGGCGAGCACCCAGTTTAAGCCGAAGCAGACTTGTTTTGTTAATATTTTAATCGTATTTGTTTTTTGTAATATTGTGTTGTTCATATTTTAGTGGCCTCCGCTGTTACTGCGTGGGGAAAAAACATTCATCTGCTTTGTGTGGTGTCTCTGTTGTTCATCTGCTCTCTTCATAAATAAATAAATGCATAATGCTCGTCCTGTAAATTCATAATTAAAATGAAGATGTGAACGAAAATAAAAGCTATTAAATGTCTTATCATTAAAATATGACAAATAAAATGATGTGTAATAATAGATTGTACAACCCTGTCTGTCTGCCTGTCTGTCTACATATATATATATATATATATATATATATGTATTTTTGCATAGCCGAATTTCAAACATTACAAGTAAACACGCTACTTAGACGGACAGAAAACATGGACAAGTTCTTGAAAAGGAAAAATATTGACGATGGTTAACCTATGTGGGATAGTGGTGCACCGTATAATTTTGTAGTCGTAAAGGAGTGTGCCGTGGCAGAAAACAGGTTGGGAAACCCTGAACTAAGGGGTCGGTCGCAAGTTGTACAATCACAGTTGTAGCTGTTTTATGAAATAAACATTTATGAGATTTGTGTTAAACCTTCTAGAGGTCACGGTTTATTTTTCAGTTGTTATTGTTATGTTCATATTTACAATTGTATTTATGATCATTGATTTCAAAATCATATGATAATGTGGCAGGGGCCGATTGCGGGCAGTGGTGCGGGAGAGAGAGATCGTTTACGGACATGTCCATCGTGTGTGTTCGTCTTTTTGTTTAAGTTTTTCATTAAACTATTATTTACATTGTCTAGCCGGTTATTGCCTCCTCCTTTCCCTTCTTAAATCCCTTTACACTGGTGCCAAAATCCGGGAAGGAGGAGGGATTCCAGTCGCGGAGTTCTTGACACTGCTGTCCACTCGGGGGAGCGCCTCTGCCTTCCGCCGTGGGAGGGAGTAGCCCGACCGCATGGATGAGGTGAACAGCCGCTGTCCGCGAGGCGAGTTGGGACTGGACTCCCCGACCGCCTGGAGCAATGGAGCCGCTGCCAGGGGTGGAGTAGTGCCCTGCCATTCCCCAGAAATGCGGAGGGGTCGACAGAAGACCGCCGTCCACGAGGGGAGGATGGAAGTGACACCCCGACTGCCTGGAGCGGTAGGGCCGCTGCCAGGGGCAGAGGAGTGTCCCCAGGAGCCACCATGAACACGGAGGGGCGTTCTTTCCACTGGGGGTCATGGGTCTGACTCCGGTCCACCCGGGGAGGAGTGGCTGTCGTCTGCCTGAGAGGTTGGAGGAGTGATCGGGGACCATGCGATGGTGTATCAGAGAACTGGCGAGTAAGTTTTTTGGGGTTTTTTTCCCCATCTCTCTCTCCTCTCTCTCTCTCTCACTGCCGTTCCACATTGGCGTTTTCCCTCTCTTTTAAATTTTACAGTGTTTTTTTTGGGGGGTACTACACTGTTACAGGAAGTACCCCCCATTTAATTAATTCTGTATCCCTCCCCTTGTCCCCTCCCTCATCCAGGTAGACGGGGATAACCTGCCGGCAGACAGGGCAAAAGACACGCTCCTCCCCAGGGAAAGAGGGGGGGTGTATGTCGTGCATACTCCCCTGCCTGAGAGAACGAGGGAGGAATGTGGCAGGGCGGAGGGCGGAGGGCGGAGGGCGGGGCCGGGTCGTGATTATACACACCTGGTCCCTTATCAGGCTAATTAAGCCTCCGAGAGGGATAAAGGCCGATTGCAGGTGGTGGTACGGTAGAGAAAGATCATTTATGGACATGTCCATCATGTGTGTGTTTTGTCCTTTGTTTAAGTTTATAATTAAAGTATTATTTATATCGTCAAGCCGGTTCTCGCCTCCTCCTTTCCATTGAATTACGTTACAGATAATTTTCGTATTTTCCCACCTGTTGTCACAGAGTGATTTTTAGGTCACTGCAAAAGCGGCCCATGGAAGAAGTTGGAGAGAGTTTGGATTTTGCGGGAGGTGGTTATATATGATTTGTTGACCACTTTGTAATTTTTATTATATTTGTGTTTCATTCGAAATATTTTTTCTTTAGAAATGTTTAGAAATTTTTCTTTTAAAATGTTTTTTTTATATCTTTAAAGACTTTTTTAAAAGAAAAATTGAATGGTTGAAGTGAAAATGCGTGCAAAATTCCACAGCTTAACCTGAAAGACAGATGGTTAATACATAATTGTATTAAGACACTGTTAATACAAGCCATGAATTGTGTATCACTTGATAAATATGATTATTAACGCTTCTATTCTCTTTAAATTAACGTGTGCCTATAACACTCCCCTTAATATGGCGACCCAATATGTTGCTTACATTACATGTATGGTTTTGCCAAACCCACTTGTGCCTAGACTTTGCACAAATATACCAAAACTTCATGGTCATGCCCATTGACTTTGCATGTATGAATTATTGTATGCTCTTTGCATTAGCACTCTTAAAGTACTTTAGGACCCATTAACTGTTAAACAAATGTTATCAATTAGAACAATACTGATAATGTGGCTTTTCTATGCACATCTATTAGTGTTACGTACAGTATATTTCTTAAAAAACACATCATAAGGCATACACATGATGCCTGTTAAAACCAATTTTGTCAGCTGGAACAATACTGATAATATGGTTTTGCTATGCACATCTACTTGCGTTTATTTGTTTAAATTCAGTGCATATTTTAACGGTTCAGTTACGAATTAAATGTGACAACATCTAAATGCCCCAAGACTCCGTTTAATACAAGCAATAAAAACATGAAAATCAATCATTCTTGTATTTCTTGAAATGTTGGCTCAGTGTTCCCCCTTCTCCTTGTTAGTGATGTTTGGTTTCCTCCAAAGCCCTGTAATGTAGAACAATCTTTGTAGAATTCAGATGGGTTGCATAAGTTTTGTGGTCTGTGCCGAAATATTGTGGGAAGACAGGTTGAATCCAGAAAGCGATCTGCTCTGTGCTATCCTATCTCCAGCAGTGCAATGGTAACTGAAGTAGTGGGCATACTGTGAATTTATCAAAGAATGTATAAATATCAAAAATATCAATATTAACTTAAATGAATGGGTATGTTGAAAATAAATGTTTTTGAAACCTTAAGTTTCACTCTGTTCCTCACACGGAGCTATCGGATGGTTTCAGAAGAATTTAAATGCAACATGAGTCGTTTGGCAAGTTATTGTGACTGTGCTGCATGTTGAGTCTTTTGATTTCTTGATGTTAAAGGATGGGGTTGGGTAAGGGGATCTAAAATATCAATATGAATGCACAATGTAACAAACATTATATTAAACAGGCTCAATAAATCCAAAGATTGCCAAGCCTGTGAAGGAATCATCCAAACTCAGGTGAGAATGGCATGAAAATGACATTTTGATGAATCCGGCAAAAAGTTGCCGTTTTGGTCATGACACTGCCCTGATCCCTACACACTGTACCTGTTGGGAACCTGGCAGTCATTTTGCAACAGAAAGTTTTCTGAGCAATAAAGTTTAGCTCTTGTATGCACTTAATAGTGCATTAAACCATTGTCATGCAACATGATCACACAGAAAATCATTATGTTAGTTTTGAATCTCTCAGCCTGATCTCAAGTTTGAAATCAACAAAACCATCCTCCCTAACCTAAACCATAAACCTAAACAATTTGATTGTGTGTCCTCATGTCACGTGTCACTTATACTGTATGTCAGTTGTGTAGAATCAGAACTACTGTAGCAATGCCAATTCGCAAATGAATCCCTCTTTGAATCGGTTCTTTTCAATGAATTGTACTGTTCACTCCTACACAGAATCATTTGGAGTATTTTCTCACACTGTTATGTACACAGAGAGCATACTGGACACTGGGTGAAGTGGATATTTACCTAAAATCCATTGCAAGTACATCCTACTCTTTGCCAATCTTTTGTTGATGAAGAAGTTCAATACCTTTTTCTTTTGTAAAGCCTTTTTATATTTATTGTGACTTTACATTTCTTTCATTTATTTGCATTTCTTAATTGTTTGTTTGTTTGTACAGAATCCCATACTTCTAGATATCATATAAAACAGGTGATCAGTTTTCCCATCAATTCAGAATCTTTGCACTTTCAGCTGCATTGATGGAATGTGGAGGAATCACATTAGACTCTTACTTGTCCTTCTGAGACCATGACCCAGTGGTGAAAAATGCCTGTCTGGCCTTTATCTTCATACCTGAAACAAGCCCATTGTCCAGGACTGTTTTGGACAGTTGGATTAGGGCCCTGACAAAGGCAAGATTCTTGTGCAGAGAGTGAATAGACCTTTGAGACCTACACTGACAGAGGCTTCATCTCATCACCTTATAATTGCAACCATGAATGTGTCTTTAACTGCCCGTTCTTCCTTACATTGCAGAGACTCAAAAAGATGGCACAGTAAGAAACACTGAACTTTGTTTAAACAAGGAATAAAATCAGGGCAGTTTCATATCATTTTTTAAACACATGCATTTTATCCATATGCAGTATGTTATGACACAGAATGTTAAATGAACTGTTTCAGAAAAAATAATGGACCGTCGATAGAATTAATTTGTAATGTTTCTAATTATGGCTAATTTAACTATGGCTCATTTAAACATATAGTTGCAACACATTCTCACACCCAACTCGTCACATATTGACGGTTTTTTGACAGGACCCCTTGGCGTCACATTTTAACGCTTTGGGTATACCTTTGGCGTCATTTTTCAAAACCGTCAATATGTGACGACTTGGGTGTGAGAATGTGTTGATATGAGAGGACTGTGGCACACAGTCATAATTCTGTAGTACAGTAACATGAACTTTAAAACCCAAAGAAATAATAATTAAAATATTCTTACAGTACCCCAAACATTGTGTTTATAAAAACAACAGTAACATTGAACTTAACCAATACATTTCCAGAGGAAAAGAAACTCCTTTAACACTTTACATTAATATTCCTTATATTAAGGGTTTATAAAAGGTTTATTAATGTCTAATAAGTAAATTATAAAATGCATTATAAATCATTTATATGCAGCTGCATAACAAAATGCATAAAAAAGGTAACTTTCATGCAATACTTGCCAAATAGTTAGCATTAGAACTTGTTATAAATGTTATTAATGCTTAAGAAATGCGCTTATTCATGCCAACATTCATCAAAAACCTCAAATGCCCTAATTCGTGATTTATATCACAATGCAGCAAATATAGACTATTATTGTGAGAATAAAAGGAGGGATTGGTAGCACTTTATAATAAGGTTACATTTGTTAAATGCTACATATATATCGTTTTACAGTATTACTGTATTTAATATTTAATGTTAGTTAATAAAAATACAGTACATTGTCCATTGTTAGTTTATATTAGTTCATAACACATTAACTGATGTTAAAATATACAACTTTTGATTTTATGTGTTACAGTATGCTGAAATTAACATTAACTATGATTAATAAAGGCTGTAAAATTATTGTTCACAGTTAGTTCTTGTTAACAAATGTAACCTTATTTTAAAGTGTCAGAGAGTTTTGTTGTAATTGAAACATGTGCGAAACAACTTGAGTAGGTTAAACTTTCACTTTAAAATAAAGGGTCAAGTTTTGAGTCTGTTTGGGAACAGCTTTGTAAAGCCAAAACTAATTAGATTTAATTGCTGGTTTAATATTGTAAAGTAAACTTGAATTAAGATTTCTGCAATAGGGCAGCAATTACATTCATTTCTAAACAAAAAATAAGTTGTAATTATGTTTAAGATATCCTTAATCTACATTCAATAAATTTTTATTGTCTTATTTGTGCTTAACTGGTGCATTATTGTAGAACTTTAAAATAAAGTGTTACCACAGCAAATATGGTAAACACATAATAAATGTCAAACAAATAAATAACTTGAATAAGTATAATTTTAACTTTAGAACTGGGGGCCAATAATCTTTATTAGAGGATTTCAGAATGTGTATCAGGAGGAAAAAATATAAGAAAAAAAATAGAAAAGCCAAAACTAATTAGCTTCAATTAGTAAGCTTCAGCTTAATATGGTTTAGTAAACTGGATTTATAATGGATCTCTAAAATAGAGCATTTATTTGCAATACTTTCTACACAATAAATGTGATGTTTAATAAGTTGTAAATTATGGCCAAGGTAGCCTTACAGTTCATTCAGTTAATTATTAACTGAGATCTTATTCATGTTTAACTAATGCATTTCTGTGGACCCTTTAAATAAAGCATTACACTTTAGGTTTATAAGTCTATGTGTCTACTTTGCATCGAGATACAATTTCATAGGTTACTAATGTGGAATAAGTGTTATTAAGCATTTATAACATGAAATATAATGGCTCACTATTTGGCAGGTATTGCATGAAGGTCACTCATTTTATTTATGCAGTTATAACCATGTATCAACTTTTTAAAATGCGTTTGTAAATGTATTATCAGTCATTAATGAACCCCTTTCTAAATCCTTAACAAACAGAACATAAATGTAAAGTGTTACCATTTATTGTGTTACAAAATAAGGCACATACTGCTAAGCATAATATAATATTCAAATGTAACCTGAAATCACTCATGTACTAAAACATTACAAAAAATATATTCAAACACTGAAGAGAAAAGCAAAAATGGACAATAGGCATTTTTTTCAGCCAAAATATGGTTTGTCGCTTTTTTTAGGATGGCCTGTGAGTACAAGATGGGAATACGCTTGCATATACGTAGATGACCTCCAAGTTGATAAACATGGACTAAAAGCCACAAAAGTTGGATTTTGATTTGATTGTGAATTCAATTATTACAACATGCTAAACATATTCATAAAATGAATATTGATAACGATAATCACGAATAATACAATAATTACAATTCTTCGAAACTTGTTGAATAAACTGGGTAATGCCATTGATCAAAAGTCAGGACATAACAATAACACAAAGAAAGTATATATGATTAATATTTTCTGGCAACGTAGCAGAACTCACTGTACAAAAGCACACGTTTCCTTGTTGCGTCATTACACTCTGTCCACATTTTAGGACAGAAATGAGCGAAGAGAGTGCAAAATGAGCATTTTAACTCAGAAAGATTCTGTTCGTTCACACATAGTCTCTTTTGTCAAAGCCACTGGGCGCTGCAGAGCGTGTGGTGGAGTAAACCATCCTGCTGGGTGGGCCGAACCTGTTCTCCTCCTGCGGGGGGCAGCTGCAGCAGAGAATACCCCCTCCTATGAGCATAAGGGCAGAGGCCCCCCACCCTAGGTAAAGAGATGCACCTATTTCCCTTTTCTGAGGCTCGATGATTATGGGGTTGTAGAAGTCCCTGATGATACTGTGAGCAGACCAACATACAGGGATCAATAGAACGACTGCCACACAAATGAAGGTGACCCCCGCGGTGATCATAACTCGGGGTTTGATGCGCTCCTCTTCGACACATTTAGTGCACTTGGCCCCAACCATGGCGAGTAGGAGCCCGAGCACGCCCATCATGATGGCGATCACACAGAGAGCCCGAGCCGCCTGTAAGTCTGAGCTGAGCGCCAGCATTGAGTCATAGACTTTACATTGCATCTGTCCGGTGCTCTGGACCACACAGTTCATCCAGATTCCTTCCCATATGGTCTGTGCTGTTACAATATTCACCCCGATGAAAGCTGTGACCTTCCACATGGGCAAAGCACAGGACACGATTCCCACAATCCAGCCTAACATGGCAAGTGTGACTCCTAGTATCTCCAACCCTAAAGCAGCCATTCTGATGACTCAGTCTTGTAGAATGTGCACAAGAATTGAATTTGCAGGTTCCATACGCCAAAGAAAGCTCTCAGCACAAGGGTTCAATGCTTTATAATAGCCTACAAAGATGTAGGTGGAGTCATGTTGGGGAAATGTCTCGGGGGATTGGCTAAACTTTGCCGGACTTGAAGTGAGCTTAACCTTGGCATGGAAACAAGTCAGTTTAATGATTTAGCTCTCTTCACACGGTATTTGCCACTTGGTGATCAAGTGCTGGATTGATAGCCGGAGCCCAACCGTACTGGTTAAAGGATAACTGAAAAGACCACCACAGGTTTAAACATTTGAACAAAGCTTCCAATGGCAGAAGATGAAAGAAATGCATGCTTGTTGTATAAATATAAGTAAATACGCAACATTGCCTCACAGATGCACGTTACGATACCTACATTTTTGCAAAATCATTTTACGTGCCTCATTGTACGTATCGTGGCAGTTTCCTGGTGAAATGAACACTAGAGGCACTACAACAACAAGGACTTTTTTTCATTTTACAAATCACAAGTAAAATGGCAGATTATCAATTCATAAACCTGTTCTTTTCACCATGTTTGAAATGCTACCTTATGACATCTAAACACTTTTACTATAATTCACGTGTAATGAATCGCGCAATGTCATTCTACAAAAATGTCACCCCAGTCACGAAATTGTTTTTAATGAGTTCAGGCTGTAACTATATGTACCGGTAGGCATGTGCACTCAACGGTCACACATCAGACTCGCCGGCATACGGAGGTAAATCATGGACAAAATATATTTAAATATCCGTGAAAGTCAAATTTGGCAATATTTGTGCTGACCTCAAACCTGTATACACCTTTCCTAGGACTTGGTATGGATCAAAAGCGTTTTCTGAGGTTTATCTTGATATCATTTACTGGGTGTTTTTCCATTCACCACCACTGTTTACCACTGCGGGGAAAAAGTGACATCACTGAAACAGTTACTTGAATGTTACTTACAATTACTGCCATTAATTGTGCATTGTTAAGTAACATTCAACACATCAAAATGTAAAAAATACAATGCAAATAAAAAAATTAACAATGTTAATAAATCACTTAACACGATGGTGCAAAAACATGATGGTGCCAAAAGTGTCCTTTTGCGCCTCCTGGTGGTGATTTTGCGAACGTGTCTCGCGTATGAGAATTTAAAGTTTTACCGCCCCATTAATCGCTGCAAAAGTAAGGTTCATTCTGGTTGGATACCCACTGTACACCAAATAGGCATTAGCTGCACTTTAAACAAATTTAAGCTTCAGTTTAATTGTTTAATTTAATGTCAAATTAATGTAGTGCCAAATTGACAACCTGCATTTTGAATATAATTGAATATAATTAATAATGAGGTAATAATTTAATAATAATAATAATAATAATATTTAGTAATGATTTTTGTAAATCTGAAAACACATAAAATCAAGCCAAATGGATGAAAAATATGCACTTGACTTGACTTGATATGTTCCACTGTTACATCCACTTGTTTGAGGAGACAATAATGTAAACTCAATATGAAACAACTGATTCTCTTGGTCTCACTTGAGGAGCCAGTGAAGTCAATAGAGAAAGAATCAACAATGCTTGACAGTTTGTCATTAGCTGCTATCAGGAGTCCAGAGTTTCTTGAGGCCGCATAACATTACACTCACCCCCTCAAACACACACACACACACACACACACACTGGACAAATCAGTCATGTATGCCTGGTGACCTTGCATTAGCCTTTTTAGTGTTTAATTTGCTGGTTAAATTAAATGCAACTATTTCAAAAGTAGAGCAAGCAAAAATATGTTACTTCTTTCAAAGCTTTACCACTAATAAAACCGCTACTAAATAATGTATTAAATACTTTTATTATGCCTGCACATTATAAATCTATATACAACAGTTAGTTCTGGTCCTCGAATCTGATTGGATGAGAGATGTTCCATGAGCACAGATGGTCTGACACCATCAGCACTCCGACACTTCACTGTGTGTGTATCACTCCGCTTGTGTTCATGCCATTCTAAACTAAAGTGTTAAGAGCTACTGTATCAGTGTCTCTTATGTCTATTTTTTATTTTATTTTTTAGCCAGCAGGTGGTGGCAAAAGAAAATTTTTGTGTGTAAAATGAGCAGTTGGTGACATGAAGTGAATCCATCAGACATTGTTTACAATAGAACAGTGCTCCTTGATCGCTTGTATTACAACTACTACACAACTACAGCTAGAAAATAGCTTTAAACCGCTTTAAACAAACAACTTTAGGATGATGGCTCATCACAGCTGAGGGACACAACAGACAGATTAATTACACAACTCATTACATCTTACTGGAGTTTCAGATTAATTAGACAACTCATTACTTCTTACTGGACATTGCGGTTTCTAAAGTGAAAGGCCCTTGCGCACCGGCTACCGCAAAATAAAGAATTACCCACTGAGAAACTGATCTTCAGAAAGCTGACAGCATCTCTGCTTGGGTGTGGCAACAGGTGATCGCACACGCTCCGTCTCTTTCTCTCTCTCTCTCTCTCTCTCTCTCTCTCTCACACACACACACACACACACACACACACATCCATCATTTTTATCCAGTTTGGATGCATCATTTGGTTTGAACAAGCAATGACAGATTCTGATCAGTCGCAAAATAAAGTAGTTCCATGCACAAATGCGTTTTTATGACCGTTCTCAGTTTTTCCTAATTTTTAAAAATGTACTTGTTCATTGAACTGTTGTATATAAGCAATATCACACTAGCAATCATGCTAAATGCAGCAGTATTTTAGAAAGTCGAGTTATACTTAAGCAATATCACACAAGCAAGAGTGCGACATGGCCCTAAATCAGCACTGCTGTAATTGCCTACGGCACTCAGCCTGTGACCGAATCACAGCAGTGCTGATGTAGGGCCAAACTGGCTGTTGTCCCATGCAGACAACTGATTTCCTACATAGCTGTGCTAGTTTTTTGTCTCTTGTATCACTTTCCACATAATCAAATAATTTCAAATCACTTTCATGTCCAAATATTTATTTATTTGGTAAGTCGCCATGTAATAAGTAGGACAATGTCCAGTTATTGAGTCATTTTTACCAAATAAACACTGACATGGTGATCAGGACCCATCATTGTTGCATCAAACAATAATTCATTCAAACTCATGTGTTGTTGCTTATTTTCAACAACTTTAAACTTTAAAATGAATATTACTCAAAATGCCATTTATTAAATTTTTTTAATTCGAAATGAAGTTTGAAAGTGGATAGTTAATGACTGCCTGACAAAGATAGGTAAGTATGTTGGCCCACTAAAGCTTTACATTTATTCCTAATCACTGAATGCTTTGAGAAAGAGTTACAGCAGGTAATTACAGAGGCAGCCTCACAGCAATAAGGCAGGTGCTTTTATCTTCACTCATGGCCATCTCAGTTACGTTCCCCTGAATCAAGAATTGGGCACAAAGAGGTGCAGAGATTTACTAGAACAACCAGCACATTGTGTTCATTCACATCTGTGCCGACATGGAGAGTATCATGTATTTATGTGGCAGACCTTTAAAAGCAGGGTTGATTTCAAATAATCATAAAGTGCACTTTGCAACTAACTTTCACTATAGTTCCTCAGTTTTCCTAGTTTCTTTGTTTCCACAGTTTAACACTGATTTAATGTTAGTCTACATACATTTAGAGAAAAGAAATAAGGTAACTAAAAGGCTTTATATTGTATATGTAAACTACTTTCAGGATTGTAATCCCACCTTTTACATGACAAAATTAGACCACAAAACAAAGCAATTCATTTTTGCTGATATACAAATAAATGTGCATTTGTTTTTTAATAAAATATGTTTTTATTCATAAAACGTATAGAGTACAGCTGTGCCCTTGATTTGTTTCTAAACATGTTTCAAGTACTTATGCTTTGATTAATCAGGTGAATCTTGGAATTTGAGTAGAAATGTCAGTATCAATGATCACTATTTCACTGAGTCAAAGATCTACGGATTATTCATCTTATGTTTCAGTCATGCAAGAATTAGTTCAAAAGACAAAACCATTTACATTACATGGTTGCTAAAATAGTGGTTTATGCAATATTGATGAATACATACATATGCAAATATACAATAATGCTAATATGTCAACCATGTTGGTACACTACAAACTATCATTTTCTTAATCAGTATTTATGTCTTGTTTTAGTAAGTTAAAATGTCAAAACAGCCTTAAAATAAGATAATCCAATTGGCAAATAGAAAAAAAAAAAAAAAAAAGGTAAACAACAAGCATTTTCTTACTGAATATTTTTTTTGTCTTGTTTACCAATAAAAATATATAAACGTTCTAAAAAAAAAACGTTTTCAGAGAAATCAAACCAAATTTAGTAACGTTTATGTCTTTATGTATATTTTACTGGAAAATATGGCAGAATTTTTTTTTTCTTTTTATTAAAATCCAGCATCAAAGTTTAATGTGTTATTGATCTTTAAATACTCGTTGCCATCATTTAGCAGATGTGTTGGCTTTACTCTGAAGGTCTTAAATGTGCAAAGATTCTGAGCCCTCAAACATAGTCCCTCCTGTCATATCCATTAACAGAGATAGATTTGACCCCTGAGTAGTCCACTCTTGTAGGTACGGCATTGTTCTGTGATTTTGAGGAGCAGGAACAAGACAAAATAGCTCCCCCTAGAATCAACAGGCAGGACGCACCCCATCCAAAGTACAATGAGTTCCCGAACTCCCTCTTTTGCGTGTCCTCCATGAGCGGGTTGCGAAAATCATGGATAATACCGCTGGCTGTCCAACAGATGGCCACTAACAATAGCAGCCCACACATTATGAACGTCCCACCAGCTGCCATCATGATGCGGGGCTTGCTTGCTCGGTCTGAGGTGCAGTTTGTGCACTTCGCACCAGCCACCGACAGCACCATGCCCACCACGCCTAGTAGCGTACTCACAACAGTGATAGCGCGGGCAGCTTGAAGGTCATCCGGAAGCCCCAGCATTGAGTCATAGACTCGGCAGTGCATCTGTCCTGTGCTTTGCACCACGCAGCTCATCCACAAACCTTCCCAGACGATCTGCGTGATTACGATGTTCTGGCCTACGTACGCCGCTACCCGCCACATGGGCAAGCAGCAGGCGACCATGATGCCCAGCCATCCCGCAACGGTCAGGATCATCCCCAGGATCTCCAGGCCGGCTGAAGCCATTGGCGCTGTGTGGATCTCTGCAGCTTCACCGACTGAGGTGTTTAGAGTCCAAGACACAGCAGAAAAAGATTAACTCCGATACTGGTGCTGCCCCCACTCTTGGAGACTTGCTTAAATGAAGAGATGGTGAAAGAGAAAAAGGGAGAGGGAGGGAGAGGGAGAGGGAGAGATACAATTTCTACCTTCTTTATGCTGCTAAGAAGATGGAAGGTGGAGTCTTGCATGGCATTATGTTTAGTGAAGTATAAGAGAAAGTAGGACTTTTATAGCAGGAGATGGCGTCATTGGAATGATCCAGCAAATTGCCTCATATCTGGATTTTTAAATATATGGCCCTGTATATTTAGCTTTATATTCTGCAACATCAAGCAATGTTGCAGAATACAAAGCAGCAATAATCTTCGGTATCATTTCAAATGAGTTTCCTTTTGTTAAATATATGTTTATATAAAGGGATACAAGAATGACTAATAATTCATTTACAAATGCATTATAAAACATTGATATGCTGTTATAACAACATGAGTAACAAAAATAAAATGAGTTGTTATAACAGCAATAATGTTTCCTTTTGTTAAGGGTTTATAAAGGGGTTCATTAATGACTAATAATTTATTTACAAATGCATTCAAAAACATTGATATGCGGTTCTAAATGTTTTTATTAACATGAATAAAAAGAGACTTTCCTGTACTACTTTGTGCCAAATAGTGAGCAATTTTAATGTTAAAAAAGTGTTAGTAAGCATTTATAACATATGAAAATGTAAAGTGGATACATATGATGCATATATTAAGGTGTTAGAAGCCCATGTACGCAAAGTTTATTAAGGTTTAATCGTCATCAGGCTTTATTATGTTACTGTATAGTGTACACTGTATGAGCATGAAGACCTGCAAAAGCCAACTAGGACTAGGTAAAACCATTCTTTTGAAATCAACATGACAAGGAAAGTGACAAGACAAGTGAGTCAAGACAATACAATAATGAATATAAACAAAAAGCGGTCTACAGCTAAATTACATAATCTCTCCTTTTTAGCATTTAAGCAGTTAAAATGCTCACTATTTGGCAAGTATTACATGAAAGTGGCACTTTTTATTCATGTTGTTATAACAGCTTATTAATGATATAATACATTAATAAACCTCTTTATAAATTCTTAACAACAGAAAACATTAAAGGGGTTATGTCATGCTTTTTTCTCGAGGTTCACTGATAATGTTAGTAAAGTGCTTTCTTGAATAAAAAACAGTCATTAAGTAATATAACATTACATTTTTCCTTCTGTCTTTGGCCTCTGTATGAAAAATGTGGTTTCTGTGTGCTTCACCTTTAAGACTGTTATGATTGCTAATATCTTTGCAGAGCAAACACTGGTTTTTCGCTGGGGTGTTAGGGGGTTTTGCAGTTGTTGTTTTTTAGGGTTTTTAGGGTTTACAGTGTTATGTCGTCATTGCAACAAAGTTGGAAAATTGGATATAACTTTAAACAGAAAAGGTTAGTTAGCAATTTTATCACACTAAACGTCTCGGTTACGTATGTAACCTCCGTTCCCTGATGGAGGGAACGAGACGTCGTGTCGAAGAAGCGACACTAGGGGTCTCTCTTGAGCGCCGAAAGATACCTCTGATCTATGAAAAAAGGCCAATGAGAGTTGGCGAACAGTATTTGCATACTCCGCCTCCGGATACGGATATAAAGGCGAGAGAAATACGCTCGTTCATTCAGGATTTTTCTGAGGAGCCGGGAGTGTTCCGGGCACCTCAGCGGCTCGGCTCAGCGACGTGGCCGGGAAGACACGACGTCTCGTTCCCTCCATCAGGGAACGGAGGTTACATACGTAACCGAGACGTTCCCCGTCTGTCGCTCACTTCGACGTCGTGCCGAAGAAGCGACACTAGGGGTCCACTTCAAAACTCGCCATGCGCTGAGCCGTGTACGTGTACTGCTGACACAGAAGCGGGCAGGTATTTGCACGTGCACAAGCGACCAACTGTGTTCAGGCTGCACGTACTCTTCCCCAATGCCCCGAAAAAGCGTCAGCATCCTTTTGGTTACCCTAGGGGGGAACAAGGTGACGCTCCCAACTAGGGAACGGGCCAAGCCTGGCTAGGCCTCTTTTCTCTCTATGTTTTCTCGGCATAGAGCAAGAGCAGCCGGGGCCCTTACCGCATCGAGGGAAGGGGGTCTTATTCCCGAATTCCTATTCTTTTAGGGGGAAAAGACCCTGCGGAGGCCACACCCGCCCAGCAGGGGAGGTAAAGGTGGCAAAATACATCACATGGCCACTTTGGGCATGTGGGAGGAAATGGCGCGGTGGTAGATCCAACCTCGTGGAGGGGGGAGTTGCTACAACACGGCGACCGGAGGGCAACGAAGGACTGACTAAGGGAGACGCGGGTCAGCTCGTAAGGTGACCGTACCGCGGAAATACACACAGGAGGAGTCCCGTAGGAGGCCTGATCTGTGGAGCACCTATTCCAGTAGGGGTAGCCGGAGGTACCCGTAGTGGACTGGACCCACACATTCTTCCGCTGAACTGCTGCGGGCCCGAAGGGCTAGGGAGGAATCAACCAGGGACCTAGGTCCTCTGGGACAAAAGCGCACTGTTTTGCCTTGGCAGAGGGAAACGGCGCTGGAACAAGCGGTTCACCCGGTCAGATCGTCGACGTGTACCGAGTTCTACGGGCTCGGACCTGAGAGAACACGGGACGAGACTGACACAACCCTGAGATCATAAGGGTGTTAGGTGCTGCCCAGCCCGCAGCTCTGCAAATGTCTGCTAGGGAGGTGCCCCTAGCCAGTGCCCATAAGGATGCCACGCTCCTAGTGGAGTGCTGACTCGAACCCGTAAGGGGGGGGCATGGCCTGGGTGTGATAGGCCAACTGAATGGCATCCACCACCCAGTGAGACACCTCTGTTTGGAGACAGCGTTCCCTTTCTGCTGTCCTCCAAAGCAGACAAAGAGCTGCTCAGAGCGCCTGAAGCTCTGGGTGCATTCCAGGTAGGCACGCAAGGTACGTACCGGACACGACAGTGAGAGGGGCTGGGTCTGCCTCCTCCCGGGGCAGCGCTTGTAGGTTCACTACCTGATCTCCAGAGGGTGTGGTAGGAATCATGGGCACATAGCCCAGTCGAGGTCTTAGGATCACATGAGTATCTGCCGGACCGAGCTCCAGGCAAGTGTCGTTAGTAGGGAACGCTTGCAGGTCCCCGACCCTCTTGATGGAAGTGAGCGCGATCAGCAGGGCCGTCTTTTCAGGAGAGGGCCCTGAGCCAACTGATTCTAGCGACTCGGGGGGATCTCTGAAGACCGGCGAGGCCCACCGAGAGATCCCAGGAGGGGAACAGGTTTGGCCGGGAGGGGTTTAACCTCCGGGCACCTCTTGGGAACCTGAGGATTAAGTTGTGCTTACCCAGAGACTTGCTGTCTACTGGGTCGTGGTGAGCTGTGATAGTGGCAACATAGACCTTCAAGGTGGATGGGGACAGCCTCCCCTCCAACCTCTCCTGTAGGAACAGGAGCACAGACCTAACTGCGCACCTCTGTGGGTCTTCTGCCCGGGAAGAACACCAATTCACGAACAGACGCCACTTCAGGGCGTAGAGTTGCCTGGTAGAAGGGGCTCTGGCTTGGTTGATCGTGGCTACGACTGTGGGTGGTAGACCAGCTAGATCTTCCGCATCCCGTTCAGGGTCCAGACGTGGAGGTTCCAAAGGTCTGGGTGCGGATGCCAGAGTGTGCCCCATCCCTGAGAAAGAAGGTCCTTCCTCAGGGGAATTCGCCAGGGAGGGGCTGTCGCGAGGAGTACAAGGTCCAAGAACCAGGCCCGAGTGGGCCAGTAAGGAGCCACGAGAGTGACTTGCTCCTCGTCCTCCCTGACCTTGCACAGCACCTGTGCAAGAAGGCTCACTGGGGGAATGCGTACTTGCGCAGCCCAGCCGGCCAGCTGTGTGCCAGTGCATCTGCCCCGAGGGGAGCCTCTGAACGGGCGTACCAGAGCGGGCAGCGGGAGGTCTCTCGGGAGGCAGAGGGGTCTACCTGGGCCTTGCCGAACCGTTCCCAAATCAGCTGAACCGAGTGGGGGTGAAGCCTCCACTCTCCGCCAGGCAAGCATTGTCATGACAGCGCGTCCACTATCACATTGAGGTTGCCGGGGATGTGAGTGGCACGCAGCGACTTGAGTCGGTGCTGGCTCCAAAGGAGGAGACGACGGGCGAGTTGTGACATGTGACGGGAGCTTACGCCGCCTTGGCGATTTATGTACGCGACCGCAGTGGTGCTGTCCGACCTGACTAGGATATGTTCGTCCCGAATTAACGGGAGAAACTTCCGCAGGGCCAAAAGGACGGTCAACAACTCGAGGCAGTTGATGTGCCAACGCAGCTGGGCCCCTTTCCAACGGCCTGAGGCTGCGTACCCGTTGCAAACGGCGCTCCAACCCAATCTGGAGGCGTCGGTCGTGACCACGACGCGTCTGGACACCTTCTGTAGGGGCACTCCAGCCCGTAAGAAACAGGGGTCTGTCCAGGGGTTGAATGTCTGATGGCAGGCGGGGGTGATTGTTACCCAGTGCGTGCCGTGGCGCCATGCTCGTCTCGGGACTCGGGTCTGGAGCCAGTGTTGGAGCGGTCTCATATGCATGAACCCCAGCGGCGCGACCGCCGCGGAGGACGCCATATGCCCCAGGAGCCTCTGGAAAAGTTTTAAGGGGACCGCTGTGCCTGGCCTGAAGGTGGCGAGGCAGTTCAACACTGACTGGGCACGCTCATTGGTGAGACGTGCCGACATTGAGACCGAGTCTAACTCCTTCCCGAGAAAAGAGATGCTCTGAACTGGAGTGAGCTGGCTCTTTTCCCAGTTGACCTGAAGCCCCAGATGGCTGAGGTGCCTGAGCACCTGGTCTCTGTGGGTTTTGCATAGTAACTCTCGCGAGAGGACAGAGACAGTCCGAAGGGTAGGACTTTGTACTGATACACCTGGCCCCCGAACGCAAACCGCAGGTAGGGGCGGTGTCGGGGCAGGATGGAGGCGTGGAAGTACGCGTCCTTCAGGTCTACCGCTGCGAAACAATCTAGATGCCGGACGCAGGTTAAGCGTGAGCATTTTGGACGGGAGTTTGTGCAACGCTCGGTTGAGAACTCGCAGGTCCAAGATTGGTCGTAAGCCTCCGCTTTTCTTGAGTACGATGAAGTAAGGGCTGTAGAAACCCTTCTTCATCTCGGTTGGAGGGACAGGCTCTATCGCGTCTTTGGCCAGAAGAGTCGCGATTTCCACGCGCAGGGAGTGGGCGTGTTCGCCGTGTACTGCGGAAAAGCAGACGCCCATGAAGGGGGGCGGGGGCCTGGCAAACTGAATTGCGTATCCGAGTCGGATGGTCCAGGCCAGCCAGCGAGACGGGTTGGGAAGTGGAAGCCACGCGTCCAACCTCTGCGCTAGGGGCACCAAAGGGACGATTAATTTTGACGTACCCGGCGGGGCTTCGCAGCGGGGCGGAGCAGGTAGGGCAGCATTGGGCGGCGACAGGGCGACCCGCGGCTGAGGTGCTGAGAAGAGACTCAAGCACTTACCTTGCTCCGCACACCCGGCAGGGGGCGGGTTAGCGACTGAGGAGGAGGTCCTGGGTAGGCGTCCTCTAGACTCATCGGAACCAGCCGGCCCGGGGGACAGTCGTGGGGCTGAAGACGGGTGGTCCGTGTCCAGGAAGCCAGGACTGTTGATATCTGGGGGCAAAGTTCCGTGAGAACGGCATTTGCGGGCCAGGTGACCCAGAGACAAAGTGAAATAGCTCATTACAGAGAATATGAGAATGTTAAAATTAATTCGACAAGAAAAAATTCTCCTCCCGGCCCTCCACCGGGGACGGAGCGGTCTTACCAGCCTTCCGGAGCTAACATTTTGGTCCCTGGGTCGAACGTCTACAGACAGCCTGGGAGCCTTCCGGGTCCTCGAGGGGGTCCGTGAGACGGGGGCGTCCACTTCCTGCGGGGTGCTCGACGCTGGGGCTGAGAGCTGGGCCCGGGTTGAGGCGGAGCAGGGTGTTTCATAGCCGCAGGAGGACGCCCGTCGGCGAGCAGACGGGGCATGGCCCATGGCGGCAGGCTTGCGGCGGGGCAGGATGTGCAGTGGCCTCCGTCTGCCTCACCGCTGAGGACTGCTGGGCAGAGTCGTCAACGGTGGCGCCGAATGGACGGAGCTGGGAGACGGGAGTATGGGAGAAGGTGTGCCTTGTCTGCCTCCCGCATTTCGACCAGGTCCAGTCCACAGGTGCGTTTCTGGACCACAAGGGGTGGCCATCGCCTGTTCGAGTGCCGGCGCTTCTGACCTCCGTGGCCCGGGGGCGCGGTTGGTCATCCAGCGCAGTTCCTGCAGCACATCAAGAACAGGACTACCCAAGGTGCAAGTTTTGAAGTGCCTTGGCCTGGCATTGGTTGCAGGAAGGGCCGTGGCGTGCAGAGTGGAAGCGGTCTGGGACCGTTCCACCGCGAGGGTAGTGAGAGCGGAGGAGCGAAGAAGCTTTGGCTTAGCTCAACTCGTCGTGCACGTCCGGGAAGAAAGAAACGGGGGGGGGGCGTGGCTGTGAGCGGCGCACCTGCCCGCAGAACCGATCAAGTAGCCCGGAAAAGCATAGCGGATCTCCGTGCGTCAGGCTCAGGCTGGGCGGCAGACCCGAAGGTGGCGGCCCAGGCGAACGATCAGCATCCGATGCCGCTGTAACGCTCTCCGATGCAGCGGTGATATCATCCAATTCTGAGGCAAGCAAGCGTGCCGGGGAGGCGGGCGGTTCGAGGGGGTTTACCCGGCGAACAGAGCCCGTCATATTCCCCAAATCACCTTCATCGCCCGCGGCGCCTGCGCCGATCCCGTAGGAAGAAGGCGGAGCGCGGGGGGCGGCTGAAGTGGCTTTCTCTCATTACAAAAGAAAGCCCTGCGACCGCAATGCTATAACGGCCATGTTCTCACACTGAGAAGATGAACCATTGGAGAGAATACTCATCCCGAGCTCAGACGGAAGCAAACAAGCGTGCCGGGGAGGCGGGAAGTTCGAGGGGGTTTACCCGGCGAACAGAGCCCGTCATTGTCCCCAAATCGTGTTCATCGCCCGCGGCGCCTGCGTCAATCCCGTAGGAAGGAGGCGAGGCGCGGGGGGCGGCTGAAACGGCTTTCTCTCATTACAAAAGAAAGCCACACGACCGCAATGTTGCCATGGCTATGTTCTCGCACTGAGAACATGAACCATTCATAAAACACTGCCTGCGTGCGAACGCAGCCCAGGCATGCAAGACAGTGTTTTATGACCGAGAGAGGTGGGGAGAAATCACCGCATCCAGAAACTACACAGGGGCGGAAATTACATCTTTATAAAGACGCGTCCTGAAAAGGACGTTCAACGCCGCTGTGTAATGCTCTTTCAGAGAAATAAACTCTTTTATGGAGAGAATCACTCTTTCAACTCTTTTAACTCTGCGCTGTCGAAGCGCCCAGGGGCAAACTGCACGCCGGCAGTGAAGAGAAAAGCCACTGTAGTGCGCCGTAAATCCAACAGCAAAGCAGAGCGTCAGAGGATCAGAAGCAGGATCAGTTGTGTTACTCGCAGCTGACTGCATACACACGACCATCGGCTCCGAAGAAAATTACTGAATGAACGAGCGTATTTCTCTCGCCTTTATATCCGTATCCGGAGGCGGAGTATGCAAATACTGTTCGCCAACTCTCATTGGCCTTTTTTCATAGATCAGAGGTATCTTTCGGCGCTCAAGAGAGACCCCTAGTGTCGCTTCTTCGACACGACGTTGAAGTGAGCGACAGACGGGGAACTCCTGTTAACACGCATATTGTTTACATCTTATGGCTATACTTTAATATACTAAATTAATCTCTGTGATAATGAACATTATGCCACAAATGTTGTCAATTGAGCTTAACTTATATTGAACCCAAAATATTTCTTTAATGTAAAGTGTTGCAGAACCTTCTAAATGCTGTTATTGGTGTCCTCCCTTACAAAATATCTAAACTAGCCGCAAACTTACCACATCTTATTTTCACATGCAAATGAGCTTTTGATTCACCGCAAAAGTTTGCCAGAAAATGTTTTCAGCTCTTCACCGGTAGTGGTGAACCACCGGCAAACCTTTGGCAACAATGTACAGTTTGCAAAATTATCAGTGGTGAAGTTTGCAGCAAATTTCCCATGAACTCTTGATTTTCATAAGGGTTAAGTTGGAAGTAATAATATAATGTTTTTTTGAAAGGTTAATTTTAAGTAAGTGTTAACAATTTATTTCTAACTTGTACCCCAGAAATGGTAAGGTTCAGGTTTCATCTCGTTTGTAATTTCAACAACTGCCTACCTTGGCATAATATTAAAGCATGCATTTTTTCAGTGTGTCTCATCTGTCCACTTCTTTCAATAACCTTGATAAAATCTGGAGTCACTCCTCGTGGAGATGAGACAATTCATGTCTTTGTCTTCAGAGGTTGTAATTAGGGCTGTCAATCGATTAAAGTTTTTAATCGAATTAATTACATGGTGTCCCGATAAATTAATCGTGATTAATCGCATATGCAAATATTTGCTGAGAAAGCCCCTCATATAACAATAACTCAATAAATAATGATTATACATATTTATATCAATATAAAATTATACATAGTTATCTTTAAATATTAAAAAATATTATATATTCCTCATATAACAATAACTCAATAAATAATGATTATACATATTTATATCAATATAAAATTATACATAGTTATCTTTAAATATTAAAAAATATTATATATATATATATATATATATATATATATATATATATATATATATTCAGATAATTAAAATGCATTACATTCTTGTAGCAGAAGAGTTAATCATTGATAAGACAATACAAAAAGCAGCTTTATAATACAATGTATTGTTTACCACCATATTATTGAACATAAGTCAATCATTGGTATACAGTTCACAGCAATCCATTTCACAACTGAATTAATCAGTCAGTTGAAGATTTATTATGAGGGCTTGTTTAAGGACCCCTCAATGTACACCTGCGTCAGACATGCTTGTGTCGCGTCTCGGGTGCATTGTGTCATAAACATAAAATATTTAGGTCACTGTGTCAAGTTAAATATAGTTTAATACTCAATCTTTAAACACATCTTGAGATCCCTTAGATCACATTTGCGCTCCATCAAGTGTTTTGAACTCAAGAACATAACGCATGTTTATGTTGTCCTGCCTACTTCACTGTGTAAACTGCGTGTTGCTCATACAGCTGAAATTTCACTTACTGCCCTCTGGATCTTACTTATTATGGTCTGTGGGCATGCGATTAATTGCGTACAATTTTTTCATGCGCTATTTTTTGTAAAATTAATCAGATTGAATTAACATGTTAAATCGACAGCCCTAGTTGTAATACAATTAATTCAATCTCACATCAGACCTTTCAAAGACTATGACTTTTACTTTCCACTGCTTAGGTACATAAAGTAAAATTCAGCCTACATTTACACAATTTATATTTTGTTCAACCTAGTCTCATAGAATGAATGTTACTATGACAACATTTAAAAAAAACTGACTTTTACATGCTGCATTCTATGTATCACCACAGATTCCTGGTGAAATGAACACAGCTACAACAACTGTGCATTTTATTTACTTTCACACAAATCAAGACTGCAACGGCTGACTTTTTAAACACTTATTTCTCACAAATTGCTATGTTGTGATATCGAAACACTTTTACTATAATGAATCATTTGAAAAATTACATGATTTAAATTTTGTATCACAGACACACCTACATGTCCACACTTATTCCGATATGACTAGTTTCCACTCTAGATCACTTGATAGAGTTTTGGACTTTGGTTTGGATGACCAGAGTTCAAACCCAGCTAAAAGCACAAGCTAACATGTGAGATGAAAGTGTCATAGAAGTGTCATGAAATGGCATGTTTCTTTCAGAAAATTAGCTTTTTTTATGTCACATTTGCTTTTAGGACTCTTTCGGATAGGTTTGGGTGTTGGTTTAGGGTCAAGTCAAGTCAATTTTATTTGTATAGTGTTTTTCACAACACACATCATTTCAAAGCAGCTTTACAGAAAATCATGCATTAACAGAAAATTAAAGTGTAATATCTATAAAGTCTTACAGTCATCATTGTGTAGTTTGATTAAATACTCAAAATTATGAAGTGTGTAAAAACAATAATTAAATAATAACCCCAGTGAGCAAGCTGAGGGCGACTGTGGCTAGGAACAAAGGAGGAAAACTCCATAAGATGTCGATTAATGGAGAAAAATAACACCAGACTCACTGTGGGGGCCAGTTCCCCTCTGACTAACATCATGAATATAATGTAAATATTATTTATGTATACTTAAAATCATGGTTTAAAATGATTAAACTAAGTAAGTGTTAAGGGCCAGTGTTTAAACAAAGATTTTGTAAGAACTGTAAGATTAATGACTAACGTCTTTGAAGTTCATCTTGGATTAAACTTTACCAGCCTTCAAATTTAGGAACAATTATTCCCATCGTTCCTGTCTCAATATCTTCGCTGTCCAATCACCGATTTTATTTCTGAGAACTGCCATATACTCATGACAATATAAGCTAAAAGCACATATGATTGGCTAAGGGATTACTGGGCGTGAATAATAAATGTATCATCATCATCGTCATCCTCCATTGGCCTGGGCAGAGCCAGAGAGGATATCATGGGAGATTACCTCCAGTGTTGGACTTACTGCTTCAAATTGAAAACTGAGGCGATCTTTTGAGGTAAGACATGTTATTTAACATGTGTTGTCAATATTGTCTTTTCAAAGTCAAAACGTTTTAATTATGAAGCATTTATTTGTAGGAGTAATGCTAGAAATTTCTGTGAAACTTGCTAAATAAACATTAGCTAGCAATACTATGTACATTTATATCTAAATATCAATAACTAATTTGGCCAAATTTGTCACTTGTGGAAGATAGTCAAACCTAAAACAACAACAAAAAAAAGAAACTAGAGATGCTGGAGTTTCACTACATAAGAAATGAGTGACTACATTCCTCATTGAGCCAAAGGCCTCTTCAATAAGACGCATACACATTATTTTTACCCACATTGTTCAATCCTCTCCTATCCTCTTTTAGTTACGAAGCATTTACTTTGAGCGAACTAGTTTTTTTCTGGAAAAATTTACGTGACTGTCATCGGAAAGCCTTTTATATAAATGTTTTTTGCCAGTTTCTGTGAAGCTTGCTAAATAAACATTAGTTAGCTGTGTGAGAGGGCTGTCTGCAGTTGCACATTCTGGTTAGTCTGCAAGCCTTTCGTGACTATTCAGTGTACGGATTTGTGAAGAACACACTGCTGGCTACCAATTGTGTACTTTTCTGTTTTAGAGATGGATAGACTATGGCTCCCTGCTCAGCATCATGCTGATGAGCTTAGGTTCATAGCAGAAGAGGACATGGTATGAGGGCATTAGCACACAGGAGGAAAATCTGATGGACCAGGGACTACTGCAGAAAGACCCGGACCACGAGGAGATGGAGGATGAGATGGAACCTGATCCCCAGCCAAGATCATCAACTGGGTGTATTTGAATATAAATGTACTGTATTGTTTGTTTCTATTTCTCATATGACTGATACTCACAGTAACACTAACACTGTTACTCTTATTATTGTAGGTATGGCTAGCCATTCTCACCACAGGTCCCAAGTCAGCTAGAATGCGTAAACGCTTCCCTGACTCTGTTTCTTATCCCTCGTACACTGACATCGATTCACAGACACCAAAACCTCTCCCATTTATGCCTAGCCATCCATTCGATATTAACTTAGGTAGAATGTGTCAGGCTGTGCGGTCAAACTCCAATATGATGATGTGATAAACTTTTTCATGCTGTTTTTTACTCAGACTGTTGTTGCTGAGATATGAAGCTTTACAAACCATCAGGGGTGGGAGCTCGTCCTAAACTCGCCATCATATTCCAGCTTCCAAGGAGCTTGGATGGTGTGACACCCAATGAATTTTACACATTTCTTGGGTTGCTCATTTACATGAGATTTTAAATTCTCCCCGATTCCCATCGTCACTGGGGAACAATGTTACTTCAGGGCTCGTGGGCAAGGGGATTTATGTTGCTTGACCGCTACAAGGCTCTTTTAGCAGCTCTACATGTTGTAGACCCTACCACTGAGGATAATCAGGATCGCCTTAGGAAGTTGTATTATCTTATTGACCACCACAAAAATGCCAGCAGCTCTTTCAGCCTAACCAAAATCTCGCAATAGATGAACGTATGGTCAAGTCTAAAGCTTGGTCAGGATTTAAACAATACATGAAGGGCAAGACTATGGGATATGCAGGGTGAATCGTAAACTGTTTCTTGCAGAATTTAAAGACATCAAAAGATGGGAACGCATGACAGCTTATGGAGATATGACTGCATTGAGGGGAATATGCTTTCATATATTCAGTTGAAGGACACGGGTGCAGTTACATGCCTCTCCAATTTCCACAATGCGAATGGCTCAACAAAAATGACTAGGTTTGTAAAACATTATGGCGACTGAACAAAAGAAGTAGCCCTACAGCCTACTGTCATCAGCGATTATAACAAAAACATGGGTGGTGTTGATTTGTCAGACCAAATGATAAAAACTTACGATGTCCTACAAAAAACTTGAAGTGGTGGAAGACTCTTTTTTTCCACTTCATAGACATTGCCATCATCAATAGTTTCATATTGTTTAAGGAATTGCAACACATTTATGCAGCACCAGGGGATGAGCATAGACCAGTGAACTTAACTCAGATAGATTTCAGAGAAAACCTGGCTCATTAGCTGTGAGGTATCGATATTCACGCAGGTTTCCCTTTGCATTATGCCTGTAGTCCCTCCTTCGTCATCACTCCACACAGCCCATGTCCCTAAATTTGAAGAGTCCTCTAAGAGATGTTGACTATGCTATTGGAAAAGTAGGACTGAAAATAAAACTAAAGTAGCTTGTTGCGCACCAGAATGTAATGGCTAAATACTTTGCTTGGTTTGCGATAGGATCTGTATTTCAGTCTTGTCACTCAGCTGAGTGTGACCAGTTTCACAAAGAGGCCTAGGTTGAGCTGTGTTTACTGGTGTTATCGTCCTCCCCCTCTGCTCTTTTCTCCCTCTCTTCTCTCCACAGGTATTGCACTTGTTGTGTAGTTATGAATTTATATACATTCTTGTTCTGCACTCTTTATGAAAAATGTATTTACTGTAGATAGTTTGAAAGGTTGATTTTGTATGTTTTGCTGTGTAATTTGTGTGTAATTCTAATGTTTAAATTAAATAAAGTGTTCACAGACACACCTACAAAGTTTTATTGAATACATCAAATGTATATTTCAATGTTTGTCGCCTTCAATTTCATATGCAATCTCAATTTATTATTACAGGTGCTCAAAAGGAGTATTTGAGGAATGGTCATGTGAAATGTATCTTAACATTCTAAATGTTTGCTTTATTCTGTTTTCCCACTAATCACTAGGATGGTCATAACTTTAAAACAATAAAGTATTTCTAATCTGTCTGCTATTATACATTGCCCACAAAATTATGTATATATCATACACTCTATGCTTCACTCTAGATTGTTAATTAATTTGGTTGAAAATGCAGTTGCCTGATGTAGTATGGTGGCCAGAGAAGAGTTTTGTAAAAATTGCTGTATAAAATCTTATTGATAAAGGATGATTAGCCTTAAATAATCATATATATATATTTATATAATTTAAAAGCCCTAGTTGTTCTCTTCAATATGGTATATACACTTCATGTGTGTGTTGTTAGATGAATATAATATGAATTTGGATATGAACATCATATTCTGGCACAGAATGGAATTTTCGAAATTTTGGGCTCAGGCTTTAAAGGTTTACCTGCAGAAGTTCATATAGATGCATTGTCCTTTGTTAGTTGGATGATGAAGGCTTTTGTTGGCAATTTATTGATAAACTATGTATTCCATTTTAAGAGTGTAGTCCATCATTAGATCAATGTGATGCAGGCAGAGATCAGTGAGGTGCTTCGCAGTTCAAATGACCAGTGATTTTGATGAGGTTCATCCTCTGAAGTCCAAGGTAATAGACTGAAGTGATGTCTAGGATGTTGTCATCATCACTCAGAGACACGTAGCAGTGGAGTATGCTACCAAGCAGGAATGAAGCTGGATCCAGTGACGTGAATGTGACGTTGTGATAGGAGTCCCAAGGTTGAGACATGGAAACAAATAGAATAATATTAGCATAGATGCCATACATTTTTTTGCAGATTTATAGATCATGATCAAAGTTTCAGTTTCCAGCAGACCTAACTAAAACTAAACTAATTTCTTGGTTCTAGTCAGCACTCTGGCTGCTGCATTTTGAACCAATTGAAGTTTATTTATTGAGCTTCCTGGACATCCAAAATCATATATATTATTTCTCTGTAGAAATTATCATAATTGGGAAGACACAAACTTTTCTAGTATTTTCAACATAAACAGGAGATTGAAATCGGTCTATAATTTGCCAATTCACCAGAATCAAGTTGTGGCTTCTTAAAAAGTGGTTTGATAACTGCAATTTTAAAGTTTCTTGGGATATGTCCTAAGGATAGTGATGAGTAAATCATATTAAGAAGATGTTCTGAGATTACAGGGAATACCTCTTTTAATAGTTTAGTTGATATTGGATCTAACATACATGTTGTGGCTTTTGCTAAGTTTTTTTTAGCTCTTCATGAACTATGAAGCAAAGGAACATGAGGAAAATTATGAGACACTGTTTTCTGAGGTACTGTGACAGATGATTGCAAATATGTATACAAATAAGATGCTTTTAGAGTAACACATTTAGATAATACTACTAATACAAATTGAAGGTGCACTCAGTAATTTTTTCTTCATTAAAAAAGAACTAAAGACATGATTTGTAATTTTTCAATGTATGTAGGAAATCGGAAAAGGACAACTCACATTAAAATGAAGACTCCAGTCATATCAGTAACCTTATAAAAGCTGTTTTATTCTACATGGAGAGGGTCCACACATGTTAGATCACATGACCAGTGAATACTACTCACTTAATCTCAGTAACCGTCCTGTTATTGGACACTTTCACTCACTGATTAAAGTAATCATGGCTGACTATGAATAATACATTTCTACAATGACATCTGAAACTGAAAACTATTGATCATTTAAATTATGCTGCATCCAAACCACTAGGTGTCAGTGTAAGTCCAAGATGTCACAAAGACAAAAGTTACTGAAGACATATTAAAGAAAAAGGTTAACCATTTCCTGTTCATTTTAATCTCATTGGCATGTAATAACATGTCAAGTATTCTATAAACAAATTAATCTCAGTTTTGTTTGGATCAGTCAATGTGTGCCCATTTTGAACATTCTTCATAACTAAACTATTCCTTCCACTCAAGAATAGCCACATTTCCACTGTAGGGCCTTATGAGGGCATGCTAGTGCATGCCGGGGCCAGTTGCGTTCCCACTATCACTTCCGGGGCTTAATTGTTCCTCCTCGTGGCTTCCTCAGGGCCAGTGTCCTAGCACATTTGGCCCACGATTACCCTTTAGCCAAAGAAGGAGGGGTCAATGTCATAGGCGGAGTTTAGCCAAGTCTTTCTTTCCACTAAGCAAAGACCAAAATAAGAAAACAAACTTCAGCTTCAGTCTCCAACATTTGAAGGGCAAGCTAGTCACTAGAGTCTGATACCTCAGCTTGATTTTCCCCTCTTGCTTGTGTGTAAAGGGATTAAAGGGAAAGGAGGAGGCGAGAACTGGACTGACAATATAAATAATAGTTTAATATAAAACTGAACATAAAAGACAAACACACACACAGGTGTCGGACAGCTGCCCGTAACTCTTTGTCGCACGGCAGACTCCAGTTGGCCTTTATCCCTCTCGGAGGCTTGATTAGCCTGATTAGGGGACAGGTGTGCAGAATCACGACCCGGCCCCACCCTCCACCCTGCCACATTCATCCCTCGTTATCTCAGGCAAGGGAACCGCCAGCATGACGTACGTCCCCCCTCTTTCCCTGTGGAGGGGCGTGCCTTCTGCCCCGTCTACCGGCAGGTCATCCCCATCTACCTGGATGAGGGAGGGGACAAGGTGAGGGAAACCAAAAAAAAATTGGCACCTACACGCCATAACGGAGATCATGCCAAATTAACAAAACATTTTTCTTTATAAAGAGAGGGAAAGGCCAACATGGAGCGGCAGTGGGAGAGAGAGAGGAGAGAGAGAGAGAAAAAAAAAACACTTACTCGCCGGGTCTCCAATACGCCGTAGCTTGGTCCTCGGCCACTCCTTCACCCTCTAATGGATGACAGCCGTGCGTCCCCGGGTAGATCGGAGGCAATACCTCGGCCCCTGGCGGATGGAATGCCCCATGCGTTTTTGGTGGACGGTAGGGGTCTCCCCCGCCCCTGGCAGCGGTAACTGATGCAGGTGGTTGGTTGGGAGCCCTTCATCCCCTCATGGTCCACGGCCATTCCTCCGCTTCCAGGTTGCCGGACTACTCCGTCCTCCGGCAGATGGCCACGGCTGCTCCTTTCGAGTGGATGGTAGCGGCGAGAACTCCACTACGGCGCATCCCTCTTCCCGGGTTTCGGCTCCAGTGTAAAGGGATTAAAGGGAAAGGACAAGGCGAGAACCGGCTTGACGATATAAATAATAGTTTAATATAAAACTCAACCGAAAAGACAAAAACACACAGGTGTTGGACAGCTGCCTGTAACTCTCTCTCTCTGTCACACTGCAGTCTCCATTCGGCCTTTATCCCTCTCAGAGGCTTGATTATCCTGATTAGGGGCCAGGTGTGTGGAATCACAACCCGGCCTCACCCTCCACCCTGCCACATTGTGATATGGGCAGGGTGTATGAGACGTTTGCTCCAGGGCGGTGTATTAAGGCCGGATTTTAGGGCAACATTGCTAGCTGTTGGTCTGCTAGTGGAAATGCAGATTGATTTTGGTATCGTGGCTCAAGGTCTGAGGCTATTGGCCCCAGCTGATGAGTTGATAGCCCAGGCTTGAATTGGCCCAATAGTGGAAACTTGGCTTGTGTGTTTTATGGGGGGGCCTTCAGCCCCTGCAACAAAAGGCCATTTTACCAAAATACCCAAATACTATCCTTTCACTCATTGGACAATTATTAAAAATAACTTTTGATGTACTGTAATTATCTTTAATAAAACTCATCTTTGGCTCAAAATACATTAAATAATTTTAGGCATTTTCATTAGCTACACAAATTTCCAACATCATAGAAGTTATTCAATGTTAGATCAAATTACCTCAACTAAGTAACCTTATTATTACTTAAATATGTTTTATATATTTATGGGTTTAAACAGAAAAGTATTAGGCTGCTTTGATTTGAACTCATCCTACAGGAGCAGAACAGAGACAGACAAACATTTACGCACCCAACATATTACAACACAAGATACGTTCTGGAACGTAACAATGTAATCTAAATAATAAGATCACTTGTTAAAAAAAAAAACTTCAGAATAATTATTTTTATGTGAGGATCAAGATTCTTGATACCACATCAGTATCAGAAGTATCGATACTTTAGTATCGATCCACCCATCCTTAGTAAGCACACATTCTATATTAATGTTGCATGCATGTCAACTGCAATAGACTTACAGTTAGGCTTATGGAAAAAGTGTTTATTCCGATAATTATTACTTGAACATATCAGTGTGTAAAATCTCTGTGATGCACAGTCTCATGGCCAATTGCTTTATATGATCATTATGATAAACTCTTTAAAATATGAAAGTTTTGGCAAACTCATTATTTTCACATGCAAATGAGGTTTGCTGCTGATTCACTGCCACTGGTGAAGTAGGGCTGGTGATAAAACATTATTGATATTTATCGGGGGAAAAAAAATTGATATGGATTATAAACTGTTGTGTAATTCTTTATATTTAGCCTATTTTCTACATCTAGAGGATCGAATCAGGTAAATGTCACTTAAACCCCATGCAGTTCGACAAAATTATCCACACAACTAGCTAACTGAATTAATGTCATGAAATCAGCTGGTTAGATAGTATTAACTGGCAGCCCTACTGTCATGGAAATCGACAATGAGGCTCAGTAGCCACTAGCTAGAAAGTAGCTATCCAGATAATTGAATATCAATGTGTACCAAACAAGAGAACTCTGACAATGCAGTACAAAAGATATCAACTGAACACAATGACTCCAACATCAACACCATTGCTATTTTTTATATACTATTTAGTTAAAGATTATTTTCATGATCAATAGTGCTGTTACAAGCAAGAAAGTGTTCTTCTTCTTCTTGTGATGTTTATCCACCTCATGGTGCATTAACCACCTACTGAGCTGGAGTGTGGAGCGTCAAAAGAAAGTCTTTCAGTAGAGTCAAACGTCTGCTGAAGACGATGAAATTGGCTGAATTACATCAGAAAGATTTCACATACCTTATGTAGGATTAAATCCTAAACTGAGTATACTTTAAAGGTAGCTTACCCTCTGGAGTTTACATGTGAACAATCATATTATGTTTAATTCATTCTTGAGGTCTAACAAACGTGGAATGCTATATCGTGATAATACAGATATTGAGAGATATAAAAAAAATATTGTAATAAATTTTTTGGTAATATCACCGAGCTCCATGGGGAAGAGCTGCAATCTTCTGACAATAATTTGCACCAAATCGCAAAGCTCATTTGAATGTGAAAATAACAAGCGGCAAATTGTAGCATGTATGCCAGAACTTTAGGTTTTTGTAAGGGTATTGCTTAAAGTTCTCTCCAGTTTGTACTGAAGATCGTATCCTTATTAGTAAAAGGTAGGTTATTTGTGGAAATTTATTAAACATAAAAAGAGGGAAAAAATTTGCATGAATGTCACAGTTATAATATGCAAAGCTCCTTGGTGTGTGCCTGGAGCATCTTGTCGAAAAACAGTTCATTAAGCAATACTTGTGACACATGAGCCGCAATTTTTTTCTATGAATACGGGTTGTGATGTTTTAAGACGAATAACATCAGTTAAGCAACCAGCCTGTAGAATCAGCACAGTGTGTTTTTAAAGAAGAGTCTAGCATGCTCTGGCTTGTTAAAGTGTTGTGTTTACACCTCTCAGTGTGGGAGTGTGAACCTGTTCCACTGATGTTTCTCATGATCACATGCACATCATTAATCTCGCACTGGCAGGTATATAGCTGCAAGACTTCCAGCTCCAGATTGAGAGAGAAAACAGGTGCATGGGGTTTTGGCAACACTTTATAAGAACTACATGCGATAAAGTATTTGTAAAGTATTAATTTATAGTTAATTGATCATTTATAAATGATTGCTCCTAAGTTATTAATACATTATAGGCTACATACAAATAGTATGTTATTTATTTATGTTCACAATAGCAAACGATTTATTATTTTTTAATAAGTTCAGTTATAAGCAGTTTGATAATGGGTTTCAATCCTTAGTAAACCATTTGTTAATCACACCTAACTGATGTATTTTAGTTGATGCAAGCCAGTGGTAAAGAAGTGTTTGCGAACATTAATAAGGCATAAATTCATAGTTAATAAAGAAATGATAAATGCATTTGAATATATAATGAACTACATATGAATTGGATAATGGGAGTGAATGGGGCCAATTTTTGGAGGGTTTAAAGGCAGAAATTAGAAGCTTTTAATGTCATAAAAGCATTTAGATTAGTTCTTCTGTTAAGATTTGTGTGTTATTTTAGCTGTAAAGTTGTTTAAATAGTTCAGTTACGAACATTTTATGTTTTTATGATTAACATTGTTACAATACATACATACATACAAATTTTGAAATTGGACATAACACAGAAAAGGTTAGTAAGTGATTTTATCACACTAAAATCATGTTAACTTGCATATTGTTTATGTCTTGTGGCTATACTTTTGAAACTATTTGTATTTTAAGGTTAAAAGATTGGCCCTCTTCACATCCATTATAAGCACCCAGGTTTCTAGGGTTTTTTGTTTTTTAAGAAATGGATGAAAATTTCAGACAAATATTTTGTGGTAATTATCCCACAAATGCTGTCGTTTGAGCTTAACTTGTACTGAACCTGGAATATTCCTTTAATTAAGCATTTATTTGTCCACTTCATTACATATAGAAATGCATAAGTCATGATTTTATTAATTAAGGATTAATTTTTTATGTTTTTGTAAACACTTCTTAACTACTGGTTTGCATCAAATTAAATAAATGAGTTGGATATGGTAACAAGCTGTATACTAAGGATGAAATACTATTACCAAACTGCTTATATATGAATGTATTAAACTATAATAAATCATTTGCAAGAGAAAATATAAATGAACAACATTTTATTTGTGTATACTATTAAAGTATCAACAATATAGGAACAATGATTTTATAAATAATTAACTAACTATTAACTAATGCTTTATAAATACCTTCTACCATGTAGTTATTATAAAATGTTACCATGGTTTCTGTTCATTGTTTTCCCCAAAAAGACCACCACAGACCATAACTACCATTATCAATAATGTTTAGAATTCAGTGTTTTGAATAATTTACAAAAAGAAAGAGCCATTTCTTTCAGAAATCACTAACATTCACCAGCTCACTGTTCCACATTTTTATTTTAAGTCTGCTGTAGATATGATATTTAATACAATTTAAAAGAAATTGTTTTGGAATAAATAAAAAGTGTTGCTTTCTTAGAACACCTCTTAGAATTTCTTAGAACTATTCTTTGTGCCTGAGAGTGCCTAAGGACAAACTGTCCTGTTTTCTTTGCGCTCACTGAGACAGGTCAAAATAATAAACACTTCAGCATTTGGGTTATTCTCTGGAAACAATGCAACAGTATGTGCTTTTGTGTGCTATGTGTGTAATATTGAACTTTATCACATAATTTGACAGATGTGTAGTTGTCACCGGGGGCGGAATATGTCTAATGAGGGCCCCACCGGAACAGTTATCTATAAGATTGAATTATCTTTTAAAGTTGAGATCCACACAATCCATTTTCTTTGATTTAAGTCTCTTTTTATACTCTCTCTGTTATTTAAAGTCAGATTATTTCTAATTACACATAGGACGGATGTGTGTGTGTGTGTGTGTGTGTGTGTGTGCGTGTGCGTGTTTTGGCACAAATGAAACAAAGTTTCCTGAGAAGGATCCATGTCCTGACTGCTTAGTAGGAAAAACTATTGTTTGTTGATTTTTAGATTTTACATAGTTAATTACTTCTTAGGAAAATCTAAACTTCTCTAAAGCTTTACAAAGATGTATAGAGCACTGTTCATTTTCTGTTATCATTTCTATAATGTGTTTATAAACTCTGTAGTCTTTAATTACCCAATTGGGTCAAGCTTAAAGTGCCCCAGTGTCATGTGGTCTTGCTTGATCATTGGAAAGCACTAATGATTCATCAGTCTTTTCATTCTTCAAGATCTCTATCATTGGCTTCAGTCATCCATTGAAAATCAGTCTACCCAACCCAACAGCCCTGGGGCAAAACTCTCTGATGTCATGCATACTACTCCCCTGTGCTCGAGACGGAAACTACCTTGAATGAGTTTCATTAGTCATTATATATATGTAAACACAGTGATGAGACAAATGACTCACTGCTGAAAGTAGATGTGAGCATGTTGGTTGATGACTTTACTGTTATTCAAAAATGCTGAAAATAATAGTAACGAATGAGCATGTGTGTCCAAACTTTTGACTTATATTCAATGTATTTTCCTGTAGCTCATATTTACATTTACATTTATGCATTTGGCAGACGCTTTTATCCAAAGTGACTTACAGTGCACTCATTACAGGGATAATCCCCCCGGAGCAACCTGGAGTTAAGTGTCTTGCTCAAGGACACAATGGTGGTGGCTGTGAGGATCAAACCAGCAACCTTCTGATTAACAGTTATGTGCTATAGACCACTATGCCACCACCACTCTTTCATATAATCTACTCATATATGGGGGTTCATTAATGACTAATAAGTCATTTACAAATGCATTGTAAATCATTTATATGCAGTTATAGCAACATGTATAAAAAGGGCAACTTCCATCCAATACTTGCCAAATAGTGAGCCATTTTACCTCACATGTTACATGTAAATGCTTAATAAATACACTTTTTCATATTAAATCAAAACTCTAAAATGGCCAAATTCATGATTTATGTCACAATGCAGAACAAATGAACTATTATTGTGAGATTAAAAGGAGGGATTGTGTCATTTTGCTGCTGTCCATTTACCTGTTGTCCTATCATAATGTCTTGTTTCACTTCTGTTGTCACTTTCCTCATCGCGGTGATGTCAAAAGAATGGTTTTACCTAATCCTTGGTTACCTAAATTACTCTACCTCATTCACAACATGTACAGTACCTGATAACCATTAAACCATACTGGACTTTATGTACTTAGGTTTCTAATATTGGCAAGTCCTTAATAAATGCTACATATGTCCACTTAACAGTGTTATTAAGCATTTATACTGTAACGTGTGGTAAAATGCTTCACTATTTGGCAGGTATTGCATGAAAGTCATCCTCTTTATGCAACAGCATATCAGAGATTTACAGTGCCTTTCTAAATGAATTATTAGTCATTAGTGAACTCCTTTATAATCCCTTAACAAAGGTAACATTTGCGTAAAGTGTTATCCAAAACTGTAGTGATATTACAGTATTTAGTTTGATTCCAATTTTGAAGTTAGATAGTCTGAGCTGTTCAAACATGTTTTTCCTTCTGTGTAATATTTCCCTTATACTCATTTGCAAAAGAACTAGACAAACCAGTTATAAGATGCTTAGATAGTTTTGAAAAGAGCCTTGTTGATTTTAAGAGTTTCTGTTCACATCTCAATTAAATACACTTAACTTTGTGTGTCCTGGGAAGTTTGAATAAATGATTTCAGTATTGGCCTGTGCAAATCTCTTACCTGTTTTGAAGTGACATTTTTACCCTCAATTGTCCGTCCTCATCCTCCTTGACATGTCTGCTGCCTTCGCTACATCGAACCACAAGATCCTCCTGTCCACCCTCTCTGCCCTGGGCATCACAGGAACTGTGCTTGGATGATTTGAGTCATATCTCACTGGCAGATCATTCAAGGTCGCCTGGAGAGGAGAGGTGTCCAAAACACACCAGCTGAGCACTGGGGTTCCTCAAGGATCAGTGCTTGGAACCCTCCTCTTCTCGATGTATACAACATATATGTATACTTGGTCATTGAGGCACATGGCTTTTCCTACCACTGTTACGCAGATGATATGCAGCTCTACCTGTCAGTCCAGCCTGATGACCCAACTGTTTCAGCTCATATCCCTGCATGCCTCTCGGACATTTAGGCCTGGATGAAGGAGCGACACCTTCAGCTCAACCTTGCCAAGACAGAACTTCTTGTGATCCCAGCCAACCCATCTGTTGACCACAACTTCACTTTTCATCTAGTGTGGTTCAACTACACTAACACCAGCCAGGACAGCTCGGAACATGGGAGTGGTGGTAGATAACCAGCTTAATTTCACTACACACATCTCATCAACCGTCCGGTCTTACAGATTCACCCTTTACATCAGGAAAATCAGACTTTCCTGTCTGAATATGCTGCACAGCTCCTGGTCCAAGCTCTGGTCATTTCAAGACTGGACTACTGCATTGCTCTGTTGGCTGGCCTTCCAGCTAACACAATTAAGCCACTGCAGATGGTCCAGAATGTGGCAGAACATCTGGTCTTCAATGAGCCAAAAGGACTCATGTCACTCCACTCTTGATTTCACTTTACTGGCTATCTGCAACTGCATGCATCAATTTAAGGCTTTGATTTTCAGGACAGTCAATTGAACCGCACCCACTTCAGTTCACTTATTCAGGTCTATTCTTCAACTCTCTCCCTCTGCGGTCTATTAATGAGTGACGCCTGGTGGTCCCATCACAAAGAGGCTCAAAGTATAACTCATGATCTTTCGCTTTCTCTGTTCCACTGTTGTGGTAATGAACTTCCAACCTTCCCACAATCTGCTGTTACCTTCTCAACATTCAAGAACCAGCTGAAAACACATCTGTTCTGCAAGAACTTAACCAGTCCACACTAATTGAACACACTACAGCACTTAACCTGTACTCAATGTACAAAAAATATACTTGTTCATCTTTCTTCTGTGCTAGCATCTTTACTACTCCAGAAACTGTGAGAACTTTGAGAACTCAGTCCTGTACTGCAGATGTTGTTAAACTTTGTATGCAAATTGCTTGCTATGTGTCTCATTTGTAAGTCGGCTTGGATAAAAGCGTCTGCTAAATGACTAAATGTAAATGGAGTCATTTAGAATAACTGTGTATGAAATGAGTAGATTCTAAGTTTTAACTGTTCCATGGTGTGATGTTCAAGCCCAATGAATAAATTCTACATTGGAAGTCCATAATTATGAGATACATTAGTGAGATGCTTTATGGCATTTGAAATTTATTAAATGTATTTAGATTTTCACTGCTTTTTCCTGCCTGCTACCCATTTTTGAGTGTCTAATACTGAAGTCTATGTCTTTCCTTAAGGCAAAAAAACTGTGATTTGGAAATTAAAAGTGGACATTAATTCAGTATCAGTTAAACTTATTTTTATAGAGTTTTTCATAATTATACCGGTATCTTTTTTTAAAGTTGCTTTACAGAGAATTTTTTACATTTAGTGTACAACGTTTAGAATACATACTAACTGAGCACTTTATTACGAACACCTGCACGCCAACATAAACATGCAATTATCTAATCGGACTTGTATTAGTATATTGTTCATAATAAAGTGCTCAGTGAGTGTATGTCCAAATAAATGTATTAATTTGAATTAAATTTGGTTCTTTCTGTACTGCATAGTTTATCGTGTGGCCGCTAATGCATCACGATTTCCTACACAAGAACATTAAAAGTTTTGTTTCAGGTTAGTCTACTCATAGCTTCTCCATCAATAGACGAAGACTCAACAAAGTAACTAAACTGCTTCTATGTGTGTTATTTAGCCATCATCCTCCCACCTATTAAAAATATCAGATGGGTGGGGCAAAACATTGCAACAATATTGCCTTATAGAAATTCTGTTTACATTTCTTCCCAAATTTCTGTCATTTTTAATGCCCATTTATAAATAACATAACGACTGTTTATGTTGAACTGGAAGTTCCGCCCACAAACCATCATGGGATTTAGGAATATTGTAGATAATATACTATTTTTGCAGCATTGTGACATATATCATGAATTAGGGGGATTTTATATTTTTGAAATAATTTAAGTATGAATAAGTGTTATGTTAAATATTTATAACAGGTTCATTTATTTATTTATTTATTCTCCCCCTTTGCTCCCCAATTTGGAATTGCCTTCGAATCTGGGACCGTCAATCCGCACATCTTATCACGTGACAGGTTGAGCGTGTTAACGCGGAAATGTAGCACATGTGGAGGCTTCACGCTATTCTCCGCAGCATCCATTCACAACTCACTACACTCACAATGAGCGAACCACATTATAGCGACCACAAGGAGGTAAACCCAACGTGACACTACCCTCCCTAGCAACTGGGCCAATTTGGTTGCTTAGGAGACCTGGCTTGAGTCACTCAGCACACCCTGGATCCGAACTCGCGACTCCAGGGACGGTAGTCAGCGTTTACTCGCTGAGCTACCCAGGCCTCATAACATGTTTATTTACAATTTATAACATTTGGCAAGTATTGCATGAAAGTCCCCCCTAATATCAATGATTTATCATGCATTTTTGAACTTACTTATTATTCATTAATGAACCCCTTTATAAAGCCTTGACAAAGGGAACATTAATGTTAGGTGTTACCCAAATTGTAATTTTGTTTTATAGTGATCCAAATAATACTTCTGAGACGTTAATCTCTGGTAAGCCATCTTTCCTCAGTTCCTTAATTGTAGACATTCCTTACCTGTGTATGTGCGTGTGGAACCCAATCCTCTCTCCTCTTGCCAAGGAGATTTGAATGAGCTGCCATGTAAAATAGAGCCATTATTGTCCTAACGGTACTTTTGGCCAACAAACAAAGCTCTCTTTCATATGTGAAACAATCACTATCCTTTGCACTGTCCCTCTTTTTTTTCCAGTTTCACTATGTTCCTCTAATCTGTTTCTCTGCATACCCTTGGACGGTGAATGCAAAAATACATTCTTAGATGTACTGTAGAGCTGCGGTGCCTTTGGGAAAGACTGTATCCCTTTCTCTGGACATCGGACACAAGGTGAGCATTCTACTACTTGTTACTTCTTATTTCTTTAGAAATGTTAGGACTGATATTAAATGGGAGTAAGATTTTTAAATGGGTTATACTGTATGTGTGTGAGCAGAAATCAAAGCTAAAAGTTTACCAAGTGTGGTTTGGCTTATTTAGGAGGGTCTTGCCTGTGAAAAGGTCAACATGATATTGTATGTGGAGTGGTGGTGGCATAGTGGACTAAAGCACATAACTGGAAATAAGAAGGTTGCTGGTTTGATCCCCACAGCCGTTACCATTGTATCCTTGAGTAAGGCACTTAACTCCAGGTTGCTCCGGGGGGATTGTCCCTGTAATGAGTGCACTGTAAGTCACTTTGGATAAAAGCATCTGCCAAATGCATAAATGTATGTAAATGTATTTGGACTGTTGGAATAGAAGAGTATGGAGCTCCAGTACTGTCCATCTCATTTAAACAATTGCTTTCACTGATGATGAAACCTTGAGTGCATGTGAAATGCTTTCTGGGAATGACTAATTTAGTAAAACCCATTCCTAAAACATGCATATTGTCACATAAATAAGTTGAGGTCAGATATGAGTGTGATATAATTAGTATTATGTAAAGTCCTCCTCCTAAGCTCAAACATTAACAGCAATTAGCAGAAACAGAATAGGGTGAATGAAATTCAGCTTCTTTTGGGTGTGTGTATTACAGGGCGAATCGTTTTAATTACATTTTAACAACCTATAATATCATTTGTGATGATTGTTTACAGTTAATTGTGTTTTTAAATCTGTCTGTCTGTCTGTCTGTCTGTCTGCCTGCCTGCCTGCCTGCCTATCTATCTATCTATCTATCTATCTATCTATCTATCTATCTATCTATCTACCTACCTGTCTGTCTTTATATCTATCTATCTATCTATCTATCTATCTATCTATCTATCTATCTATCTATCTATCTATCTATCTATCTATCTATCTATCTATCTATCTGTCTGTCTTTATATCTATCTATCTATCTATCTATCTATCTATCTATCTATCTATCTATCTATCTATCTGTCTGTCTGTCTGTCTGTCTGTCTTTATATCTATCTATCTATCTATCTATCTATCTATCTGTCTGTCTTTATATCTATCTGTCTGTCTATCAGTCTTTATATCTATCTATCTTTCTCTGTCTGTCTTTATATCTATCTGTCTGTCTGTCTGTCTTTATATCTATCTATCTTTCTGTCTGTCTGTCTTTATAGCTATCTATCTGTCTGTCTGTCAATGCTAACATCAGAGTTTGTCTTGACAAACTTTACCTAGATACTTTATCTAGATCATATTTGGATTTATAGTTATTGTCAAATAAAAAAGAAGTATGATTCACTACTAATATATATATATATAATATATAATCTCAAACTATTTTATTAGTTATACCCATGTATTGCACATTTTACTTTTATTGAACCATACGATGAATCATACTTCTTTTTTATTTGACAAAAACTATGAATAACAATGAATGGCTCAACAGAGGAGTCGAGACTTTCTTGAGTGATGTCACCACAGCCAGGGGAAATCTCAATAAAGGTGCACATGAGCACTCCACGCAGCCCCTCCTTGTTTCTGGTGCATAAAAGGACCTGCTTTACCCCAAATGTTCATTAAAGCAGCTCTACAGGTGGGAGGATATTCATTCTCACACTCTCTTTACCATCAACACACAAGAGAAACATCATTCTAGCATGGTATCTGCAGAGTTACAGATACTGGGCATTGCCCTGGCTATCATCGGCTGGATCGGGGTGATAGTGGTGTGCATTCTTCCCATGTGGCTCGTCACAGCTTTCACCGGGCAGAACATAGTCACTGCGCAAATCACCTGGGAAGGAATCTGGATGACTTGTGTGGTTCAGAGCACCGGACAGATGCAGTGTAAAGTCTACGACTCAATGCTGGCGCTCAGCTCAGATATGCAGGCAGCTCGTGCCCTCTGCATCATCTCAATCCTGGTGGGTGTTTTTGGCATCCTGCTAGCGGCAGCTGGAGGGAAATGCACCAACTGCATCGAGGATGAGAACGCCAAGGCCAAAGTAGGCATTGTTGCTGGAGTATTCTTCATTATCGCTGGACTTCTCTGCTTGATTCCGGTGTGTTGGACTGCCAACACAGTTATAAGGGACTTCTACAACCCTCTAACTAACAGCGCACAGAAGAAAGAGTTAGGAGCTTCGCTGTTTATTGGTTGGGCTGCCTCTGCATTGCTGATGGTTGGCGGTGCGTTACTTTGTGCCAACTGCCCTCACAAAGACCACTACTCTGCAAAGTACACTGCTCGACCTGGTGGAACCAAAGGCTATGTGTGAAGAGGAACCAAAGAGCGATGTAAATAGTGACATTAACATGGCATATTCAATGTATGTTGTTCTTTAGTCAGTTGGTCAGTAACAACTGAACATTTGTGAACGTTGTATCACTGGCCAAACGGCTCAATTGGCAGTCAGCTGCAAACATACAGGGATGATGGTGAAATAAAGTGTCATGTCTCAGAGCTGAACAGATCAGTGCTGGTCACACTTTGAATGGGAACTATTAATACAACTTATTAATTTTGTCATTTGGATGCACAATCAGCACACCCTCTTCAGAAGTGTTCAAACTTTTATGGATTTGTGTAAAATATCAATGTAAACAGATTGAGGTTTAACTGTTTAAATTGTGATAAATAGATATTTGTGCTGTTCAACTACATGCTTTTCAAATAATAAACTTTTTAACAATACACACAAAAAAAGTTGCTTTTGGTCCATCAATCACAGCAAATGTAGTATATATATATATATATATATATATATATATATATATATATATATATATATATATATATATATATATATATCTTCTCCTTGGTATTTAATAATGTCTGACATCACAATTCAACATATTTTTTGGAAAGTTAGTCAAACAGTTTTATATATATATATATATATATATATATATATATATATATATATATATATATATATATATATATATATAAATATATATATATATCTTTGTTCTCTCTCAGTTTAGAGAGAGGGTGTGGTTAATAATGATCTGATACAGTATTATATCATAATATAATGTGCTGTGTGAGAGGTGTCACATCTAGGGTAGATTACTCAAATTTTTCCTCATTAAAAAAGTTTAACTTCTAAAGACATGAATTGTAATGTTGTAATATATGTAGGGCATCATCAGCACTCACATTAAAATGAAGACTGGAGTCATATCAGTAACCTTATAAAAGCTGTTTTATTCTACATGGAGAGGGTCCACACATGAGGGCTGTCATATTAGTGTTTAGAATTATCTGTATTTTTTGCGTGAAATGTTTTAGGTGAAAACATATGAAACTGATCATTTTGGGGGATATAAGGAGGGGTATGTATAAAGTATGAAATACATTTTTAGGTACTGTAGCAAGATGTAAGCAAGGAGAATGAAAAGACAATCTAGTTTCATCAACACTTGAAAAGTAGCTCACCAGCAGGGGGAGCAAAGATGCAGACCATGGTCAGAGGTGCAGGAACAAGTTTGAAGAGGCTGCTTGTGACATCATAACAGTTATATATTTCTCTGCTGTCCTGTGAAAATATGCTTCAGTTGAATATGCTTTTGAAATACAATTGATAACAGAACAGCTTATGACATTGTCAACAGGACATTGGTTAACTATATCTCAGCATAAATGTAAGTAAAATACACTATCCTTAAACATGAGTGCAACATTTATTTTGAACATACACCTTGCATAACACCCTGGTTCAAAACCCTCTTAAATTGGAAAAATATAGAGTAATTTTTCAATTTGATAAACAAGCATACATAACATTTATGAAAGTAGATTTTTACAGAAAGCATTTTTAAAGAAAGTCAGGTGGGGGCATGGTGTCCTTTTTTTGTTGTGTCATGATTTTTTTTGTGCTTCATATTATTTTTCCTGTTTATAATTGGCTGAAAAGCATATAATAGACTTTTTAATGCAGGCGTACATTTAAAAAGAGCTGTATATTTTGTTTTGGTAGTGGTGGTAGGATGGCAAGGGAGGGTGTCCCTCATTTACCACCATAATTGGGTCAAGTTCAATGAACTGTAATTTATTTCGTGAGCAATAATGGTAAAAATGTCCAAAAGCTATTTTGTACCCAATACTATGCAGGAATTGACTTTAAAAAATAAACTTGAGAAATATTTCTGAGGTAAAATGTAAAAAATAAATAATAATAATAATAATAATAATAATAATGATATATATATATATACACACATACACACAGAGAGTATATTTCATTTATATTTCACAACACTAGTGAAAATATTTTTACTTGACAAGCAAAATGTCAAGATATTAAGGCCACAATTTTAGAGGAGTCTTCCTGCAGGCAGAGCTCCAAAAAGGGACAGGAGCTCCAAAATGCCAGTAAAGATACAGGGAACCCCTAAACTAACCATGAGTGGAAGTGACACCTGCTGTTTGAGTTGAAATTGTCTACTTGCAATATTAAAGGGTTAGTTCACCCAAAAATGTATATTATCCTATAATTTACTCACCCTCAAGCCATCCTAGTTGTATATGACTTTCTTATTTCAGCCAAACACAATCAGAGTTATACAACAAGTGAAAGCAGAACGTCTCGGTTACGTATGTAACCTCCGTTCCCTGATGGAGGGAACGAGACGTCGTGTCGAAGAAGCGACACTAGGGGTCTCTCTTGAGCGCCGAAAGATACCTCTGATCTATGAAAAAAGGCCAATGAGAGTTGGCGAACAGTATTTGCATACTCCGCCTCCGGATACGGATATAAAGGCGAGAGAAATACGCTCGTTCATTCAGGATTTTTCTGAGGAGCCGGGAGTGTTCCGGGCACCTTAGCGGCTCGGCTCAGTGACGTGGCTGGGAAGACACGACGTCTCGTTCCCTCCATCAGGGAACGGAGGTTACATACGTAACCGAGACGTTCCCCGTCTGTCGCTCACTTCGACGTCGTGTCGAAGAAGCGACACTAGGGGTCCACTTCAAAGCTGAGCCGTGTACGTGTACTGCTGACACAGAAGCGGGCAGGTATTTCTACGTGCATAAGCGACCAACTGTGCTCAGGCTGCACGTACTCTTCCCCAATGCCCCGAAAAAGCGTCAGAATCCTTTTGGTTACCCTAGGGGGGGAACAAGGTGACGCTCCCAACTAGGGAACGGGCCAAGCCTGGCTGGGCCTCTTTTCTCTCTATGTTTTCTCGGCATAGAGCAAGAGCAGCCGGGGCCCTTACCGCATCGAGGGAAGGGGATCTTATTCCCGAATCCCTATTCTTTTAGGGGGAAAAGACCCTGCGGAGGCCACACCCACCCGAAAGGGGAGGTAAAGGTGGCGAAATACATCACATGGCCTCTTGGGTCACATGTGGGAAAAATGGCACGGTGGTAGATCCCGCCTCGAGGAGGGGGGAGTTGCTACAACACGGCGACCGGAGGGCAGCCAAAGACTGCCTAAGGGAGACGCGGGTCAGCTCGTAAGGTGACCGTACCGCGGAAGTACACACAGGAGGAGTCCCGTAGGAGGCCTGATCTGTGGAGCACCTATTCTAGTAGGGGTAGCCTGGGGTACCCGTAGTGGACTGGACCAGCAAGTCCCTCTGCTGAACTGCTGCGGGCCCGAAGGGCTGGGGAGGAATCAACCAGGGACCTAGGTTCTCTGGGAAAGAAGGCGCACTGTTTTACCTCGATCGAGGGAAACGGCGCTGGAAACAAGCGATTCACCCGGTCAGATCGTCGACGTGTACCGAGTTCTACGGGCTCGGACCTGAGAGAACACGGGACGAGACTGACTCAACCCTGAGATCGTAAGGGTGTTAGGTGCTGCCCAGCCCGCAGCTCTGCAAATGTCTGCTGGGGAGGTGCCCCTAGCCAGTGCCCATGAGGATGCCACGCTCCTAGTAGAGTGGTCTCGAACCCGCAAAAAAAAAGGGGGGGGGCACGGCCTGGGTGTGATAGGCCAACTGAATGGCATCCACCACCCAGTGAGACACCTCTGTTTGGAGACAGCGTTCCCTTTCTGCTGTACTCCAAAGCAGACAAAGAGCTGCTCAGAGCGCCTGAAGCTCTGGGTGCGTTCCAGGTAGGCACGCAAGGCACGTACCGGACACGACAGTGAGAGGGGCTGGGTCTGCCTCCTTCCGGGGCAGCGCTTGTAGGTTCACTACCTGATCTCCAGAGGGCGTGGTAGGAACCATGGGCACATAGCCCAGTCGAGGTCTTAGGATCACATGAGTATCTGCCGGACCGAGATCCAGGCAAGTGTCGTTAGTAGGGAACGCTTGCAGGTCCCCGACCCTCTTGATGGAAGTGAGCGCGATCAGCAGGGCCATCTTTTTAGGAGAGGGCCCTGAGCCAACTGATTCTAGCGACTCGGGGGGGGGGGGGGGGGGGGGGGGGATCTCTGAAGACCGGCGAGGAACACCGAGAGATCCCAGGAGGGGAACAGGTTTGGCTGGGAGGGGTTTAACCTCTGGGCACCTCTTGGGAACCTGACGATTAAGTCATGCTTACCCAGAGACTTGCTGTCTACTGGGTCATGGTGAGCTGCGATAGTGGCAACATACACCTTCAAGGTGGATGGGGACAGCCTCCCCTCCAATCTCTCCTGTAGGAACAGGAGCACAGACCTAACTGCGCACCTCTGTGGGTCTTCTGGCCGGGAAGAACACCAATTCGCGAACAGACGCCATTTCAGGGTGTAGAGTTGCCTGGTAGAAGGGGCTCTGGCTTGGTTGAACGTGGCTACGACCATGGGTGGTAGACCAGCTAGATCTTCCGCATCCCGTTCGGGGGCCAGACATGGAGGTGCGGATGCCAGAGCGTGCCCCATCCCTGAGAAAGAAGATCCTTCCTCAGGGGAATTCGCTAGGGAGGGGCTGTCGCAAGGAGTACAAGGTCCAAGAACCAGGCCCGGATGGGCCAGTAAGGAGCCACGAGAGTGACTTGTTCCTCGTCCTCCCTGACCTTGCACAGCACCTGTGCAAGAAGGCTCACTGGGGGAATGCGTACTTGCGCAGCCCCACCGGCCAGCTGTGTGCCAGTGCATCTGCCCCGAGGGGAGCCTCTGAACGGGTGTACCAGAGCGGGCAGTGAGAGGTCTCTCAGGAGGCAGAGGGGTCTACCTTGGCCTTGCCGAACCGTTCCCAAATCAGCTGAACCGAGTGGGGGTGAGGCCTCCACTCTCCGCCAGGCAAGCGTTGTCATGACAGCGCATCCGCTATCACATTGAGGTTGCCGGGGATGTGAGTGGCGCGCAGCGACTTGAGTCGGTGCTGGCTCCAAAGGAGGAGACGGCGGGCAAGTTGTGACATGTGACGGGAGCGTACACCGCCTTGGCGATTTATGTACGCGACCGCAGTGGTGCTGTCCGACCTGACTGGGATATGTTCTTCCCGAATTAACGGGAGAAACTTCCGCAGGGCCAAAAGGACGGTCAACAACTCGAGGCAGTTGATGTGCCAACGCAGCTGGGCCCCTTTCCAACGGCCTGAGGCTGCGTGCCCGTTGCAAACGGCGCTCCAACCCAATCTGGAGGCGTCGGTCGTGACCAGGACGCGTCTGGACACCTGCTGTAGGGGCACTCCAGCCCGTAAGAAACAGAGGTCTGTCCAGGGGTTGAATGTCTGACGGCAGGCGGGGGTGATTGTTACCCGGTGCGTGCCGTGGCGCCATGCTCGTCTCGGGACTCGGGTCTGGAGCCAGTGTTGGAGTGGTCTCATATGCATCAACCCCAGTGGCGCAACCGCCGCGGAGGACGCCATATGCCCCAGGAGCCTCTGGAAAAGTTTTAAGGGGACCGCTGTGCCTGGCCTGAAGGCGGCGAGGCAGTTCAACACTGACTGGGCACGCTCGTTGGTGAGACGTGCCGACATTGAGACCGAGTCTAACTCCATCCCGAGAAAAGAGATGCTCTGAACTGGAGCGAGCTTGCTCTTTTCCCAGTTGACCTGAAGCCCCAGACGGCTGAGGTGCCTGAGCACCTGGTCTCTGTGGGCACATAGTAACTCTCTCGAGTGGGCCAGAATGAGCCAGTCGTCGAGGTAGTTGAGTATGCAGATGCCGGCTTCTCAGAGCAAGAGCTGCCTCTGCGACTTTTGTGTAGACGCAAGGGGACAGAGACAGGCCGAAGGGGAGGACTTTGTACTGATACGCCTGGCCCTCGAACGCAAACCGCAGGTAGGGGCAGTGTCGGGGCAGGATGGAGGCGTGGAAGTACGCGTCCTTCAGGTCTATCGCTGCGAACCAATCTAGATGCCGGACGCAGGTTAAAATGTGTTTCTGCGTGAGCATCTTGAACAGGAGTTTGTGCAACGTTCGTTTGAGAACTCGAAGGTCCAAGATTGGTCATAAGCCGCCGCTTTTCTTGGGTACGATGAAGTAGGGGCTGTAGAAACCCTTCTTCATCTCGGTTGGAGGGACAGGCTCTATCGCGTCTTTGGCCAGAAGAGTCGCGATTTCCGCGCGCAGAGAGTGGGCGTGTTCGCCGTGTACTGCGGAAAAGCGGACGCCCATGAAGGGGGGCGGGGGCCTGGCAAACTGAATTGCGTAACCGAGTCGGATGGTCCGGGCCAGCCAGCGAGACGGGTTGGAAAGTGAAAGCCACGCGTCCAACCTCTGCGCTAGGGGCACCAAGGGGACGGTTAATTTGGACGTACCCGGTGGGGCTTCGCAGCGGGGCGGAGCAGGTAGGGCAGCATTGGGCAGCGACAGGGCGACCCGCAGCTGGGGTGCTGAGAAAGACTCAAAGCACTTACCTTGCTCCGCACACCCGGCAGGGGGTGGGTTAGCGACTGAGGAGGAGGTCTCGGGTAGGCGTCCTCTAGACTGGTCGGAACCGGCCGGCCGGGGGGGGGCAGTCGTGGGGTTGGAGACGGGTGGTCCGTTTCCAGGAACCCGGGACTGCTGAGATCTGGTGGCAGAGTGCCGTGGGAACGGCATTTGCGGGCCAGGTGACCCAGAGACAAAAGGAAATAGCTCGTTACAGAGAATATGAGAATGTGAAAACTAATTCGACAAAAAATTCTCCTCCCGGCCCTCCACCGGGGACGGAGCGGTCTTACCACCTGTGGCTGTGAGCGGCGCACCTGCCCGTGGGACCAATCAAGTAGCCCGGGAAAGCATAGCGGATCTCCGTGCGTCAGGCTCAGGCTGGGCGGCAGACCCCAAGGTGGCGGCCCAGGCGAACGATCAGCATCCGATGCCGCTGTAACGCTCTCCGATGCAGCGGTGATGTCATCCAATTCTGAAGCAAGCAAGCGTGCCGGGGAGGCGGGAGGTTCGAGGGGGTTTACCCGGTGAACAGAGCCCGTCATTGTCCCCAAATCGTGTTCATCGCCCGCGGCGCCTGCGTCAATCCCGTAGGAAGGAGGCGAGGCGCGGGGGCGGCTGAAACGGCTTTCTCTCATTACAAAAGAAAGCCACACGACCGCAATGTTGCCATGGCTATGTTCTCGCACTGAGAACATGAACCATTCATAAAACGCTGCCTGCGTGTGATCGCAGCCCAGGCATGCAAGACAGTGTTTTATGACCGAGAGAGGTGGGGAGAAATCACCGCATCCAGAAACTACACAGGGGCGGAAATTACATCTTTATAAAGATGCGTCCTGAAAAGGACGTTCAACGCCTTCAAGAGAAATAAACTCTTTTACGGAGAGAATCACTCTTTCAACTCTTTTAACTCTGCGCTGTCGAAGCGCCCAGGGGCAAACTGCACGCCGGCAGTGAAGAGAAAAGCCGCTGTAGTGCGCCGTAAATCCAACAGCAAAGCAGAGCGTCAGAGGATCAGAAGCAGGATCAGTTGTGTTACTCGCAGCCGACTGCATACACACGACCTTCAGCTCCGAAGAAAATTACTGAATGAACGAGCGTATTTCTCTCGCCTTTATATCCGTATCCGGAGGCGGAGTATGCAAATACTGTTCGCCAACTCTCATTGGCCTTTTTTCATAGATCAGAGGTATCTTTCGGCGCTCAAGAGAGACCCCTAGTGTCGCTTCTTCGACACGACGTCGAAGTGAGCGACAGACGGGGAACTAATATTACCAACATCCAAAAAAATGAAAATGAAGGAACTTACATATTATAAATCTATATAAAAAATATCCTGGCTCTTCCAAGCTTTATAATCAGAATGAATGGTACCTTAGATTTTGAACAAATGGACGGCCGTTACCGGAAGCCAGTGATTATAGTTTATAAAGTTTTAAATATTAATATTTTTCTTACAAAAACACATCGCTTCAGAAGGCCTTTATTAACCCCCTGGAGCTGTATGGATTACTTTTATGATGGGTGGATGCGCTTTTTTGGGCTTCAAAATTTAAGGTACCATTCACTCCCATTATAAAGTTTGGAAGAGCCAGGATATTTTTTAATATAACACAGATTGTGTTTGGCTGAAAGAAGAAAGTCATATACACCAAGGATGGCTTGAGGGTGAGTAAATTATTTGATTATTTCTTTTTTGGGCGAACTAACCCTTTAAGACCGGCAAGTATGAAGCACAATGGTTTGCGTCATTAAAAAAAAAAAAAAAAAACGCCGTGCAGTTGTCATAATGCCGTCATACTGTTCAGTCTATATTAAGTTAGAGCATTATTACAGTGTTTTCAGAGTGGTTCTGTCCACAACTACATCTCATGCTTAAGAGTAACAGAAGTGCTCGGAGCTCGGTTCCATTTGCTTACATGTACCAAGCGCTTTATCTACACTAAACCGGTGGATTCTTCGTAAAATGGTTTTTATTATCATCTGCAGTAGCAGCATCTCAGACTCCACTGGGTACAGGTATCATAATAATAATGGGTATAATTCAAACATCTTTATTAAATGATTACTGAGCAAACAGCATTGAGAGTAGCACCTGCATAATCCACAAACGTGCTCTTCCTCCATTCTCCTCTCGTTTGTTTACCTCACAAGTGTCACGTAGTTTGGTAGGAGAGGGGCAATGGATCAGTTCGCAGGCTTTAATGAAGAAGACAAAAACAACGTGGAGAACAATAAACCATATCTACAAACACAACAAGTGATACATGGATGAGAACTGACAATGAATGTATTAATACCCAACCCCAATGGGTATTAATACACAAAGGGAACTAATGAGGGGATGGAAGACAGGTGAGGACGATGAGGAACAGATGGAAGTGATGAGGGCAGTGAATTCTGGGAGATGTAGTCCAGGGGAAAACTTCAAAATAAGAGTCCTAGGAAAAACATGAGGGAGACAGTCTGTGACAACAAGAGAGCGTGCCGCCCTTATTACACTCCCAGTAGCAACAAGTGAAAGCAGAACTAATATTACCAACATCCAACAAAATGAAAATGAAGGAACTTACATATTATAAATCTATATAAAAAATGTAGATACTATAATATAATCTATTGTTAAATGAAATGTAATAAAATAATGAATACAAATAATTGTGACTTTAAACAAAACTTTCAATTTAAGTTTAATATATATATATATATATATATATATATATATATATATATATATATATATATATATATATATAATAAATCATAATAATTACACCAATGTGTTATTAGTTAAATTCATTTGTTTGTGAGTGAATAAAAAAAAAAAGGTTTCAGTTTGGTCATTTTTAAGAGAACTCAAATGTGAAAAGCCCAGTAGCTTTTTGGCAGTTGAACATGTTAAAAACATTACTTTTTTATGTTTTTTTTTTTTGTTATTATTGTGATAGCATAATCGCAGTTCAAATTCGCAATCACGATATTTTTCAAAATAATCGCAATTTGGCTTTTTGTCCAAATCGTGCAGCCCTTGTCGTCACTCACATTAAGTCACTTATACTAAGGGGTTAGTGTTATTTTCATCTTTATTTGTTGTTTAATTTGATTTTACATCATTTGTTCTCTTTCGTCTCTAACTGTAAAGCAAGTCAGAATTACTACTGTAATGACTCTTGAAAATGGGCACCAAAATATTCATACACATGTGAGTTATACAAATTTTAAAACCGTATATTCATTTGAATTACAGCATTTCTGAAAGTGTACATTCACACATACTTATAATTGCCAATAATTCACTATCCAGTGGCCGCAATGTCATGCTATGAGGGCATGTGGTGATTCATTAGAATAGCAGTGTATGGCTGAGTATGGAATGGCATACTAACATACTACTTGTACTGTTTCTGCCATAGACAGACATGGTAAGAGTAGTAAGAGTAGTATGGGTAGTATGCCATTCCTAACTCAGACTATATGTGATTTTGTGCATGCTGCAATTAAAATAAGATTTGCCCTGTATCGAGGCACGATCGGTGTGGATCCCTAATAAAAACACTCTCCCCTGCAAAATGTATTATTATTATTATTATTATTTTTAGGCACAATAAAAATGATTCCTTGTCAAATTAGAATGATGTTTTAAAAATTGTTGGCAGTCTGAGTGTGTTTAATTCGTACATTGATAGATTGCTCATCAATTTAATGCACTGAGCACTGCTGTAGTTTATATAAAAACTTTCTCCACTGCAAAATGTGAATTTTTAGCAACAACAAGACAATTAATTCCTTCTCAAAATTGAAAAATATCTTATTTTTACCAGCAATATGTCTTATCTCAAATCATATTTTGAAAAAATATGGCCAGACATGCAGTCCTCCAACAATGTTCAAGTGACAGCAGTAGGAATGCCTACTAACGACTTCACAGTACAAGGACGAGTGACTCTGAGCGATAAAGTCGCTGCATGTTTGAATAAGGCTCAAGTCGTAGGTGTTAGTGGATTTGTGAAATAGCACACGCAAAGCTTGAATGGGTTTGGTCAAGTGTCATTTAATCCCGCGGTTCTTCAAACCAGAAGATTCCAAACAGCCCGTTCATTAGAATTTGGTAGTGTAAATGGTCTGTTTGCAATGCATTTGAAAAATAAAAATATGGATCATTAGTGTCTTACACCTTTTTCGCATTAACTTTGTCCTCGCTGAATGGCAGGCATATTTCTATGATATTAGGGTCCTCGTCAAGACTAATTGCACCTAGGCTGCGTGGAATTATAAAGGATGTACATGGCAATTATTAAAAGTGATCGATAGCTCTTTAATATCATCTGCTGGTGAAATCCCCCAAATAAATGTAGGAACTAAATTTAGACTTTGCGTCGAGAATAGATGTGGTTCTCAGACGTCTTAAGGCATGGTCACACAAAACTTCTCAAAGATGTCATGGGCATGTGTTAATCCAGCAAAAATGTAATGAAATATTGTTAAAAAGAAACTCACCGCTATAATTATATCCTTGTCCATTATGAATTTTGGTGAGGTCGCAACCAAACCAAGCAACTTCTTATTGGTCATTGTGGAGAAAGTTCACGCGATGTTCACTACACTTCACACTTCAACTCAAGGCGAAATCAGCGCTAGGAAATTCTTTGCCACCGGAAGTCCAATTTCACATGGATTCCCATTGAGATGACTGTATTTCGCCCACAGAATTTCACAGGCATGTGTGACTGCGCCTTTAGCGCAACAACCTATGAGCGTGTTTCAATCAGATCCCTAGTTCAGTAGTCAGGACACCGATGAGGGAGTCAGACATTTCTAGGGTTGTCTCAACCACAAAATCATTCCTGGGCATTGAAACGTTCACTCCCTAAAAATCCCAGAATGAATCTTAAAAACAAGGGAGCATCGTTGCTCACTATGTTCCCTTACCGAAAATGCAGTCATGTCTTTTGAAGTCTTTCAAGTCATTAGAAGACAAGCACAAGTGTAAAACAATTAAGTCAATGCCTATTTTTCCTGTTTAAAAGAGATGCAATGTCTTTCATCCATCACAACCATGAAAGGAAACAAACTTTTAAATATTACTCCTTTATATATATTTTCGGGTTCATTTATCTTTCATAATGGCACTTTATACAGCGATGTTGTTGATTAATACTAGCTTGTGTTTTAATGTACAAGCTCATTATTGTGTCGCAGATGATTAAGACAAAAGTGTCCCAATGTTTAGAGGATCAACACCCTTGCCAGTGCCGAATTTGTGTTCACAGTATACTGATTCACAACATAGGGAGCTAGGGTGCTGATTGAGACACATCCTATTTCTCAGGAAAATAGCTAACTGCAATTTGCACCACTGCATTAACATACAATGCAACCACAGTTTGCATGCATACACCCACATATAGTGCTAACACTCCCACCCGTGCCCACCTGCGCTTTGTGCTGCCAAGGAAAATGCACTTGGAATTTGGATTTGGATTGAAAATTGGATAATACACAGTGCACGGTCATTGCACATAGCATTTCAACTAGCACGGTCAAGATAATAAAGCCCTTTTTTAATTTTTCTCCCCTTTTTTCTAACCAGTTTGGAATGCCCAATTCCCAATACGCTCTGTGTCCTTGTGGTGACGTAGTGACTCACCTCAATCCAGGTGTCGGAGGACAAATCTCCGTTGCCTCCGTAGACCATCAATCCACGCATCTTATCACATGGCTTGTTGAGCGTGTTACCGTGGAGACATAGAGCATGTGGAGGTTTCACGCTATTCTCCGTGGTATCCAAACACAATTGGAGCCTTTTTTGACACTCTGATCATTTGTATTTTTCTAGAAAAGTTTTTATTTTCAATATTTGTAAACATGGAAGGAAAACTTTGACATTATTTTAGCTCGATGACCTTGTTGAAGTATTGTTGTGTTTTGTCTGTCGGTTCCCCTGAATGTCATCCATGTTGTTTATAGTGTACACAGCCAAATGAGAAATCATAGGGGCTCTCCATAGTAATCATTAGCTCAGGAGAGCCAAACTCCGCCTTTTCAGACTTTTCCTATAAATACATCTGTTGCTGGCACATTTTGTCACTTTAAAAGTTTGACATTTCTTCTTAAAAATGGTTTCCCAAGGACTCCAGATGATGGGCATAATCACAGGCATGTTGGGTTGGCTGGGGGTCATTGTCGTTTGTGCCTTGCCCCAGTGGAAGGTGTCGGCATTCATTGGAGCCAATATAGTCACAGCACAGATCAACTGGGAGGGCATGTGGATGAACTGTGTGGTACAGAGCACTGGGCAAATGCAGTGTAAAGTGTACGACTCCTTGCTGGCACTCACCTCTGACCTTCAGGCAGCCCGGGCCATGATCATCATCTCCATTTTGACTGGACTCTTTGGAATCATCGTTTCTGTGGCTGGAGGGAAGTGCACCAACTGTATCGAGGACTCAGGATCCAAAGCAAAGGCATGCATCATTGCAGGCATTCTCTTCATTGTCTCTGGACTCCTTTGTTTGATCCCAGTGACATGGTCAGCGAACACGATCATACAGAACTTCTATAATCCGTTAATTGTGGATGCTCAGCGGAGGGAGTTGGGTGCAGCACTGTATGTCGGCTGGGGATCTGCTGGGCTGCTATTACTGGCTGGAGGAATACTCTGTTGGAACTGCCCACCAAAGCACGAACGCATCTACAACCCCAAGTTCTCTGCAGTGAGGTCCGGTTCTACCCCGAGAGAATTTGTCTGAGAGATAAAATCCCATGTGACTGAGCTTAAATCAAATTACTTCAGCAACTATATGTACATCAACAATTTATCTTTAGAATTATTAGTGACATTTTTCTTACTTTTAATAGTGCAACATATTCAATCTTCCTATTTCCATAGAATTATGAAAACTTTTATTTTGAAGGGATTAAGTATGTTTTATATATATATTAAGTATGTTTTATATATATATATAAAACATACTTAATCCCTTCAAAATAAAAGTTTTCATATATATATATATATATATTAACCATAAACTGTAATATTTTATTGCATTGCATTGTTTTTGTTTGTTTTTTTTTTTTTTATCATAAAGCATTGGCATCAATATAACATTACCAACATATTCAAAGACTGTGGTGTATTGTATCAGTCAATGGAGAAATCACTTGTCCATCCAAGTTTAATAACTCTTGGGCAACAGTGCATGCCTATTATACTTCATAATGTCCACAGTAAGGAGGAATAAACAAGATTTATGGTTGAAATGTGAAGAGAAGAGAGGAGGTACCTGAAGAGAATATACACTAATATATTGGGTTTCATACCAGCGTACTTTTCACAACCACTGATTTAGATATATCGCAACAGAGCACGTTTACATGCACACCAGTGTGCTGATAACTCCTAAAAATGTGTTTATTTAAAAAATACAACAAAGCAAGAAATTCAAGTTATTCTATGCATTTGAAATAAAACTGCGAAGAGGCAGGCGCACAACATGTTACCAGTTAACACCAGTTAAGGTCCCACGTTAAGGCCCGGTTACATGCAACATGTAAACTGTGTACTGGGCCAAAATTTACCAGTGTCGAATGCTTTATTTTTACGCAGTTTATGACCTTACACCGTTTAATGCTTTTACATGACCACACACATAGTTGGCTTATTAAACATAATCGGTGTAATTTACATGTACCGTACAGTACATGTAAACACGCTCACAGTTTCATGACTATTCGTGTGAATAGTACAAGATTGTGAAAAAGTACAATATTGTACGACTTGCCTTGTATGAAAACGTATCCTCAAACACAATACAATGCACCTCAAATTTTTGTTAACCTCCTATCCAACACTTTCTTTTAATAGAGGACATGTCTATGATAACATTGTGTTACTCATCTGTAATATGCCTCCCTAGTCTCCTTCCAAACCACCATGTTTTCTTCCGTGGTTCACAATGGTGGTTTTACTCTTAAAATCATGATTAAGTTAAGGTTTTGGGTACTTTATTACACTTTAAAGGGATACTTCACCTCTGGGAAGATGAATGTGTATTTAAAATTGGTCATTTATATAGTATAAATGTGAAATTATTTTTGAATTTGAAGCATTCTAGACTGAGAAAAGGCAGAAAATGTATTTTTTACACATGTGGCTGAAAGACAACAACTCCCAGAATGCACTTGCTTTGCTGCCCTTACGAGGCCACTCCCAAACCACACCTACCGGTTACAGGCGGCAGTATCTGAAAATATGATACAACTAGGCTTGCTTTGATACATCGTGACTCTATAAATCGTGAGTTAGTTGATAAATTGTCTGACTACGCGGGAAGAACATTATGATAATTCCGGGTGTCCAAACTCTGTACATGACGTCTTAGTAACAAAAAGAAAAACAAACAAAATACTCACTTTACACTAAGCCATCTGTTTGTCCCTGCGGGCTTTGGCTGGCGTTTCCAATTTATCTTCGGGATCCTAAAATAAGTTTCCAGGACTCCCCTGTCCATGTGTGGTACAAAACTTGGGTGCTCAGTTATACATGCTCATGTTATCGGTGCAGTTTCATCAGCGGATTCAGCGATCTCGTCCAGTATCGCTGAAATTCGCGACAGCAATAGGACTCTCTATCTGTTTCCATAGGCGCACAGCGAGAGCACTGACACCACCAGTCCGCCCCAACTCGAGTCTGGCCGGGCTCTTCCTCCTGACCGCCAAGCAGGTTTTGCTCCCCTGCTACAGCAGCTGCTCCGGCCGCCTCTTGTTCCTCCATCTCCCGCAACTGTTCATCGCTGTATTGCGGCTCGTACAGGTAGCCGCGAGCATCAGATTCTCGCAACAGATCTTCGAAATCCCCTTCTGCCATTTTAGCTTCAAAACTACCTTCCGCCATCGTGATTAGCCTACTTGTATACAAACTTTCTACACAGAGCAAGAGCCTGTTTTCTTAGCTTCTACAGAAAGATGGCTGACACTATCTTCACATTCTGTGATTGAGATCCCGCCCCATATGGGAGTGGTGAAAACATGCGGAATACTGGCTGTAGTTTTAAGCCTCTGGACCAAAAATCCTCCGATGACGCAAAATGATGATTTTTGCCTCATCGGAGGATTTTTTCCAGACTAAAAATACATAAATCTCTCGTCTCAGGGGGATATGAGGGGGGGGGAGCTCGGTAATTAGAAAATACTACTGGTTTTCTACTGATACAAAGCTTAATGCTAAATCCTGAAGTAACCCTTTAAGGTTATGGTAAGGTTTAGGTTTGAGGTTAAACTTATGGGAAAATTGTCATAATGCTGTTTCTCTTCCTTCACTTCTACACAACAGTACAAGTCAGGTTTGTATGAGACAACCTGTACAATTTCTTTACGACTTGTCATGAGATTGGGTTTGATGTCATCTCATTATTACAATTATTGATATTAATCAGTTTATGGGTTCAAAGCTTGTGAGGGTAGTATTTTTTTTTTTTCCATTTCAGTGGTCTTTTGGCCCTGGAAACTCAGAGCTTGGAATGTTGTGTAATCATTAATGAGTCGAGATTATGAGTAAATGCTTTTTTAAAGGAATAGTTCACCAAAAAAAAATAAAAAATTCTCTCATCATTTACTCACTCTTATGCCATCCTGAATGCATGACTTTCTTTCTTCAGCAGAACACAAATTAAGAATTTTAGAAGAATATTTCAGCTCTGTAGGTCCATACAATGCAAGTGAATGGGTGCCAAAATTTTGAAGCTCCAATAAATCACATATCATATCACTTCCATATCTTCAGAAGTGATATGATAGGTGTGGGTGAGAAACAGATCAATATTTAAGTCAAAGTGTACAATCAAGTCTCCTCCCTGCTCAGTCAATCTCCACTTTAACTTTCACTTTCACATTCTTCTTGTGTTCTTGTGTTGTGATTCACATTCATCATGCATACGCCCCCTACTAGGCAGGCAAAATAATTTATAGCAAAAATTGGTAGATATTTTGATTCTCACCCACACCTATCATATCATTTCTGAAGATATTTCTTTAACCACTGGAGTCATATGGATTACTTTTATGCTGCCTTTATGTACTTTTTGGAGCATCAACATTTTGGCACCCATTCACTTGCATTGTATGGACCTACAAAGCTGAAATATTCTTCTAAAAATCTTAATTTGTGTTTTGCAGAAGAAAGAAAGTAATGTATTCAGGATGGCATAAGAGTGAGTAAATGATGAGAGAATTTTTTAATTTATTTTGGTGAACTATTCCTTTAACAAAACCATTTACTCATAATCTTGACTCATTAATGATTACACAACATTCCAAGCTCTGAGTTTCCAGTGCCAAAAGACCTACATACTGGGGATGGCTTGAGGGTGAGTAAATGATGAGAGAATTTTCATTTTGGGGTGAACTATCCCTTTAAGGTATTTAGAAGGTAAACAATTGCTGTTAATTTTTTTATCAATTGAACAGACTTTAAAATTTCTGATATAGAAAACATTTTAATAGATTTCTCCTAGCTAACACAACAGAAAAAGTTATTAAAATCACCAAGGCATTTTGTTGTTTAATTTAGTCATCCCTTCATCATAAGCATATTTTCCCATCTTATATGAATCACATGCTTGCAAAGTTATGAAAATGGGTTTATTACCCAGAGGCAACAATGAAAGATCCTTCAAAAGGTACTTAAAACTTTCAGAAAAAATTTGGAAACAGTAGGTTAGCATTTCTTGAGCTAAACTCAGTATGCTTACCAAAATTCAAAAGTGGGCATATGTTTACTGTGAAGTGGAATGCATATAGAAAATAAAACCTCTGAATCATGCTTGTCACTGTAAATGCAAGAACAAGTACTTCCTGGTTCCAGTGCTATAGAGAAACCCGGGTCTTCCAAGCTACTGAAAACGTGCTAGCAGTCGCACCACAGGAAATACACTTGAACTGATGGAAAAATGTTTGATGGGAGATGGTGCTTGTCCGTAACTCGGCAGAATGTGGCCAAAGTCAGAGTACTGGAACATTCGGTAGCAACATGCTGACTTCCCGATTGATCGTGTTGAATATAACCGGTTCTATAGAAGAGTGTACAACTTATCACCTCTATTGCTAATCACAACTATTTTCCACTCATGCTATTCTGACAGAACCTTTTTGTTGACTAGGACGAAATCAATGACATGAATAATCTTTGACAGAGATTAAGAGAAGAAATGAAGCGACATGCATCAATGAAGGTATATGCAGCCAAAAGTAGTTGTGAATGTGTCTTCAAGAAAAGCAGGCTGTTGACTATTTTGAGATTCTTAGAAAACTCGTTCAGCAGGAATAACCTGGAAAATACTCTGATATGCAAAACTCCTCCCAAAGAGGATCAATGTCTAACAGGCCATCACTTCCTGCTTGTTTCTCAGACACCGGCAGCTTCAAAATGGGGAGGATTGCTAAAGAAGTGTCCGGACAGACCCTATGCTTCATTGGATTTGTTGGCATATGCATCTGTTGTGGCATTCCCATGTGGCGTGTCACATCCTACATTGGTGCCAACATTGTTACGGGTCAGATCGTCTGGGATGGCTTGTGGATGAACTGCGTAATGCAGAGCACAGGACAGATGCAGTGTAAAATTCAAGACTCAATCATGCGACTGACCCAGGACTTGCAAGCGGCACGTGCACTGACCATCATCGCAATAGTGATCGGCATTGTTGGGTTGCTATTGACATTTGTTGGGGGGCAGTGCAGTAGTTGCCTGAAGAGGGAATCCTCCATGGCCAAAGTGCTGATCCTGGGTGGCATCCTCTGCATCATAGCTGGAGTAATCTGCCTTATCCCGACTGCGTGGTCTGCAAGCTATACCATTTCCGATTTCCAGAACGTTCTCACCATCGAGACCCAGAAGAGAGAGCTTGGAGCATCCATATATATTGGCTGGGGTGCCTCAGGGTGTCTTATGTTTGGAGGGATCATTCTGTGTACTTCCTGTCCACCAACAGAAGATATGTACCCGAATTACCCAGGCATGTATCCCTACCAAGGGCCTATGTATGGACCTCCTGGATCTTATATGCCTCCCAAAACATACGCACCTAGTGTTGTATACACTGGAACAGGAACGTATGTTCCTAACAAACCTTATCCAGCACCGGCTGCTTACTCAGCTGTTCCAGGACAATATCTTTAACAAACTGACCAAAGTTTTGGACTGATACATACTTCTACCAAGCTTATTTTGAATGTATTCTGGATTTACATCAGTGCTTTGTTCTATAAAATGTATACACTCAACGGTGACATCTTATTCTTTGCTTTCTTTTGAATAGAGATGATTTTATTTGTTCTCTTTTCCTTTCATACCGAATTCTCTAATCCAATGTTTTAATGCTAATGGCATATGTATATAGTGATTATGTGATTTGTATGTGTGTGTGTGTGTGTTTGTGTGTGTGTGTACAGTTGAGGTCTTCACTTTCTGCTCATCAAGCTTCTTTGATGGAATGGCATGGGGGGCATGGTCTTGTGTCGGTCTGCAGGAGGGATTGAATTTATTGAAGTGAACCTGGTTCATTATTATCTCTAACACCTGTCTCTCTTCCGCAAACTGGCACATGACCACACCCCCCCATGCCACAGATGGAAATTAATATAAAAAAACATGAAATATATGTTCATGTGTGCCTCTATAAGATCACATTCATGTATACTGTATATATGCAACATATTTTTAAAAATACTACAAAATATATTTAACATATATTTTCCATAAGTAAAACTAGTGGGATTTGAATATGCTCATACAGTATATGCTCAAACATATGAACTTTACACTGTATACAATATATGGCCAAACATATTCATATATCAGATTTCTGTACTGAGAATGTAACACTGATTATTCCACCACAGAAGAGGAATATTTTGTCAATAAATATCTCTCTCTATTTTTTTCACAATGTCATTAAAGTGGTCTTTTATATATTTATAATTGTCTTTATTGATATTACCTTCATTAGTTTATTAACTGAGACCTGATCATGAAACCTTTTTCAATCAGCTGCCAACTAGTTAAAATGTGAAATTATGAATTTTACAAGGAAAGTACCACAAAATCTGCCAAAAAAGTAACTGAAAGTCATGTGGTTGATTATTACAGTGCAGTAGAGGTTTCATAAAAAAGGTTAAGAAGCTTGCTGTCTTTATTTGGTCATCTTTAGAGCTATATTTTGTGCTTTGACTCTCAACAAGTCTCTGGGTGGACATTTACCCAATACTTTCATTTGATGTTTGTCATTTAGTGCCTTGTTGATGTACATCTCATCGAAACTAGCCACCGAATCAACATTCCCTGCTGAGGAATCTGGTCAGGCCTGAAACATAAACTTAACCTGGTTTCAGGTCCATCTAATTTCGTCATTGGCTCCTCCCTCCCGAGAGCATTTTAAAACTCTGATGGTAGAGAACAGCAATCACTATTCCAACAGCAGAGCAAACACTTCTAAGCAGGTGAAGCCAAACCAAAGAGAAGAAAATGGTGTCCATGTGTCGGCAGATCCTCGGCCTGTCTCTAGGTTTAATTGGCTTCCTCGGAGCTATCGTGATTTGTGCCCTTCCTATGTGGAAGGTGACGGCATTCATCGGGGCCAATATCGTGACCGCTCAGATCATCTGGGAGGGCTTGTGGATGAACTGTGTGATGCAGAGCACTGGACAGATGCAGTGCAAGATCTACGACTCGCTCTTGGCCTTGCCCCAGGACCTACAGGCCGCTCGGGCGCTCTTGGTCATCGCCATCATCGTCTGCTTCTTTGCGGTCATCCTGGGGATTGCCGGTGGGAAATGCACCAACTTTGTGGAGAAGGAAGACGCGAAGGCAAAGGTGGCGATCGCCAGTGGTGTCATCTTCGTAGTGGCAGGAGTGCTGGTCCTGGTCCCTGTCTGTTGGTCGGCTAACACTATCATCAGGGACTTCTACAATCCCATTCTCAGCGATGCCCAGAGGAGGGAGATGGGGGCTTCGCTTTACATCGGATGGGGTGCAGCTGCATTGTTGATCCTTGGAGGAGGTATTCTGTGTAGCTCCTGCCCACCCAAGGAAGACAACTATGGGGTCAAGTACTCTCAGCCAAGGTCCGTTGCCACCAGCAGAGCCTACGTCTAAAAGGACATATGCCGCACAAAGGCTATTTATATGCAAAGACTCTTCATTCTTAAAGCCTCTTTTTTCCCACCTCTGGCTTTTTCTCTGTTCCAAGGAGAAACACAAAAAGGACAGTGTCTGATGGCATAAGTTATTTACTGAGATTTTGTGCCATGATTATACAGAGATCTCTGAGAGGTTAAAAATCAATGTATGTTTATAATGTGACAAGAGGAATCAAACTCAGGGAAGTGACGGGGATCTATCATTTTTTGAAAAAAGAAATTGTTATAATTTATGTTTGATCTGACCATTGCAATGTTTCTGTAATAGAAAAATCGAAGAAATGTAAATGTGCGTAAAACACAATATTTTATACAATGTTCATACTTATCAAGTTTTCTTTTTTCATTTACATAAATTAGCATTTTTGCACAGAAATGTCTTGATTTGTCTCACTATTTGTTTATTCAAATATTTCACCTCATTGAGATTGCACTGACCTCCTGTCATGATAGAAGATTTAAAGTATTGAAAATATTACAGATCATGCTCACCTTTGACGTGGACTATACTGTGGAAAATATCAATAGAGGTGCATGGGGGGAAATATTTTCATTGTGAGTGTTTTTGTCCTTTTTCTGGGAAAAATATCTAAACTTCCTTAAAACATAATTAATTCCTTGGGAAACAGATTGGCATAAGATATAAGTATTGCTTTCAGGGAAATCTAACCAAATTTGGTGAGGTTTAAGTTTGCACCAAGAAAAAACTATTTGCCTACAAGGTAAGAAAAATAAACTTGTTTGCCCTTTGAATCCAGTTTTTTTTTCTTACCCGATTTTTCTTTTTTTGGGCATAACCGTTATATAATTGTGTTGTATTTCCTTATCTTTATTGTCTTTCGCTATTTCTCTTATCTTTTTGTTTAAAGAATGCTTAGTTTTTTTCAAGTAAAACTAAGACAAGAAGCAATTTTTCTGTGGCACCTTGTGAAAGATTCAATAAGCTTCAATAAAATAATACAAAAATCCGTCAAGCATGTTTAATCTGTTTCCATTTTATTCAAAGCAATTTTGGGCAAAATCATTCATCAAAATGACATCTGACCATTTTAAACATTGCAACTGAAACATTCCTCTAAACCTCAAAAGTGGTTTGGCTGAAACCGTGTCCTTTTGTTCAAATCCTCCCAAACTGGTTAAACCAGGTGTCAATGATGATACTAGCAAAGGTATTTGCTTCTATGATAGCACACATACTGTAGATGTCTATTTTCGCTCATCTGCATTACGTCTATAAGACGTCTCCCATCATATGCCAATAAGACATGCATCAGATGTCTTTGAGATGTCTGTTAATAAGAATGTTTGAAAATCTGATCTTTTTAAGATGTTTAGCAGATGTTAAGTACAATGTGATGCTTCCTGGACGAAACGATCTTAAATAGACATCTTGGAGATGTACTTGTGCTATCTGGGTTGCATATTTATTGCACGTTTGGAACATATTTATTTTTTCTCTTATCCTAAAATGAAGAGTATTTAAATAAGTGTTATCCCTCCCTTATGGAATTTGACAAAAGGGATGTATCTCATATTTTTAAAACCCTTTATTGCCACAAACTCAGATCCTCTATTCCTTCAGTCTGGGTAGAATCTCTCTTGGAACAGCGTATACTTTTCTTTGAATCCAGCCTGTTTGCATATAGATTCTGTATTGGAAAAATCAGTGTAATAATTGTGTGTGCCTTATGCATGTGGAGAGCAACAGCATACATTTGTACCAACATTGTGACCGCAGATTTTCTGAGCTGCATGGTGGAGAGTACCAGACAGATGCCATGTAAAGTCTATGACTGCTTCCTTGCAGTTCTTGCCCACAAAAAGAGAACTACTTGTTGTCAGGATCATTACACGTATTTTGGCAGGTCCGACTCTGTGGTGCTTAAGCGAGTGAAACGTTTTTCCAAACAGATGAGGTTTTTAAACTTACATTTGTAGTATATAACTTTTTCAATGTTGAAGTCATTTCTCTTATCCCAGCTTAATATGCAGAGATTCTTCAAGTGAGTGAGGTCAAGGGTGGGATGTCAAGAATTTTACCTTTTTTACATTTTACGGTGCGTGTCCCTCGGTTCTTTCTGTTTTCTATAGGGGATGGACATTTTTAAATTAGACCTTATTAATTGCATCACAATTTGTTGATTATAAGCTAGGTGTGGAGAATTCATGTACTACAACATATTTAATAATTATTCATGCAACAATACTTAATAGTTGTTATATTATTAAGTATTGCTGCATGAATGATAAGTAGGGTACAACGGGGCTAAAAGCCCCATGGGGGGTAAAAGCCTCCTTTGATTTCATTTTCTCCCAAAATGCTAAATGGCATAAAAAAACTACCTCTGCACTTTCCTAAACACCTGTTTGTCACTATGAACTGCACAATGGTCCTGATCCAGGAGTGAGGCAATTTGATCTCATTTTTTATATTTTTTAATATGTTGTAAATTTATGTAGCTAATGCAAATCTCTGAAATGAACACATTTATTTTGAGACAAATACTTGTTCATCATTTTCAGTTTTATTCAGTAAATCAAAAGTTATTTTAATAACTGTCCAACAGGTGAAGGTTTAGTATCTGGAATAAAAGCCCCCCTGTTGCAGGGTCTAAAAGCCCCTATAAAACACTTCTTTTTTTTTCTTTATTTTTTAAGTTGAGGGAATAGATAAATAGATTGAAAGTGGGCTCACATTGACTGATCCAATCACAGTGGAGATGAATTTGTTTATAGAATACTCGAGATGTTATAAAATGCCAAAAGTGTTTGAAATCAACAAGACATTGTGCACCCTTTTCTGAAGTATTTATTTTTAGAAGCGTTATCTTAATTTGTCTCAAAATTATTTGTATTAGTTGACAAAGTTAACACTATAACTATTGCCATTATCTCTACACGATATCACTATAACAGTGATTGTTTCTCTTGTTTATTGTTGTTTGATTAATATTAACGACTATTAGTGGCAGATCTGTTGGGCTGCGATATTTTGTCCGATACAAATCCGCTTTTTTATCCCTCTGTTCTCATTCACTTTAGACATAACTGACTGTGATTGCAATATTATCTTGCCAAGAAGGGCAGTTTGGTAAATGTTTTGGTGTATTTGACTGCGCAGGCTCAAATCCGCATTAGCACGAGCACTCTCGGAGCACACGCACACATAAAGCACACACTTTTTTGATTACTGTCGGTTTAGTGTTAGGGGATAGAAAATATCAGTAGCTCAGTATAAAAATAATAGAAGTCAATTGAAAGTGTGTGTGTGTGTGTGTGGCGGGTTTGGGTGGTTTACGAGGACTTTTTTTAGGTTAATACATTTTCATTACAAATTGCATATCACCATAAAAAAGTTGAAGTGAAAAGTTGAATTAAAACATACAGAATGTCTTAATAATAGTTTTACAGTTGTCATGTTATTACATCTATTCCTGTTTTTCATGTCTCTTATTTTGAAAAGTTCTTGTCATGTGATTTTCCTGTTTCATTGTTTGATTACTTTGTTATCAGTTCTAGTTTGTCACTGGTTTTATTTTATTGTCTTGTTATCTTGTTTAGAGTTCTGTTTGTTCATTGGCTTATGTTTCCCCATGTCCATGTATTTAAGCCTTCATGTTTGCCATTGTCTGTTGTCTATTATTGATGTATGTATATCTAGTCTAGCGCCATGCCATGTCTTGAGCCCGCCTCTGCTCCTCGAGCCTCTCATGGCTCCACAAGCTCCCTACAGAACTCTGGAATTTAGTCATGATTTATGTATGTTTTTTCATATGTTGGGGCGTCGGGAGCTGCCCCTTGGGGGGGGGGGGGGGATATGCCATGTTTATTCTGTTGATTCCTGTTTTTCATGTCTCTTATTTTGAAAAGATCATGTTTTGTTCCTGTTTCTTTGTTTGTAAGTCCTCATGTTTGCCATTGTCTAGTATTGATATATGTAGCCTTGTTTAAGACAAGCCACGTTGAAGTCTATGTCTAGTTCTCATTTAAAGTTAGGGTTTTGGATTTCACATTTCTTTAATAAAACTGCACTTGGGTTCTACACATCGGCTTCGCCATTGCCAGCTGCAATCGTTACAGCAGTATTGCTAATTGTTTTGTGCTACTTCTATTTTCTGTGTTAATAATTCTCATTTGGAAATACTTGAGTAAAGGCACTTAATTCTAAGCGCAATCAATTAAACCTGTTATTTACACGTTTACTTTTTTTTTTTTTAGGCCTAGTCCACATTAATACGTTTTTGTTTGAAAATGCATATTTTTCTCCATTTAGGCCTTCCGTCCACACTGAGATGGCATTTTCGTCAACAGCATTGTAGTGTGGACTGTGAAAACGGATGCTTTGGAAAATGATGATGCATTTTAAGTCATGTGATCTATCCAACCAAAACAATCAAGATGGCGGCCTGTGTTATAGCGGCGCTGTTGTGCCTGATACTCACTATGATAGCTTGTTAAAAAATAAATGTCACTTTGTACAACCTTCACATTGCATTCTTTCAAAGGCAAAGGGAAGTTTACTCGGAATTGGTGTCCGGTGATGGAACACGAGGACAATTTTCATACGTTCCAGTGTGGACGAGCAACTTTTGGAAAATACTTGAAAACATTAGTGCGGACGGAGTGTTTTGAAAGGAAAATGCTGTTTTCAAATGTATCTGGATTAATGTACATGTAGCCTGAGCTTGATTTGTTGCTTTCATCCTTATTCTGTTTTCTGAGTATTGCAGCATGTAATCACACACAGCACTAGGAAAACCTGTTGTTCAGGATTACCCACTGACACCAGCAGCTATACAAACACACCATGTGTGATCTGGAAGGTCACTTGCAGTTTGTATGCACACAAACTATGTATAAAAAAATCCAAAAAAGTTGTTTTAAATACAAATTTAAGTGAATTTTAGATTATATTAGAGTACACATTTTTTGTCTGCTGAGGTGGAATGCTGTGTCCTGCCAGACACGAGCGGAACATTGTTATGGACCATGCATGACATGCCGTGCCACACTTCTGGGCCTGCCCCTGAGTCCAACTAAAAACCTGTTCTCCTGCCATTACCCTTTCTTGGAGGAGTCATATTACATTGTTTAAACAAACAACCAGCCTCTCCTTATACTGAGAACTGACATACTTTCTCAGAGCTTGAGACAACAAGCTTTTTAATAAAATGTCATTTCCTTTTTTTTTTTTTATATTGATTATTTTTTTTTGGACTACAAAGCATAATGAAGTTCTTTGTCACCAGAAAGTGTGATGAGGGATGAGTTAAGAATCTAGTCACAGAGTAAGAAAAGTATGATTACCATGCCTAAACCAGCTCTCTGTTGAGAAATCCTAGGCAAAACCCCCTTCTCTCAGTTGAACAAATTCCACCTTAACGTCACTGTTGCTCACCAATGAAGCATGGTGTGTTCTACAAAACAATCTGAATGTGAACAACAATCATTCTTTCTGTTATACAGTGCACACACAAAGTATTTGGACTTTTAAGGCACACTTAAAAATGTATAAAGGGCATAGATTTGGCTTGAATATTGGGGGGGGTTGCAGTGTGAAGCATCTACATGTTTCCATCGGTGATGATGTTTGGATACTTTCTGTTTGTCAAATTTCAGAGGAACATTTCCAAATTAAACTACATGTGTGGTTACTCTACTACACTGCAAATTCATTTTTGTCTTGTTTTCCAGTTAAAATATCTAAACATTCTTAAAATGTGATTTATTTACTTGACAAGCAAACTGGCATAAGATTTTAAGTCTTGTTTTGAGAGAAATCTATTTAAATTAAGTGAACTTTATACTTAAAACAAGAAATGTGGTAAGCAAAATACACTTGTTTTCCCTTTGAATTAAGTGTATTTTTCTTACCCCATTGGCAGATTTTTCACTTAATTTAATTACATACCTGCAAACTCAGAAGAGGTGAAAAAGGTGACATTGTTCCGAATATAATAGTCGTAGGGGGGTCTGGGGGCATCCTCCCTCAGAATTTAATTTGTAAATTAAGCATTCTGGTGCACTCTGACAAAAAAAAAATAAGGGAAAAGACAACATTTGCTTCAAGTTATTTATTAATACTAATACAGTCTTTTTGCCTGCACAAGTCTTTCAAGTGCCCGTTTTCGCTGCTTAGCAATGTGTCTCTTTCTTGCTATATGTTCTCCCTCTGTGGCTTCAAGCCTTTTCTCTGCAGCACTTGTAGTTGGCTGGCAGTCAAACTCCATCCTCCTCTCTCTGAGTCTCAGCAACTTCCTTTGTCGCTGGGCCTTGTCTCTTACTCCTGCAGAACTTATGTTGCTGCACAGCTTCTTGTTTACCTCCCCAAACTTAACATCATCCCTCCTGAACATCTCAATGGCACTCTGATTCCTGGACAGCAAAGTGTACTTGACAGTCTGGATGGAACTGAATGTATCGATGTTCATGCTGGTGCATCTTGGTTCTATAATGTTATCCATCAGATTGAAGGACGATTCCACCAAGGCACCATGGAAGATGGACAAGGCAGCTACATAAATAGCATCCTCCTCTTTGAGCTCTCTCATTCTGCAAAATAATTGCCCAGATATCAGCTGGATTCATTCATGGCTCCTTTTTCATCAGCTCTGCATTTCTTCACGCCCTGACAAAACTTACCAATAATAAAAAATGTATAACAACAAACTTAGGACCTGTTTACATCTGGTATTAAGATGCGTTTTGGTCGATCAGATCACAAGTGGACGACACTAAATACAGCTGTAACGTTAAATGGGGTGTAAAACTTTTTGAGTTTTCCAGAGGTAGTTGAAAACACATTGACCGGATTGCTTTCAAAGTGGAAACGCTCATGTGACCGAATGTGTTCAAACAAAAAAGCCACAAAAGACCGTCTTCTCTCTGTCTACTGAACTAATGCTTAAACATTATGGGAAGCGCGCTAAACAGACGGGATTTAAACTGTCGGCTGGAGACACAAGTTTGGTTTGAAGACGAAAAACATACCAAGATTCCATATGTTCTCTCATCATTCCTGATTTCTAACACACACTCACATCAGACGTTCGTCTGGTCTTGTGTCTGTCAGAGCAGAAACTAAAGCGTGTGTTTCTCCGTCGTCTCTGTTTGAGCTTATTTTGTCATTATTTTGTTTTTAGTTTACAAACCCATGAGAACGGATTGCGAAAGCGTGGGCTCGGTTTATGAATTTGTGGGTACAGATTGCAAAAACTGAAGGCACGGTTTAAAAATCTGAGAGCGTGGATTAGAAACTCGTGGGTACGGTTTATTAATCCGTGGGCTCGATTTGTTAAACCGAGGGAACAGTTTGAGAATTTGTGAGTACGGTTTATAAACTGAGGGGACAGATTGCAAAACCGTCGCCACGGATTGTTTTTTTTTTCTCCCACAGGTGACTTCCCGGCTCCGTATGTATTAGATCGAAAGATCTGGAAAAAAAACACATTTAGCCACTCATAGACACTCCCTTCGAAGAAATCAGGATAGAAGTGTTGAAAGTGGACGAAAGAGACGGATTAAAACACCAGGTGTAAACGGGTAACGTTATGTGTCTCCCTCGTCAACTTGTGATCCGATCGACCAAACCACATCTCAATACCAGCTGTAAACAGAGCCTTACTTGACTTAATAACAGACTAAACTTGATTTGGCAAATTTTAGCAAGTTACCTAAAGGTTTAGTTAATTTAAAAGCATTACATCGTTGGCAGCAAACTTACCTCAGAATTGTTGATGTACCGCGAAAAGTCGTCCATGTAAAAAGAAGAGGATGGCCTTATCTTGATTCTGATTGGTCAAAAGGATTGGTGAGGATGATTTGGTCAGCTCGAGAGATGGTCTCACTCACTCCAGCCTATGAGCTTGCAATTTCGGTCGGTCGGTCGGTCCATCCATCCAAACAACCCAAAAAAAAAAAAAACTCTTTGGATCTGCACGATTTGCATAAATTATATATTTTGATTCAAAATGGCGAATTTCGCTGAAAGGCGACTAGTTTGCAGGTATGTAATTAGATTTCTCTCAAAACAAGACTTAAAATCTAAAGCTGTGATGCAGTGGTGATGTCGTCATCCTATACCGGGAGCTCAAGGGAGAATCCCATGGAAAGAAGGAACGACGGGGGGGTTTGGGGCGGCAGAAGTGGCTTTCTCTCGTCAGGAAAGAAAGACACGACCGCAACATTGCCATGGCTATGTTTTCACACTGAGAACATGAAACATTCATAAAACGCTGCTGGTGCTTGATCGCAGGAACTACACAGAGCCGGAAAGACATCTTTAAAAAGACGCGTCCTGAAAAGGACATTCATCACCTGCTGTGTATTACTCTTTTATGAGTGAAAATTCAAACTCTTTTAGAGAAACAAACTCTTTTAGGAGGGGAAAACACTCATTTAGCGCCCAGGGCCGTGGACTGCACAGCGTGCAGAGAGAGAGAGAACACCAGCTGGAAATGTGCCGTAGATCCAACAGAAGTGCTTCTTGCCAACAGAGGTAAGTGGAACAGTGAAGAACTCAGCTTGCTGTTGCACAACCACAAGGCTTCGAAGAAAAAATCTAACTGGCAGACGCACGCCCGCTTCCCTTTATACCCGTATGTCAGGGGCAGGACATGCAAATTCTGTCTGCCAATTTCACATTGGCCTTTTCTCTAGTTCAGAGGTACGCGAGGCTCTCAAGGAAGACCCCTTGTGTCACTACAGTCTACACAACGTCAGTGAGTGACAGAAGGGGAACCTGCTTTGTAGCTATAGCTCAGAACAGGGATTGCAATATTTTTATTCACTCTTGCTGACTTGACAAATTAAAATTTGCCAACATGTTACATAAAGATGTATCAGCAATTCTGATAACAGATATGCATGGGATTTAACCACCTGCTGATCACCAAATGAAAGAATTTTGCAACACCTGATACAAGCAAGGTAACTTTAATATAGTCATTGCGCCCAGTTATCATTCACGTTAATAATTACAAATGGCTGAAAAAGTCAGAGTAGAATTCATGAAATCTGTCCAGTGTTATTTTAATATCATTGAAATATTACTATTAAAGTTTTTGCTAATATTTTGAATTAGATTTTATTTATTAGAATTTTTTTTATTTTCAGTTTTCATTTAAATTGAAAGTTTTAGTAATGTTGTCTCTTTGTTTATGTCTATGTAGTTTAGTTTTAGTTATTTTAGTACTTCAACTTCTTAAACTTATTATTTCAGCTAGATGCCAAGGCAACATTTCTATTTTTTTTATTTTTTTATTTCAACAAAAGAAAATGTTTGTTTTTTTATGCTTTTAGTTTTAGGTAACCTCATCATAAAGCCACACAAAGCTTTGTAGGCAAAAATGTTTCTGCGTGTAAAATGATAAAATATGTGTTGACAGAGAGGCAATGAACTCTAGAAGCAAAAACAAAATGGACAATTCTTGTTTTTTTTAATGGAATATTGCAGTATTTATTATACAGGATTTCTGTGCACATCATTATTTTTCGAAATCATGCACCTCGGGTTTTTTTTTTTTTTTTTTTTTTTTTGTCCAGATGACCTTTACTTTCCTTAAATTTAAACTTTTCTTGAAAATTTTAGAAAACATTTTTATATATATAAATCTGAAACCAACATGAACACTTATAGTACATTTGAACAAAATGTTTAAAAGATTATGTCATTTCTTTATAATGGAATTTATCATTGACCCAGTGTTTTCTGCTTTTGTAGCCAATCAGGTTAGAGAATTACAAAAATGATTTTAATACATCGCTTCTATATTTTCTGGGATGCAATTTTATACATTCTTTGCAACTTGGCAAATGTAAATAGGCCAACACAGAAACATAAGACAGATATGCATGGGAATTAACCACCTGCTGATCATTGTTTGGAAGATTATTGGGATTACATTGGCTTTATAAAGGGAGTGAGGTTCAGGAAGCATTCATCCAGAATCTAATGCAAGTGAGGTAAGGCATCTTTAATACTGAATCACACCTCAGCTTCCTACTATTTTTAACAAATAGACATTATGTTTTCATTTTAATATTGGTGTGTTAAATCTTCATTATAATTGAACATCTATACTTTCTGACAGACATGGCAATCTTTTATGATCTTTGGCTGATATCTCTGGCCGTGCTGATGCTGGCGTCTCAGCTAAACTCTGCCAGTGCTGCTGTAGTGGTGTATAATTTACGAGCCAGTAACCTCTCTGGTGATTCTTTAGGAAACAAACCTGATCCATACGTCAAGATTAAATGCGGTAAGGAAAATAAGGAGACAAACTATTTCCAGGGAAACGCTAATCCTTCGTGGAAGGATCAAAGTTACATCTTCTCAAGCTGTACAGCTGGTCAGACGCTAGAACTGCAGGTGTGGGACAAAGACGTGAAGTATGACGATTTCTTGGGCTCCTATAGTGGAACAGTGGGAAAGGGAACTAATAAAGGTGAATTTTCTGTGCGCAAAGGAAAGATGTATTACAGCTATGATGAGAAATAAATCTGTTGCAAATCAGCACTTTGTAAAGCTTCTTTGAGACAAACCTCCTTTGTAAGAAGCTCAGTAATAATAAAAACAGCATGCATTGAACACTCCGTGTATGTTTTTGTTTGATACATGTTTATCAATCTACCCTCTGCTGGCAATACTTTTAGTCTATTAGCTGAAATGAAAAGTAGGTACCTGTGCACTCACAATACATACTGATGTCCACAATTTAGCCTTAGATAGGACATACATCTTTATGAGTGAGAATCACAGTGCAGTGAAAGGTCCAGAAAGGTGGATGAAGAAAGTTAGTAGCTGAATTTTCAGTATCATTACGCCAGTCTTCAGTGTCACATGATCCTTCAGAAATCATTCTAATATGTGATGCAAAACATTTCTTATTATTAATGTTGAAAACAGTTTTTGCTACCTAATATTTTTGTGGATACCGTGATATACTACCATTCTAAAATTTGGGCTAAGTAAGATTAAAAATAATAATAGTACTTTTATTCAGCAAGGACACATTAAATACTTTCACTACTAATAGTGCTATTATTCTTAACGAGACAGCACCTGAAAAATGTGGCTATATGAATACGTGTCGAAAGGGTAGGAAAGGAGGAGGAGTGGCTGCCCTATTCAAAGATACATTCCAGTGCCAAGAAAATACACTAGGTAACTTTATTTCTTTTGAATACCTCTGTTTTACATTGAAGGGTACCCCAAAATTGAGTTTTTAACCATTTACAGACCTCCACGATATTCTGCAAATTTTATTGATGATTTTGCTGAACTACTCTCTGTTATATCAGTTGATTATATCTTGCTTATTATTACAGGGGATTTTAACATCCACATAGATAATAGTACGGACAATAATGCCAAAGAACTTTTTGCACTTTTGGACACTTTTGATCTCACTCAACATGTGAAAGAGCGTACACACTCTCAAGACAACGTTCTAGATCTGGTTATTTCAAAAGGTCTCGATATTTCCACAGTCATGTCTTATGGCCCTGTCTGATCATTTCCGTGTCTATTTTGAATCACTTATCACCCTGAATGTTGCAGTTAACTCTGTTTCTGTTGAGAAAAGGTACATTAATGAGAGTACCAATGCTCAGTTTATGGAAGCCATAGCTATCTCTCCAACAATAAGTGCTGAGCGAGTTGATGTACTCCTTGATCATTTTAATACCAAAATATTGAATGTCATGGATCGTGTTGCACCGGTAAAGATAAAGAAAACTATGAGCAAACAGAAAACACCATGGAGAACCACCAGGATGGTAAGCGTCCTGAAAAGAGAATGTGCGGAACGTAAGTGGAGGAAAACTAAAAATCTAATTCATTATGACATCTATAAACAAAGCCTTGGTAGCTTCAACAATGAGTTACGCAAGGCCAGACAGCAACATTTATCGGGAATGATCAACAAGAACATCAATAATACCCGCACTCTATTTGTCATAGTCGACAAGCTTACAAACCCAATAAAGCAAATAGCATCAGAACTCATGTCCACTGTCAAATGTAATGAATTTGCGTGTTTCTTTAGTGAAAAAATTACAAATATTAGACGGACCATTAGAACTACACAGTCTAACAAGGACATTGTACCATCACTACGATCGCCAAGACATAACTTGGTTATTATGTTGCAATTTAATACAATTGATAAAAAATCCCTTGAAGAAACAGCTTCTAGGGATCATCTAAACATCTTAAAGCTTCTACATGTTGTCTCGACACACTGCATCAGACTTTTAAATTTTTTTTTAACTCTATAACAGTGGACCTGCAGCAAATAGTTAATAGCTCTCTGCAATCAGGCATTTTCCCAAAGTCTCTAAAAACAGCTACCAATAAGCCCCTATTAAAAAAAGAGAACACTGGATGCATCTATAATGAACAACTATAGACCCGTATCAAATTTCCCTATTATAGCCAAGATCATTGAGAAGGTTGTCTTCAATCAACTCAGCAATTTTGTGACCTCAAGTGGTTTCTTAGATAAATTTCAGTCAGGCTTCCGACCTCACCACAGTACTGAAACGGCCCTGATTAAAGTTTTAAATGATATACGGCTTAATACTGATTCAGATAAAATAACAGTTTTAGTTCTATTAGATCTCAGTGCAGCATTTGACACTGTAGATCATAGAACACTTATAGATAGGCTGGAAAATTGGGTAGGACTCTCCGGGACAGTCCTTGATTGGTTCAGATCTTATCTAGAGTTCCAGAGTTATTTTGTCCCCATTGGTAATCATGAATCTGATAGGGTGGCTATGACATGCGGAGTTCCACAGGGATCAGTTCTCGGACCGATCCTGTTCAATCTCTATGTGCTACCTCTAGGCCAAATTCTACAGAACAACAACATTAACTACCACAGCTATGCCGATGATACTCAAATATACATGGATCTCGAACCGTATGACAACAGCTCAATAGACTCTCTGTGTCACTGTATAGAGCACATAAATACCTGGATGAACCAAAATCGTCTACAATTAAACCAAGATAAAACTGAGATTATTGTGTTTGGCAACAAAATAAAAAGAACAAGTATTAGTAAAGAGCTGTATTCGCGGGCCCTTAAAACCAGGGATCAAGTACGTAATATTGGTGTTCTGATAGACTCAGACCTCACGTTTAACAGTTATATCAAATCAGTCACCAAAACAGCATTCTATCATCTAAAAAATATAGTCAGAATCAAAGGCCTGGTGTCCCAAAAAGACCAAGAGAAGGTCATCCATGCTTTTATCTCTAGTACTACTGTAATGGCCTCTTAACTAGACTTCCCAAAAAGACTATAAAACAGCTGCAGCTCAATCAGAATGCAGCTGCTTGAATGTTAACCAGGACCAAGAGAACAGAGCACATCACTCCGGTTCTAAAATCTTTGCATTGGCTTCCAGTCAGTCATAGAATAGATTTTAAAGTGGTGCTTTTAGTTTATAAATCTCTGAATGGTTTAGGACCTGAATACATTTTTTATATGTTTGAAGAATATAAACCGAGCAGGGCTCTTAGATCAATGAACACAGGTCAGCTAGTAGAGCCCAGAGTCCAAATTAAACACGGAGAAGCTGTGTTTAGCAGTTATGCTGTACACAACTGGAATAAACTGCCAGAAGATCTTAGACGTGCACCAAATGTATCAATTTTTAAATCCAGGTTAAAAACACTTCTCTTTTCACGTGCCTATGACTGAGCTCTTAAACTCACTTAAATTTAATCGCACTGTTTAGTCTTACAACATTTATAGCTTCCTATGTTTTTTTTTGTTTTGTTTTGTTTATTTTGTTCAAGGTTTTTTTTATTATTATTATTATAATATGAAGTCAAGACAATAGTTTCAAACATTGTACCATAATACAACATAAATGAGGATAAAATAGAACTTTCCTATTCCCGAGCCCATACCAACCCCAACCCCATATCCCCCACCCCCCAGGATAGGTCTTATATTTTGCACTCAAATACAACATTTACTACGAAACCAAATTAAGAAAAAAAATAAAAATAAGTAAAAAATAAAATAAAATAAATAAAATAAAAACAATGCCGTAAAAAGTGGTTGTGGGTGAATGCACACCCTAGTCAAGGAAGTGTTTGTAGCTCATTGAAATAAGTAATAAAAGAATTCCAGCATTTGAAAAAGTTATCAGTAGTACCCCTTGTTATAGACATTTATGTGAAAAAACAGGTAAAAAATAACTGACACGTGATTTTGATTGGATTTTACTACCCCTTACTATCAATATTTTGAGATTTGGGCATTGGCATGTTGCCAGCGACCTGTTTCCAAACTTCTGATGGTGGTTTCATCTCGATCGGACTAGCGGTTTCGAAGATATCCGCAAATGTTTTTTAAGTGCTAAATTACAACGCTGCACAAACCATATGCCGAAACCTGGCAAGTCTGGTATCGTTGGACTCGGCAAGGATTCAGGAATCTATTATTATGACTCCAACCCCAGCCAGAGTTATAATCATTTGAAAATGTAATTTTACCACTGGGAGGTGCTGTTTTGAAACTTCTCTGGCTCCTTCAAAGCATCGTACTGATGACCCATACCGAGTTTTGTAACAATTCATTCATGCGTTCAAAAAATACAGCATTTTAGCACATAATTCAAAATGGCCGACAACCAAAATGGCCGATCTGAGAAAATTGGATATCAGTCGACTCGGCATGATGCCCTGAATGTAACGAGAATGTCCACTTTTATAATTTTTGGACAAACCGTTCAGAAGTTATAAACAAAAATAGCCATTTTTTGTATCTCCGGACCAGTAGGTGGCGCCTCGCCGAAACGCAGCATGTAGCCTCAGGTCATGCTTGTGAAGACATGTACCAAGTTTGGTCTGAATACAATTAAGCATTGCAGAGATACAGCCTTATGTTTGTTTTTGCAAGCGCTACGTAAAATTTGTTTGTGCGTTTATCAAAAACAGTTTGACGAATCAACTTGAATTCCATAACTTTTTGTCGGCACTGCGTGATGATGACCTGGTGCAATTTTGGTGAAAATCGGACAAACCGTCATATGGTGCAATCGAATCGTCATGAGCTCAGGAATCAGAGGAAAAAAGAATTTTGTTGATAGGCCTTACGGTTCAAAAGTTATTAGCATAATATTTTTGAAACTTTGGACAGGTGGTGGCGCTAGAGGGAATGAGTTAGAGACACCAAAATTGGTGTATTTGATGTTGGGACTGTCCTCTATCAGAATGTCAAACCGTTACAACTTTCCCACATACGCTTCTATGGGCTGCCATAGACGCCCAGTCGGAAGAAGAAGAATAATAATAATAAGAACCGGAACAGATACAATAGGTGCCTCCGCACCTTCGGTGCTTGGCCCCTAATAAGAACCGGAACAGATACAATAGGTGCCTCCGCACCTTCGGTGCTTGGCCCCTAAAAAGTCATTTTTGATCAAATCTAGACAGACCCCATTTCCAGCAGCCATCACTCAAACACTTGCCATTATATCAAACAGTTGAAAACTATTTGGTTCATTAAAATTTAATGTAACTGTTCCAAATCCAAACGATGCATCTTAAAATTGAGGCATTAAAATTGACAACTGGTCCCTGGAATTTTTTTTATGAATATGCTGGTCCCTGGCACAAAAAAGGTTGGGAACCCCTGGTTTATAGAGTTCAGGGGCCTCATTTATAAAACTTTGCGTAGGATTTGCGTCAGAAGTGGCGTACGGATGAAACATAGGACGTGCGTACGCACAGAAATATTCGGATTTATAAAACCGTGCGCACGCACATCATACGCATTTTTCCCTTAATAAATCACAATCAATTCTAAATGTAGCGCAGCTTTTGCGGCTTCATGTCACGCCCATAGTTGCCCATAAATAGTCCGTGAAACGCCCACAAGTTAATATTCATCGATTGCGAAATCATGGCAAACACAGAGAGGAAATCAAAAAAACGTAACTTCACTCAATGTGAAGTAGAAGTTATCGTTGGCGAGGTGGAAAAGAGGAGAAATATGTTGTTTGGAGGGCACATTGTGGGCATTACTAATGCCAAAAAGGCACTTGAGTGGCAAAAGGTTGCAGATGCCGTAAATGCTGTAGCCTCACAACCTCGGACTGTGGCCGAAATAAAAAAGAAATGGTCGGACATCAAAGTCGAGGCAAAAAAGCGTCTAGCGCTCCATCGCCAGAGTGTGTCTGCCACGGGTGGGGGAAAGGGGACACCGGAGCTGACCCCTCTTGATGAGAGACTGGCGGCAATTATTGGGGAATCCCTATTAAGTGGAGTGGTGACTGAGGCGGAGGGTGACACTGACGCACCAGATGCACCGGATGACACAGGTAAGTGAAATAAGTCAAATGAATGCAGTCAAGTCACATGTATGTAGGCTACACGATTACAGTTTATTCATATAGAACAATCTTTATTTCAGTCGCTGGGTGTTCCAGCAGGGCCAGTGGTTACGATGCTGCAGCTGAGCAGCCATCTGGACCCAGCGTCTCCTCGGCACGCAGCTCTCAACCCTCCAGCAGCGGATGTGTCCTCACCGATGCAGTCCTCGAAATGCAGAGGGAAGTCATTAATTCAATGAAAAGTGCCAGTCACCAGGAATCCTAGTGTTGTTAGGACTTGAAGTGGGACTGGCACGGCGTGGTTCCTCCGAGTGCTCCTCTGTAACGCTGGGCCCAAAAGACCGCAGAGGTCCAACAGGACGGCTCGAGGAAGTCGGAACCGGCTCATAAGCCACTCGTCCTCATTTGCCAGCAAGTCTTCTTGCTGTCTGAAGATGCGTTCACTCCGAATCCTTCCATTTTCCACATCTTCTAAGAGCGCAAGATCAGCCATTGTGCGTCATTACGCATTGTGATGGGGCATTTTATTTCCATCCATTTAATTGCATCTGACAAGCTACAGATGTCGGTTATAATCTACTTGTAAATGGGAAATAGTTCAGCGCAAATGTAATTTCTTGCAGCTTTCTGAATGGTTGAGACATACGTCATACGTTATTTTATCAAAAATAAAACAAACTAAAGGCATATGCATGAATACCATGATTCCGTAGCTGATGAAGACATTTTTACTATGAAAACAACTTTCCCCAGTGGACAAATAATACATCTATCTATCTATCTATCTATCTATCTATCTATCTATCTATCTATCTATCTATCTATCTATCTATCTCCCTAATTATCTATCTATCTGACTGACTATCTAATTGCATCTATATCTGCTCCGCCAGACGGACACATTGGCGAGAATATCAGTTTTGTACATTATTTCGTTCTGTTTACCATCTTATTTATGAGGATGAATTGTATAACATGCCAATATTATTGCAGAACATATTTCACTTTTCTTTTTGCAAATATGTGTTAATTTGCATTTCTGTTGCAGATCGATCAAACAGGTGTTCGTGTAGGCTGTTAATTGTAAGACTTGCTTTGTGAAGTCTTCGTGTTATTTATGAGAGGCAGTATTGCCATTTATTTTACACAACGGTCTACAGTTTCACACACTTTCATGTGTTTCTTCCATCTGCCGACGGTGTCGCCATTTCTCATTTCACCCGTTTTTGTGCGTACGCCTGGGTCAGAGCTTGCATGAAGGACCGCACATTTTACCGTCAAGTTTGCTTTTTATATATACCAATTATTGCGTAGAGAGCGGCGTACGCCTTCTTTTGTGCGTACGCAACGTTTATAAATGAGGCCCCAAGAGAAGGAGTCAGAGCATATTGGCGGTCAAGGCTGAGAATAGCATTGGAGAGTTCCTCCTGTCTAGCTTTCCTAATTTTAGTTTGATGTGATGAGTAGGAAATAATCTGCCCTCTGAGATCAGCTTTGAGTGTCTCCCATAATAAAGAGTAAGATATACCATCTGTTTTGTTTATAATAAGGAAATCGTCAATAGATGTAGAGATGAAGTCACAAAAGGCGGGGTCAGAAAGAAGTAGAGAATTGAGTCTCCAAGGTGGGCGGGTCTTACAATTGGAGGAAATGATTATGTCAAGGGTCAAGGGAGCATGATCAGAAATGACAATAGGTTGATATTCAGAGTTTGTTACCCTTGGGAGAAGAGAGCCATCTACAAAAAAATAATCTATGCGGGAATATGTATGGTGGACATGGGAAAAAAATTAGAGGGTTATGAAATCACCAGGGATCAACACAACCATGTTGGGCCATAAAATCAGAAAAATATTTTGACATGGCAGAGGGAGCACTAGTACGCAACCGGGACCGATCCATTGCAGGGTCCATGACACAATTTAAATCACCGCCAAATAACAATAAATGCGTATTTAAGGCTGGGATCTGCATCAATAGATTATTCGCGAATCCGATATTATCATAATTAGGGGCATAAACATTTACCAAAATAATAGGCGTGTAGTCAAGCAAGCCCACAACAATAAAATATCTTCCAGCCCTATCAGAAAGAACCTTATCCAATGAAAAGTGTATGTTTTTATGTATTAAGATAGCTAATCCTCTAGCTCTGGAATCGAAATTAGAATGGAAATACTGACCAGCCCATCGAGGTTTAAGTCTAAGTTGATCTTTAATGCGCAGACGAGTCTCCTGAAGAAAACCCACATCAACCCTCAGCTGCTTCAGATGCAAAAGCAATCTGGATCTCTTCACAGGACTATTTCCTCCCTTAACATTCCAACTCAGAAATCTCAAGGAGGAACATTTCTGTACCTATCAACCATGGCTTAGATTAGGTTGCATAAAAAAAGTGAAGAAAAAAGATACTTGATAACATTACAGCCATTAAAACAGTGCACAAACCGGATTTACTGATTGTAGGGGCAAGCCAACCACAACAAGTAAATACATAAAGTAAAGTAAAAAAAAAAAAGAAAAAGGGAGAAAAAAAAAATGATAAAAAAAAACACACACATGCATATAAAACGACAGACAAGACATTATAGTACATGGCAACCAAGTGCACTATGAAGTGAGCGATTTGGGCGTATTGTGCGTCAGAGAGATTTACTTGTATCTCACACTTTACTATAGAAAATAATAATAATTTTAATAACAATCATAATTATTCAATTGGATTGTCATGCTTAATTTGTATTCATAATAATTAAAATAATCATTACATTAACATATTAACAAGTGTACATTATTAAAATGGAACAATAAAAAGCTCAAAATTACAAAATCATTTTCTTGGACAGCAAAGTGGTTTGGATTGTTATGATATATATTTTGCAAACATTTTTTCTGTATGAACTACTCAAGGACATGCAGTTGGGTCAGCTGTTTCACAATCACCTCTTATTCTCAAATGTTTGTGCCATATTAGCATTGCTTCTCTTCCTGCTCACAGATTGTACCAAGTGATACATTTTCCCATTAAAGTGCACTTAAATTTTTCAAGTATTTTACATTAGATTTTATGCTACAGTCTTTTGGTTATTGGGCAAATTCACATCATATTTATAACTGAAGCGATACTAAAGCAGGTATAGTTTTCTCAGCTTTGCAGCTTTGAAATAGTTTTAACATGTTAATGAATATGGCAAAGCTAATGTATTTGGTCTTGGCGGACTAGATCTGCTACGCCGCTGCTGCCAATAGATGCAGACACGCTGCTGTGAGACACGCTGCAGGGACAAAGAAGCCTATATATATATATATATATATATATATATAAAAACAAGCAATGCGTGAAAACAAAAAAATAGAATGAAAGCATTTAAGCTCACATTTAGCGAAGAAAAAAACCCGCTAATGAAGTAACCTGATGCAGTTAACGTACAGGACGAGTATAAACACTCAGCATATAATAGTTATTATGTTTATATTATATCTCATGTCATGTTTTTGTTGAGAAAAATAATTGTATCCACATGTTCAGTAAACTATACTCATTTATACACACCAGTATAAATTATGGAATGTCCCTTACCTCAGCTACATTTACATTTACATTTATTCATTTGGCAGATGCTTTTATCCAAAGCGACTTACAAAAGAGGAAGAACATAAGCGAATCATCTTAAGGAGACAGTGGTACGAAAAGTGCCATACTACAAAGTTTCACTATCATCACAATAGTATACAAAACAGATTTAAGTGCAACAAGAATTGGTAATACATTTAGAATTTTTTTTTTTTTTTTTTTTAGTGACTGGTTAAATACTCTTGGAAAAGATGTGTTTTTTTTTTTATAGATTTGTTTTTATTAACATATTTACTTACAAGATGTTAATAAAGTGTACAGAGGAAATACAGTTTGATACATTACTTACATCTTGAGTACAAGGAGTGAACATTTTCAAATTTTGAACATCAAACGGAAAATAAATAAAAAGTAAATAAAATCAAATATTAAAACAAAAGCAAATATTACATAAACATTTCCCATCCCACCCCCCACCCTCTTCCCATGTATGGTTGTCAATTTCTTTTTATTTATATAAGCAGTCTATACAGTTTATACATATATCCATCTATATACTCACATACTTAAATAAATCTACATATTACTCACAATAAATGCATCAATAAGGAAGTTATACAAGATAGACCTGCCGAGGGCTAATTTGAGGCAGGTCCAGGAGGGCTCATACTAACATGGTGAGTCAAGTCTAGGGAAGGCAAAATGTCTATGAAAGGGCCCCAGATTTCTCTAAAGGCTACATGCTTCCCTCTCACATTATATAATATCTTTTCGGGTGTGCAATAAGACACAAGCTCATTAATCCAATGTTTTACTAATGGTGAATTCTCTGATTTCCAATTGATCAGAATACATTTTTTTACTGCAGTGCTCGCGAGTAAGATAAAGTATTTTTTGTAGTAGTTCACATCAATAGAGCTTGTGTCCCCCAGGATCCATAGTTTTGGGTCTTGTTCAATTTGACTTCCTATTACCCTTGATGTTAACTCAATGACACGTTTCCATAATTCTTCTATCACTGGGCAACTCCATAGCATGTGTATAAGATCACCATCGATCATTTTACATCTCTGACATTTGGGAGAAATGTTGCTGTCAATTTTATGTAACCTGTAAGTGGTGTAGTATGTCCTATGGAATATATTAAATTGAATTTGTCTGTATTTTGTGGAGGTTAGCACAGTCTGTGCTTGTTCCAATAGATGACACCAATCTGCTTCCTTATACGTACAGTTTAGGTCTTTTTCCCATTTCCCTTTTGTGGATGTTTTATCATAAATCGGTAACTTTCCATTGATGACACCATATATAGAAGATATTATTCCTTTTGCTGATTCATGTAATTTATTACATAAGTGGAACTCAAGAGAAGTTTCTTTCGGGATATATGGGAATGTTTCTTTGGATTTCTCCTTAATCCAGTCTCTAATTTGTAGGAATTTGAAGAAACTTTCTTTTGGAAGTTTGAATTTTTCTTTTAGTTGTTGGAAGTTAGCAAAAGTATCATCAATGTATAAGTCAGCAACTGTATGGATTTCTCTTTTCCTCCACTCCCGCAACACTGAGTCAGCTATGTGGGGTGAGAGATTGGGATTACCCCACAAAGGTGCCCTTCTAAGAAAAGAAATATTTGTGTTGAGAAGTGAATGAGATTCTTGCCAAACAGCAAATGTGTTCAGTATTATTGAGTTGCTTGTGAGTGCAGTTAAACATTTTTTTGTGCCAATGAATGGAATATCCTTTAAAGCCATGGATTTCATCTCATATTGTTCTATTGAGACCCATCTAACCTCACTGTTCTCCGCATGCAGCCAGATCCAAATCGGTCTGTACTGAGAAGCAAGATAATAATTCCTAAAATTTGGTAAGTTGAGTCCTCCCCTTGAATATGGAGCCTGTAGAGAGATAAGTTTGACCCTAGGGTTTTTTCCCTGCCATATAAAAGGAGTTAAAATTTTGTTAAGTTCTTTGAAGAAACTTTTGGGAACATTAATCGGAATACATTGAAATAGGTAAGTAAACTTGGGTAAAATGCTCATTTTAATAGTATTAATTCTTCCTATGAGAGACAGTGGAAGATCAATCCATCTTTGAAGGTTAAGCTTGGTTTGTTCCAATAGTTTTGTATAGTTCTGTTTAAATATATGCTCATTCGATTTACCAATTTGTATACCCAAATATTTGAAACCAACGCTGCACCATTTTAATGGGTCAGTGAGTGCTCTAATATTATTGTCTTGTATATTCAGTGGTAAAATCTCACTTTTAGTATAATTTAATGTATATCCTGAGACTGCACTATATTCTTTGAGGCATTTCAATAGAGGGGGGACTGATGTTTGTGGATCAGTTATATATAATAAGAGATCATCTGCATATAAAGAAAGTTTATGTTCATTTGTGCCGAATTTAATTCCTGCTATGTAGGTGTTAGATCGGATGGCGATGGCTAATGGTTCGATTGCGAGTGCAAAGAGTAGGGGGGAGCTTGGACAGCCTTGTCTGCATCCTCTGGATAATGAGAAAGTGTTAGATAGAATGTCATTTGTTAAAATATTAGCTTTGGGAGCATTAAATAGTGTTTTAACATATTGAGTGAATTTCTCTCCAAAGCTCATAGCCTCTAGAGTTCGAAATAAAAAGCTTGGTTCAATCCTGTCAAATGCTTTGTTTGCATCCATAGACATTATTAACATAGGATTTTGATTTTTTTGCGCAGTGTTCAGTATATGTAGCAGTCGCCGCACATTGTCTGCTCCATATCTGTTTTTAACAAAGCCTGTTTGGTCAGCATGAATTATCTTTGGAATAACATCTTCCAGTCTTAGAGCAATTAGTTTGGATAATATCTTATAATCAGCATTTAAGAGGCTGAGGGGTCTGTATGAGTCACATTTCTGTTTGTCTTTGCCCGGTTTTGGTAGCAGTGTGATTGTTGCAATTTCCAATGAGTCTGGTAATTTTTTATTTTCTAGAGCTTCTGTAATCATGTTTGTGATTGGAGTTAATAATTTTTTTGAAAAGGCCTTATAATACTCGACAGGGAAGCCGTCTGGCCCAGGAGTCTTATTATTTTGTAAAGAATTAATGGCTTTGAATACCTCCATTTCTGATATATCTGCATCTAGCAGATCTCTGTCCTCATCTTGTAATTTGGGAAGGGTTATTCCATCCATGAACCTTTTTGCTCCAATATTATCAGTGTCCTGCCCAGTTTTATATAAATTTTCATAAAATTGTTTGAATTCTGCATTAATGGATGGTGAATTGTCAAGGAGTCTGCCGTCCTCTGTTAATATTGAGTGTATAAATTTATCAGATGTTTCCTTTTTAATTTGCCATGCCAAGAGTTTACTTGTTTTATTTCCAAATTCATAATAGTGATATCTAGTTCTGGCCATAGCAGCTTCCTCTTTGCTGGTACATAGATTATTATACTCCATCCTTGTTTTTTTTAATGTGTTAAGGTGTTCTTCCTTTTTGGTGGCAATATATTCCTGTTCCTGCTTTTTAATATCTCTTTCCAATTTGGTTAGTCTCTCTCTAATTTGTTTTACCTTGTGGGCACTGTATGATAAAATTTGACCTCTCATGTAGGCTTTAAGAGCTTCCCAAATGTTGGCATGCGAGGAGGAATTTGAATTGGCATCAAGAAATATTTCAATTTTGGTAGTCATATATGAAATAAACTCAGGATCTTTCAACATGTAATTTTTAAATCTCCACCTGCGGGTTGTGGGTTGCGGAATGTCAATCGACCATGAGAGTTTTATGGGATTATGATCTGAGAAGGTAGCTGGTAGATAGGAGCATTCTATAACTGTAGCTATCATACCTTGTGGCATCAAGAACATGTCAATTCTAGAGTGTGTATTATGAGTAGGTGAAAAGAAAGAAAAATCCCTCTGGTTTGGGTTAAGATTTCGCCAAACGTCAATTATGCCTATGTCTTTCATTCCTTGGTTTAGTGCTGTTGCTGCCTTTGATAGTAAAGATGTTTTGGGTAGTGATCGATCCAAAAGAGGATTTAAAACCAAATTGAAGTCTCCTCCCACAACACATTGGCCCCCAATTGTAGCCAGTTTCATAATCAGATTGTTAAAGAACAACGGGTCATCATAGTTGGGCCCATATATATTCACTAAGGATATCTTGTCCTATTTATTTTGCAATCTACAAGTAAAAATCTGCCGTTTTGATCCTTTTCAACTGAATTTAATTTAAAGTTCAGGTGTTTATTAATGAGCAAAGCAACACCTCTTGCTTTTTAGGAGAAAGAGGAATAGAAAACATTACCCACCCAGTCTCTGCACAGTTTTAAATGTTCGGAGTCAGTGAGGTGGCTCTCTTGAATAAAAGCAATGTCTACCTTTTGCCTCTTTAAATATGTCAACATTTTCTTCCTTTTAATTGGTGAGTTGATCCCTCTTATATTCCAAGATATACATGTTAGTTTACCCATAATATACATTTTTCGTGTAGATGTCTCAAAAGGATAATTATCATTCTAACCAGTTCTAAGGATAGAATCTGAACCTGAGAGTAATCTGGATTATGTGAGTAAGCGGAAATTTGAGTTTTAGTGAGAAACCATACAAAACCCCAAAACATTAAAGTAAAAACCCGCCTAATAAAACCCTTGTAACAAAAACACATTAGGTAGGTAACGTTAACTCTCTTAAACAACAGGTGTGGCTCCAGCAACTGCTGATAATAAAAAAAAAAAAAAAAAAAAAAAACTGGCCACTCATAACATTTTGTTTATAGGAACGCTTGCAATTTTACAATATGAGAAATAAGGCAGAAATATGCAAGTTATAGAGAAATTGAAAAGTATGATCTGATTCTACCATTCTGATACAAACCATAACATCACTTAAATTAGCCTGCACACAGGTTCCACAGTTTACCATCAGTCAAAGTCCAAGTTACTTTAAATATTTGAAGACAACCGAATTCGATTATTATATCGCAGTTTGAATCACAACATTTCTCATCAGTCTATAACGATGGACTGTGTACTGCTGTCACTTTGAATAGCTTTACTACTCACTTGGAAGAGCTTTCAAAAAGTGTTGCACTTCTGCTGGAGTGGAGAAAACCTTAATTGTTTCCAGATGCTTGATACGAAGCTGAGCTGGGAAGATCAGCGCGTATTCCACTCCCTTCTCTCGCAATGTCCTCTTCACGTCACGGAACTCATCTCTCCTACGCTGCAGGTCTGCGCTGTAATCTGGGTAGAATGATATCCTTTTGTTCTCGTATGTCAGCTCCCCTTTACTTCTGGCCAGTCGAAGGGTTTTTTCTTTGTCTCTGAAGTTTAGGAATTTGGCGATGATGGGCCGCGGTCTATCAGACTTCTTCCCGATGCGATGTGCTCTTTCCAGAGTGACATGTGAGGTAAAGTTATCCTTCCCCAGTATTTCCGGTATAAACTTTTCCAAAAATCCCACAGTATCACGACCCTCTGCTTGTTCCGGAACATTTATGATCCTAATATTAGACCTCCTGCTGCGGTTTTCCAAGTCGTCAGTTTTGGTTCTGAGGTGCGTTATCAGTTTCTCCATTTCGTCAACACGATCGCGCGTATCTTTGATATTGTCTTCATTTGTACTCACTCGTGTCTGTATCTCCTCGACCTGTTCCGCCAGCGTAGAGAGTGAAGACTCGATTTTCGTTAACGTCGTTTGTATGTCGGCTGTTTTCTTGTCAATATGCTTTGTGAGATCGTCTTTAGTTTCTTGAATGGCAGCGAGAAGTTTGCTGAAGGATGTTTCTTTTTCCCCGTCCGCCATGTTTCCTGTGTTTACCGCGTGCGGGTGCCGTGAAGTTTGAGTTGTGGTTTTCTTTTGCTTTTTATGTCGAAAATTGTAGCTTGCCATACAAAAGTGATCTTAATGGCTTTGCCTCTTGCAAACAAATTAAATTGATGAGAGGTTAAATCATGTTACAGGCAGATGCTAGGTACCACTACCGGGAGCTCACGAATACACGTCTGCACTCACCCGCTGCATCCGGAAAACCCCGAAAAGATGTGTTTTTAGCTGTTTTTTGAATATAGAGAGTGAGTCAGCTTCACGGATTGAGTTGGGGAGGTCATTCCACCAACGTGGTATGATAAAGCTGAAAGTCCGGAAAAGTGTTTTGGTGCCTCTTTGTTTTGGTACAACAAGGCGCCGCTCATTTGCCGACTGCAGGCTTCTGGTGGGAGTGTAGCTCTGCATATTGTTTACAGAAGTGTGGTGGGGATTACATTGCAATGGGGATGCTTCTTTCTGATGAGCTGCACATATACAAGAGTAAAGTGTACACTCCCTTATCCAGTACATATACAGTGGATATAAAAAGTCTACACACCCCTGTTAAAATGCCAGGTTTTTGTGATGTAAAAGAATGAGACAAAGATAAATCATGTCAGAACTTTTTTCACGTTTAACGTGATCTATAATGTGAACAATTCAATTGAAAAACAAACTGAAATCTTCGTGGGGGGAAAAATGAAAATGAAAAATCTTACAATAACATGGTTGCTTAAGTGTGCACACCCTCTTATAACTGGGCATGTGGTTGTGTACAGAATTACATGTGTACAAACTCATGTTAAATAGAAGTCATTACACACCTACCATCATTTAAAGTGACACTGATTAATCACAAATGAAGATCAGCTGTTCTAGTAGGATTTTCCTGACATTTCCTTAGTTGCATCTCAGAGCAAAAGCCATGGTCCGCAGAGAGCTTCCAAAGCATCAGAGGGATCTCATTGTTGAAAGATATCAGTCAGGAGAAGGGTACAAAATAATTTCCAAAGCATTAGATATACCATGGAACACAGTGAAGACATTCCTCATCAAATGGAGAAAATATGGCACAAAAGAGACATTACCAAGAACTGGACATTCCTCCAAAATTGATGAAAAGACGAGAAGAAAACTGGTCAGGGAGGCTTCCAAGAGGCCTACAGCAACATTAAAGGAACTGCAGGAATTTCTGGCAAGTAGTGGCTGTGTGCTACATGTGACAACAATCTCCCGTATTTTTCATATGAATGGGCTATGGGGTAGGGTGGCAAGATGGAAGCCTTTTCTTACAAAGAAAAAGATCCAAGCCCGGCTGAAGTTTGCAAAATTAAACTTCAATTCTCCCAAAAGCACGTAGGAAAATGTGTTATGGTCTGATGAAACCAAGGTTGAACTTTTTGGCCATAATTCCAAAAGGTATATAACACTGCACATCACCCAAAGAACACCATACCCACAGTAAAGCATGGTGGTGGCAGCATCATGCTTTGGGGCTGTTTTTCTCCAACTGGAACCCGGGCCTTAGTCAGGGTGGAGGGAATTATGAACAGTTCCAAATACCAGGCAATTTTGGCAAAAAACCTTCAGGCGTCCGTTAGAAAGCTGAAGATGAAGAGGAAGTTCACCTTTCAGCACGACAACGACCCAAAGCACACATCCAAACCACAAAAGCATGGCTTCACCAGAAGAAGATTAACGTTTTGGAATGGCCCAGCCAGAGCCCAGATCTGAATCCAATTGAACATCTGTGGGGTGAAGACGGCTGTGCACAGGAGATGTCCTCGCAATCTGACAGATTTGGAGCGCTTTTGCTGTGGGCAAATATTGCCACATCAAGATGTGCCATGCTAATAGACTCCTACCAAAAAGACTGAGTGCTGTAATAAAATCAAAAGGTGCTTCAACAAAGTATTAGTTTATGCAACCAGGTTATTGTAAGTTTTTTTTTTTTTTTTTTCTCATTCAAAGATTTCAGGGTTTTTTTTCAATTGAATTGTTCACGTTATAGGTCACATTAAAGGTGGAAAAAGTTTTTCATCACAAGAACCTTCCATTTTAACAGGGGTGTGTAGACTTTGTATATCCACTGTATACAGGAACCCAGCTTTCTCAAAGTAAGCTACATTCTCACAATATCCTGCTGTTCTGGTGTCCATCTGAACGTACTGAGTGACAGAACCGTGATCAACTCGTGTCCACACTCAACAGCACCACCCAGTGCATTCTTTTATAACTGCCAGTTTTAGTCTGTGTGTTCAGGATTTAACATGCATCTCACTTTATATATGGCCAGCAAAGCAAAACTTTGCGAAATTCGAAAAACTATTTGAATAATTATTGCAGAACAAAATTTACTACTCGTGCACATCCCTAGTGCCAACTATATAATTTATTTTTCTCCATATGTGGCAACACCTCTAAACTCACCAGGGTGTGATCAGAGACTAAGATGTTTCCAATTGAGTAATCCACAACAGATTAAATTTAATCTGTTTGAGACATTTGAATTGTAGATGTTTACTTATCAATTTAATGACTCCCCTGCGCTTACTTGAGACAGCACTAAAGAAAACATGTCCACACATTTCTTCCCAAATTTTAGCTTCTTGTGGGGAAAGATGCATTTCTTGATGAAACACTATATCATATATCAAAAGAAATAACCTTCCTTATTTTTATGGGGTGCCCCAATCCATTCACATTCCATGTGGAGAGAGATAACTCACTCATATTAAAATTTGAGATTTTGATATAATAGTGTGTAAAAACAAGATTAGAAAGACGGCATTTCAACATTATTGCAACAATCAAACCCCGAACCCCCCCCCCCCCCAACCAAAAAAACAGAAACAAGAAAAACATGTGCATTAACCATGCGCATGACAGCACCAACCAGCATCCTTCTCTCTAAACTCAAAAAGTCCACGTACGCCTACGAGAGTCCCCGTGACAACTTTGCCATCAGATTGCTCAAGTCTGGTGCTTCTGTACAAATTTCGTGAGGCAAAATTACATAACAGAACATACTTTATAAAACAAACCCCAGCCAATAGGCAGAATAAACAAAGAACTTGTTGAGTAATTCACAAAACTGTCTCGAAGTTGTGTTCCTCCACAAAATAAGCTCCAGCCCCTAGCGGAACCAGCACAAAAATAAATAAATAAATAAATGGTAATAATAATAATAAATTTAAAAAAAAAAAAATATATATATATATACTGTGCAGAACCAGCACAAAAAGAAACAAAACAGTCATCCCATTCTGGCATTCAAGATTGTATTGTATGCGTTTGTATGTGGAAGCCACATAAGAAACACACCAAGACTTCCTCAGTCCATTGATTTTATGACAGACATCACTTGTTGTGGGTATATTGATATTTTAGTATCCACTCTCAATCTGACCAGGAAATTCAGTGTAAATGTGATCTTCCATCAATGCAAAAATATTTTGAAGGAGTGTTATTCCACAAAACAAACTCCAGCCACTATGCGTAATCAGCACAAAAAAACAAAAAAATTACACCCAGCTTCCTCAGACAGCCAAAAGTAAGCACTGTGAGTTAATCCACTCTGCGGCCACATGAGAAACACCAAATGGCTTACTCATTCCAATGTTTTTACGAAGGACAGTGCTAGCTTGGGACATGTAAATACTTTGCGGCCATCCATATTATCTATTCTCAGTTTGGCTAGAAACATCAGTGCAAAAGCAATCTTCCATTGATGTAAGAGTTTCTTGCATTCCTTGAATTGATCGCATTTCTCTCTTGTCGAATTCGCAAAGTCTGTGAACAAGAAAATGCTGTGATTCTTTCAAGAAAGCTTAACTTTACTCCTCGCCTTGCGCCACACAAGATTTTTATCGGATGATCTCAGAAATTTGGCCAGGATTGATTGGGCCTGTCTGCCTCAGCGGATCTCTAAGCCGGGACTCTGTGAGCACGCTCGATTTCCAGCTTGTGGCCTATTATGTTGAGCAGACTCGGGAAGAGCTCGTCTAGGAATTTCACCATATCTCGGTCTTCCTCATGCTCAGGAATTCCAACAATTTGGATGTTATTCCGCTGGATCCTATTCTTAAGGTGTTCAAGTTTTTCAAAAACGCGTTCCAAATCTCTCTTGGTTGCCAGCGGATTACCAGATAATTTCGATCCATTTTCCGACCCCGGGTTGTAACCAACACAGAGAATTTAGTTTTTATTGCCATAATCGATTGACATATTACAGCGAGATCTTCTAAGTCAGCAGAAACCTTCGTCAACATCACAGACATGCTTGCTAGTTGCCGCCGGATTTCTCCTGCCACACTGTCCAAACTGAATCCCTGGTCTGCAGGCCCGTCAGCTTGAGCATGTAAGTGTCTTTTAATATCTCCAGAGCCCAAGGATTTTGACTTCTTTGCCATGTTAACTTCAAAGAACAAATATGTAGCAGGGTGTATTGAATCTTTCCAGATTAGAACACAAAAAGAGTTAAAAACTACCAAAGTGCACAGAGCTTGTCGTTTACACATGAGCCCCAGCTTTTTCTTTTTAATAAATTTGCAAAGTTATCAATAATCAGTTTTTTTTTGCTTTGTCATTAGGGGGTATAGATTATAGATCAATGTGACAATTTGACACTGTATGGTAGTGTGGAATCTGTGATTCATTTTAGCGAGTTGTTTCTTTTGGACGGTTGATGTAGTTAACATAAATGATTCACTTGAGACCCACACAGCCTTAAAGGAACTCTGCTTTGTTTTTTTTTTAAAGCAAAATATTTAATTAATTGCTGCTGTTTATAGCTATATTTTGATTCAGTTATATTATATACTGTAGGATGCTTTCTAGTTTTATAAATGTATACTAAGTATAAATTTAGGTTACATTTATTGTTGTCACCTTAATTGTTTAACCCTTGAAAATTAACCATGGTTTTACTAAAGTAATATTGTAGAAGCCGTTACTGTAGTAACCATGAATGATTTTATGGTTACTAAAAACCCTGATTGTCTAACCTGGAACACCGTCATTAAAACATTCATCATCATTAAAACCACTAATGTTACACAAATACAAAACAAAACAAAGTTTTCACGGTTTTCTGAAAGATTGTCTCTGTTTCTCTTTTATGTCCTCTCCACAGTGCTCTCTATGGCTCTTCAGGTCCTGGGAGTCACTCATTCAATGATCGGCTTTGTAGCAACTATTATCATCTGTGGCCTGCCCATATGGAAGGTGACCACCTTTATTGGCACCAAAATCGTGGTGGTGCAGGTTTTCTGGGAAGGACTGTGGACAACATGTTTGCACAAGCACGCCAGAGAGATGCAGTGTAAGCTGTACGATGCCCTGCTGGATCTGGACCCTAACCTGCAAGCTGCACGTGGGCTAGTGGTAACCACCATGGCTTTGGACTTCCTGACTTTCCTCATCCTCCTGGTTGGGGCTGATTGTACTAACTACCTAAGTAACCCCTGTGCCAAAACTTGGATTGTGGTATCTGGGATTAACTTTATGCTTTCTGGACTGACAACTGTGGCACCTGTGTCTTGGATGGCCAACTCCATTATCAAAGACTTTTATAATCCCATAGTGGACAAGGCTTTAAAGAGAGAGATGGGGGAAGCTCTCTATGTAGGAAGGCTAACAGTGGGGTTTCTTTTCATTGGAGGAGTTATTCTGTGCTCAAGCTGCTTGAGCATCAGATCCTAAAGGATGTTCTCAGGTTATGCATTCTCCAAGCTGTTGTAAAGAATTGTCAAGAACTTTTTATTGTTACTGTAACATTTGAAATGTATTTTTAAGTATATAATGTCTATTCAACTGAGACAATCTGGAAACATGAAAGCACACTGTAATGTGGTTACAACATGCTCAAGTGGTTATTTAAGGGTCAGGTATAGAAGAATTGGTAAGAACTGCACATTTTTACTTTCGTCAGTCTTAGTTTTTATAGTTCAGTTTGATGTTTCATTTACATTTAAATGCATAGATTTTACCATTAATTTGCATTTACAAATAAGAAAAAAAAAGTGAAACATTAAGAAAATATGACAATATGACAAAGATATACATTTGGATATATATTGAGACAAACTATTATTTGTCAAAGTTGAGCTTTTTAAAATTGATTTGAAGTATCAGTTTTTGCAGTTAATATCATTATACTTGCAATCAAACCTGATCATGGTGTTACAAAGACACAGAATAAGCATTTTCTACCAATAATTTATTTCAAACATAAAATGTATTAACTCAAAGTAAATGCATAATAATGTCAAGAAAATTAACATCAAGAAACAGAAAAACAATGAACGGTAAAATTCTAAGAAATTCAATTAGAGTATAAAACAGAAAAGTAAACATTTTTTTTGCAAACGTGTGTGTGTGTGTGTGTGTGTGTGTGGTTTACGAGGAATTTTTTTTAGGTTACAAATAGGTCATTACAAGGGTATTATGCTATAAATGTGGTTTTGTATGTTTTTTTAAATGATTTGAATTATGAGGACGCTAAAAATGTCCTCATAATTCAAATCGTTTAAAAAAAACATATACTGTAAAAAAAAATTGTTCACTCAACTTAATTTTATGGAGTATTATTTTTGCTTTGACTCAGTTGAGTTTGCTTTGAATATTAAGTAATTTCAACTTAACAAGTTTTATTGAGAAAATTAATTCAGGAACCCAGGGATGCTGCGTAGAGACTAATCGGCCACTGTTTAACAGTTTGGATTGGACAGATCACTTAGATTGACAGGTCTTGATTTACCATGCGCACAACTGAAACAGTGCTAGATCTTATTACTTGTTACTTATTCTATGTAATTATGTTTCTGGTTTATTGTGGCATTTACAAATGCAAGTAGTTCTTAGGTTAAGTGAAACCCTCAGATCACATGATTGGAGAGTTTTTTAGACTTTTGATAAAAAAAGGCTACCTTGGTTCCAAATGCCATAACTTGCTTTGAGATAACAATACAAAATTCTGCCCAGATACAGTTGACATATTGTAGTCATCATGTCAAGCATGAATAATTAACAAAATTAATATATAAACTGCATCACTTTCTCAGCAGTGTTGTAACATAAGAGCAAACATGAGCAGAATCAATTTTCTTCAAATTTTGAAACAAATAATTCCATGCAATTGATCTACCATGTTCTCATTGCAAGAATATGACCATGGCAATGTTGCGGTCACGGCTTTCCTTCTTCAAATGGGGGAAAGCCACTCCAGCCGCCCCCACGCTGAGCCTTCTACCCACAGGTGTGAGGCTGGCCTGGCTGGCACGGGAGTCCAATGGGTGCCTGTGGCTGAATCTGGTCAAGATGAGGGACGCTGACAAAGCATGCTTTTGTCCATATCCCAGATTGGACTTTTCGGCGACACCGTTGAGGACTTCAACTAGCAGTTCTCATCAATGAAAAAACAGATGGAGGCCATCCAGCACATCTTGCCCTAGCGTGGCTCAAGATCCCACACCCCGTCTTGCAGCGGCGAAAGCCCAGGTGGCTCCACCGCAGCCCGAGCCCAGTTCTCGGCCCCAGCATAGAACGCCCTGCAGGAAGCGTATCCTAAGCATACCTGAGATGGATGACTCAGGTAGCAAGACGTATGCTACGGAGCTGGTATCCAGACCACTCCATCCCCCGATGGCAGGCTGGGAGGTAAATCTTTTGTTTCCTTTTTGTTTGCAGCATCCCGAATGGGCTGTGGTACCCAAATTGTCCAAATTGTTTCCTCACTCCTTGGGTCAAATACTCAGTGTCCATAGCTGGCGTTGTCATGGGCACCAGACACCGAGCACCCGCAGCCAGGGACCCCCAAACGCGGCGTCCCCGCCTTTATGCACCCGGCCGTGCCACACCTACGGCCAGCCGATGGCCCAAGAGGCCCTCCTCCTCAGTCGCTAAGCTTTGTCCTGTCTTCTTTCAGGTACGAACAGGTAGAGTTCGGTAATACAGAACAGCTGGCCAGGTTTATCGCTTGAGGAAAATAATTCATTTAATCCATTTTGAAATAAGGCTGTAACATGACAAAATGTGGAAAAAGTGAAGCACTGTGAAAGCTTTCCGGATGCACTGTAGAAGGGAATTTAGGGTCTTGAAATATGTGAGCTATGAACTAAATTAAACTGTCCTTGTTGTACCTTATTAGGCAATTAAATGTATAACAGAATTAGTCTAGTTCAACACCAATTATAAATTAGATAAATGACAAATAGCTAGATTATTTGTCTTAATAGATTCTCCACCACTGAAATCGTAATACAACGTCTAGTTGTATCAGCTCACAATTTCCACTGTAAGGAATTAGCTTTAATAAGAGAATTATGATTAATTCACTTATTGGAGTGATATTATTCTCATGGCTCATTGAAAATAATATCACATGTATTTAGGTACAGCACTGAAGCTAAATCTTTTAGAAACAGGGATGGGATTATTTATCAAAATATACCACAGTCCCGTCGTCTTTGAACACAGACAAACTTTATTACCATTCTAAAAATAAATCTAATCTAACACATATATACATGAGACAGGTTGGTGAAAAGAGTGACAGAATGTGAAATGAATGATCAGTACAGTGAACATGAACTTTACAGAATCTGTTGGCAATACCTTAAGAACCATTTATCCTTCATTGAGTCTAGATCGATTTGCTATCGGGTTACCCAAATTATTTGATTAATACACCAGCAATTTGAGCACAATATTGGAGATGTACTTGTGTGTCTTTGTGGTGTTTCCTTGCATTGGTGGCTTGGTTCTTGGCCAAACGTTTGTTCCGTCGAGGTTTTGATCTCTGTATAATCGTTTATAAGTTTATTGTCTGTATGAATTATGTGAGGTTAGCTGTGAAGCAAGGTCTTCTCACTCCTTCTCGGGACGTCGAGTCCCGAGCTTCCATGGATCTCACATGGGGAAGAGTCAGTATGAGGTCTGAGCAGTCAGCGGAGCAGAAGATGAAGCAGAAGAGAAGAGACGAAGAGGAGCGTGTTCTTCCTGTTTGGAACTATTTGAACTGAGCTTGGCCGCATCACCAAAGGTGTCCTTCGCTAATCAGAAGTGACTTTTCAGAGTCACATGGTCAACTGGGCTGTCTTTTTTGACAGTTGATTTATGGTCCTTTGTTTCAGACTCTTAAAAATTTCTCGCTCAAAAATAGTGCATATTTAATCATGAGCTTTTATATCATGAGAATGCTACAAAAGACATGATATTCGTTGTCATCAGCTTTCTCTGCATACGCCAGCCAACGCTTACATACTAAACATGACGTCTTTTTTATGGCTGTTAAAATGTCTTAGAGTTGTGCAAATCTGATGGTCCTTGTAACCTTACAAAAGAGAAGTCTGCTTTAACTCTGTGTGGAAGATCAGGAGATCTTGCGGAGGGGCCTTTCTGACCAATGAGGATGCCTGGGCCGTTTGATTTATGACGTGGAAACATTCCAAACTGAAAGGCTGGGCTTTTCCTAGATCCAAATCATGTTGTTTCAATTCTTCTGCATGTATAATCGAACAGTAGGGTTGGTGCAATGGTATGAGATTTCCACAGTATGATAACCGAAAATATCATGGTATACAGTATTACAAAATTATTATCATCAGTTACAATGACCCTTAAAAGAGTGAAAACATAACTTTTTTTTTTGGGGGGGGGGGGGGGGGTTGAGCAAACACTTTAATCATTTACATTTGAAACAATGTTTTTTTTTTTTTATATTGAAGTATGTGTAAAAAAGTCTCTCTTTTGAAAATAAAATAAATAGGAAAAATAAGAAAGCTAACAGAATTATAATAAACCAATTTATAAACATGATAAAAAAAATTGCATGTAACTATAACAAATCAAATCAAATCAAATCACTTTATTGTCACACTACCATGTACACGAGTGCAACAGTAGGTGAAAGTCTTGTGTGCTGTTCCGAACAACATTGCAGTAATGACAGTGACGAGACATAAACCACTTTACAATAAACAACATATTTACACAACACAATTTACATAACAAATGTACACATACTTACACAACAATTTACATATCAAATGTACACAATACACACAATGTAGAATACACATACACTAGATAAGGGTATATAAATATATATATATATATATATATATATATATATATATATATATATATACACTAATTGAATTGGGGAGAATATATTTGACAGAATGAAGATTAATAAATTGCTGTGCTGATTGTTGATCGTGAGAGATCATGTGTTCAAAAGTCTTATTGCTTGTGGGAAGAAGCTGTTATGTAGCCGGGTGGTGCCGGTCCTGATGCTGCGACATGTTATATAACTAAAGCATGTTAGTTTACATTTTAGCATAGCATGTTAAATGAACTACTAAATTAAAAATAACATCAGCTGTGTGAGCTTTTAAATTAATGTCCTATGATTATTAACAGTTAACATATACTATAGGTGCATGACAGCATAGCCAGACTGCTCCTGTCTGTACCTTTAACTCAGTGCTTCTCAACTGGTTTTGCTTCAGGACCAGATTTTACATTGGACATCAAGTGGTGACCCACCATAGTAAAAACATAACCTTTTTTTTAATGTATCCTGGGTTGCATTTCCCAGGTTTCCCAGGCAAGTTCATGGTTTTCCAGTACAAGGACATGCATGAAGTGACATTATTTTTGTTGTTGATGTCAACAACAAAATCTACAGGAAGTTTTCTCTCCTCACTTTTAAAAATGTAAGAACATATTTACTTATATGAGCCCATTATTATCCCGTTTGTTACCTAATATTACATATTTATACACGTATTACACAGAAGGAAAGGCTCCTCATTACCATGGTTATGTCAGTGTTCTAGTCTTAAACAATAGTAATAATAATAATAAATTAATGTTTTTATGAAAAATAAATACTAACTGAAACACATCTTGAAAAGTTAACTGCATCTGCCACTGTTGATATAAAATGAGGTCTAATAGATTCTACCTTTATATTATTTCATACGAAACTATAACATTTTGTCAAAATATAACAGTTACTTTTACTCATGTAAAATCGTGAAACAATTTAGAGATGATGTGTAATTATTTTATTTTTTGGTGCATTTCAAAGTGTTGCTATTTTCCTCAGTGCTCTTTGGCAAGTCAGGGCTGCTACTGTTTGAGAGCTTTGATTTAATTTCCTCTGGAACACTTTAAACTAGAATTTAAATTGGTCACATCAGTTTTGAGGTCTGCGCTCAAGTGAAGCACGGTTGTTGCATGTGCGCGCCAAGAGCAGATCATGATCGCGAGCTGGTTCCGTTACACTTGTGCGAAAGTGCAGACGAGAAGCCTTTAGCTGATTGCAAGATTATCATTCAATCTGCCTCTGCGGTCCTAAATAAGATATCACTTGGGCGGCCGCCGAAATATCTTCAATGGGAGAAATATGTCATTGCTCTTTCCCTGCTGTCCACGACCCAGTCTGAATTGAACTACAACCCACCTGTTGAGAAACACTGCTTTAACTCACACACACACACACACACACACACACACACACTCACTTATGTCAGACCCCCTCGCTTCGCTTCTCTCTGACATTTTCTCCACTGCGTGTGTGTGGGGCGCAAGTTGACGAGTCTGACAGTCGAGGAGGATAGGAGACATTAACGCGCAGGTGAAATTCTCCTTCCAGTTGCAATTCTTTTTTTCAATACCTTAAGATTAGCAAAAGTACATGGTATGATAACCGTCGATTTTCAAACCGGGGTATACCGTGAAACCGGTATACCACTGCAACTGTAACGACAGGCAACGAGAGAGGATCTAAGTGCAGCTTTTATTCAACTCAAAACAGGAAAACAAGGAACAAGGAAAACCAGGCTCGGGAGGAAAACCACAGGGAACATAGTGCAAACAATATTAAACATGAAATAACTGACAATGGAAACAGGGAAACCAAAGACTTAAATACATAAAGGAACAAACAAGGGAATGAAGAACACCTGGGTCAACAATCAGGGAACGAGAACTAATTAGGGGAAAACCAATCATAATATATAACTACAAAGGACTACAAGAACCAAACAGGAGCTAAACTAAACTTCAACATAAAAGCACAAAAACAAAAGACAACAGTGAACATGACAGAGCCCCCGCTTTAAGGAGCGGATTCCAGATGCTCCCAAAAAACAACAACACCTAAAACACACAGAAACTAAAAACAAATTGTTTAATGGGGGCACAGGGGGCAAACAGGCAGTCCAAGGGGGCACAAGGGGAGCAGAGGAGCATGGTAGGGACAGGGAGTCTGGGAAGTGGTCGTAGGACAGGGACTGGGGCAAGAGGGGGCCACGGGATGAGAGAGAGTAAGGGGGCCTGGGAGGTGGCCACAGGACAGGGACCGGGTCAGGAGGCCGGGGAGGAGGCCACGGGACAGGGACCGGGTCAGGAGGCCGGGGAGGAGGCCGCAGGACTGGGACCGGGTCAGGAGGCCGGGGAGGAGGCCGCAGGACTGGGAGCGGGTCAGGAGGCCGGGGAGGAGGCCGCAGGACTGGGAGCGGGTCAGGAGGCCTGGGAGGAGGCCGCAGGACAGGGAGCGGGTCAGGAGGCCGGGGAGGAGGCCACAGGACAGGGAGCGGGTCAGAGCAGGCGGAGCCGTGGAAGGCAGAGCAGGAGGAGCCGTGGAGGACACAGGAGGCGTGGAAGGCACTGGAGGCGTGGAAGGTTCGGAAGGCGGAGCCCTGGATGGTGGAGCCGTGGGAGGCTCTGGAGGCGGAGCCCTGGGATGCAGAGCCGTGGAAGGCACGGGAGACAGTGCCGTGGGAGGTTTAGGAGATGTGGAAGGCTCGGGAGGCGGAGCACTGAAAGGCGGTGCCGTGGAAGGCTCAGGAGGCGGAGCACTGGGAGGCGGAGTCCTGGGAGGCTCGGGAGGCGGAGCACTGGGAAGCTTGGGAGGCGGAGCCTTAGGAGACTTTCTTCTCCTCCTCCTCCGGACGGACGGACGAGGCCAGCAACGCTGGCACTGGGACGGGCGAGGCTGGCAACGCTGGCTCTGGGACGGACGAGGCTGGCAACGCTGGCTCTGGGACGGACGAGACTTCCAGCTCGATGGCCGTGGCAGGCGTGGGCATTGGCTCGTTGGCCGTGGCAGGCGTGGGCGTTGGCCGTGGCAGGCGTGGGCGTTGGCTCGTTGGCCGTGGCAGGCGTGGGCATTGGCTGGCAGGCATGGGCGTTGGCTTGATGGCCGTGGCAGGCGTGGGCTTTGGCTCGTTGGCCGTGACAGGCGTGGACGTTGGCCATGGCAGGCGTGGGCGTTGGCACGTTGGCCGAGGCAGGCGTGGGCGTTGGCTTGTTGGAAGTACCCACAGGAGCATACGTCTCCAAAACCAAATTCACGTACCTCTCACACGTGTAATCACCAGTCTCTGGCAACTCGATCCATCCATGGGCCAGGAGGCCGAGCTGGTAAATAGACTTGAGATGCCCATCAGAAAAACCAGTGCATCGGGCAATGGTGCTAAACAGACGTGAGTATTCCGTTAAAGGGAGGTTCGCTCGGCTCAGCTGGAGGAAGATTGCTGCTAGATCAATGTTTGTGGTCAGTTATTCTGTAACGACAGGCAACGAGAGAGGATCTAAGTGCAGCTTTTATTCAACTCAAAACAGGAAAACCAGGCTCGGGAGGAAAACCACAGGGAACATAGTGCAAACCATATTAAACATGAAATAACTGACAATGGAAACAGGGAAACCAAGGACTTAAATACATAAAGGAACAAACAAGGGAATGAGGAACACCTGGGTCAACAATCAGGGAACGAGAACTAATTAGGGGAAAACCATCATAAAATAAAACTACAAAGGACTACAAGAACCAAACAGGAGCTAAACTAAACTTCAACATAAAAGCACAAAAACAAAAGACAACAGTGAACATGACAGCAACCCTAATTGTGAGTGTGTTTTTGTCTCATTTAATTTCTGAGTGTGTGTTGTGCATTGTGACTTATTGACAAAAGTAAAAACAACAAAAAAAACAATGTTTTTCCACTGAGGATGTTTTAGAGTCTCACCCTGTAATTTCTGTTTCTGTTTGTAATTTTTCAGCATTGTGGCTGATTTATTGATTGTATTCGATATATATATATATATATATATATATATATATATATATATATATATATATTTAAAAAAAATGCTGTTTTTTTTTTTTGTCTTTCCCATTCATTTTCAATGATTGGCCAATTCTGACCTTTAATACCAAATGTGTCATTTTTTTTTACGACCACTTTAAACTTATAAAATCTTATCAAACATCATATTAGAGAGGGAATTCAACTGCAAGAGGATGTTACAAATAAATCATTAAAAACAACAAATAATATCTAAGCATGGCTAATGTTGAGAGCAGCAGTCGGCCTGTTCTTGTCAATCAAACATGTGCACACGTAATCTCACTTGAGAGTTACTGAACATGGCGAGAATATGAATCTCTTGAATAGCTTGAATGTACTCATCATGAAAAAAGTATTTACAAAAAAGTTGTAAATGCTGTGACACAAATGCTTTATAGTGATCTACTTCAGTGCAACAAATCTTAATGACTTCACGGAAGGATTTTGGTACTAATTTTAGATATATCGCTCTTGTTTATGAACACATTTCTGGTGAATGTGATGTTGAACACTTATGGTGTTTGTTAATTGACAATCACAGTGACAACAGAACTGATCTATATCAGAAAATCGAACTTTTACGCATCTTATTTTTAAAATAATTTCCAAAAGGTTTAGTTCACCCAAAAATAATAATACTCTCATCATTTACTCATCCTCATGCCATCCCAGATGTGTGTGGCTTTCTTTCTTCTGCAGAACACAAATGAAGATTTTCAGAAGTTCAGCTCTGTAGGTCCATACAATCCAAGTGAATAATGGACAGAACTTTGAAACTCCAAAAAGTATATAAATGCAGCATAAAAGTCATCCATAAGACTCCAGTGGTTCAATCCATGTCTTCAGAAGTGATATGATAGCTGTGGGTCATCTGTAGTCATGTTGTGTCTGGGTGGGACGGTGGTTCAGTGGTTAGCACTGTCGCCTAACAGCAACAAGGGTTTGAGTCCTGGCTCAACTATGGCCTTTCTGTGTGAAGTTTGCATGTTCTCCCCGTGTTTGTGTGGGTTTCCTCTGGGTGCTCCGTTTTCCAAAATTCCAAATTTTCCAAAAGTCCAAAATCATGCAGGTTTAGTGAATTGGAGACTCTAAATTGCCCATGTGAGTGAGAGTTCACCAGACGGGGGTTGCGTCAGGAAGGGCATTTGGCACAACACTTGTGCCAAATCTAATTTATATGCGGACTATGACAAAGTGGACCCTGCACCTATGCAGGACAAATGCTAGGAAACAGAGAGAGTCATGTGGCACCTGTTTAGTTTCACTTTTTACATCTGAAATTGAAAATGGAGATTTAAAGTCAATAAAAAAAGTCTCTCATCCACAGAGCTCATATTTTCTTCATTTGTCTTTGGCAGAAGAAAGAAAGTCACACACATCTAGGATGACATGAGGGTGAATAAATTATGACAGAATTTTCATTTTTAGGTGAACTATCCAGCTTACTAACATTTCAACATTCTTACTATAATAATTTGAATTTAGAATTAAGAGTGCACCCCTCAAGGGTACAGGAATACAACTTTGCAGCCCCTGACCTTTCCGAAGTTGAGTAGCCCTGATCTAGAATGTACTCAGAGTGAGCGGCAATTCTGCAGACGGAAATGTCTTGTTGATGAGAGAGGTCAACATAGAATGGCCAGACTGGTTCGAGCTGACAGAAAGGCTACGGTAACTCAGATTACAGCTCTTTTCAACTGTAGTGAGCAGAATAGTATCTCAGAATCCACAACATGTCGAACTTTAAGTTATTTCACCTGAACTGACGCTCTCCCTACTGCCACAGTGACCCTAATGGAGTATGGGTAAAGAAAATGGATGAATTGTTCGCTTGCATGTTTGTAACAAAAAAAAAAATAAATAAAGATAATGTGATGTTGAAAAGACTATCTGAGCAGCTGGTTTATTATGACAACTGCTTCAGTCCCTCTTTTACTGGTAAAGAGCAGCATGAATGCAGATCACACCGGTCTGATCATATGCATCTGAGCCCAGCCAATTGTAATCACACCAGTTTGATTGTACGTGCAATAGGGTTAAAAGCTGCCTGCCTACAAGTCGACCCAACCCACCTGGAAGCATCCGATATCTCACTATGCCCAGTCCATCACTGTCTCTGTTTGCATTCCTATTACCCCAAAAAAACTTTTCATTCTCATTGCCTGTTGCAATAAACCATCTGTGCACTGTTCATTCAATCACTCTTCTGCATGTACAAAGCAACTCAACACACAACTGACAGATAACTGCTGAGCTCTTCAGCCTCTCTGAATAGGTTTATGTGAGGCGGTAACATGTGATCACTGCATCTGTCAGGGCAGACAGGAAATGAGCAGACAAAAGAGCCACTGTCATTCACTTTCTTCATAGCATTTCCAATAAAAGAGGTAATCTATGCTTGTCTAATGACTGGCTGTGTTTTTCTCACAATTAACGGTTGACTGTGTTCTTAAAACAATGCTACAGGATTACATTTATTCATATGGACAAAAAGCCATTCAGTAAGGAATCAGATAAGAAGGAACAATTGTTGGAACATTCTCTCATTCTTTGTCAAAGGTTTTATGAAAGAGGTCTCTTGCTGCATGAATTGATTAACCCGCTGTCCAATTTATTCTGTCATTAGCTGTATTCAGTGGTTTTATTTGAAGAGTTCAAGTCCAAAATTCAACAATTAAAATCCCAAAACTCTCAATTAAAAATTGTATAAAAAAGTTTTAATACAATTTTTAGCTTGGTTTCTGAGTAGCTCAGCGAGTAAAGACTCTGACTATCACCGCTGGAGTCACGAGTTTGAATCCAGGGTGTGCTGAGTGAATCCAGCCATGTCTAAGCAACCAAATTGGTCCAGTTGCTAGGGAGGGTAGAGTCACATGGGGTAACCTCCTCATGGTCGCTATAATGTGGTTCTCGCTCTCAGTGGGGCGCGTGGTGAGTTGTGCGTGGATGCCGCGGAGAATAGCGTAAAGCCGGGCTATTCAATTGGCGGCCCGCGGGCCACATGCGGCCCGATAACAACCTCCAAATGGCCCAGCCCGTGGTCCCGCCAAAAACGCACCCCCCACATAAATTCATAAAGTAGTACAGACCACGTTGCCCGTAATACACAAACAATACAGAGCGTGCTGGTAGTAGCCTAGAATCTAGGCCCTAGATTATTTTCAATGTCTTTCTCAACACTGAAACGTAAAATTGCCAATGAAAACCGTCAGTTTAACCCTGCTTGGACTGAAAAATACTTGTTTATTTTACCGCCACATCCAAACGCGAAACCGATGTGTTTAATTTGTAATGAGTGCGTTGCAGTACTTAAAGATTACAATGTGCGGAGGCACCACGTTGAGAAACACCAGACTTTCCGCACCAATTTCCCCGAGGGATCTCAAGAGAGGGCTGCAAAAGTGCAGAGTTTGATTGCATCTTACAACCGGAGCAGTTCTACCATGGTGCGGTCATTCACAGCCCAAGAGAGAGCTACCGCAGCATCCCTTCGTGTGTCCTGGATATTGGCAAAAAAGAAAAGGCCATTCACAGACTCGGAAACTGTGAAGGACTGTATGCTTGCCGTCGTGGATGAGGTAATAAATGACGATAAAATTAAAACGAGCGTGGCATCTGCTATTAAAAACGTACCACTGTCAGATACTTCCAACATTCGTAGGGTTGAAATTCTGGCTGCAGATGTGTATGAAACGCTGTTAGGAGACTTGATGAAAGCTGATATTATGTCCATAGCAGTAGATGAGTCCACAGACAAAACTGATACTGCTCAGCTGTGCATATATGTCCGGTTTTTTGACAGCAAATGCTTCCGAGAGGAGCTGCTCGGCCTACTGCCGTTAGAAGGACACACAACGGGAGATATTGTCTTTGGGAAAATTTCCGCTTTTTTTAAAGACAATGGTCTGGATATGACGCGTGTGTGCATGCTTGTGACAGATGGGGCTCCATCCATGACAGGGAAAGTGAATGGTTTGGCAGCACGTTGGTCCACTGTTGCACCTCAGTTGATCTCCTTACACTGCATTGTCCATCAGGCGGTGTTGTGCGCAAAACTAAGCGGGGCGCTCAAAACGACAATGGACAGCGTGATGGCTACAATTAATTTTATTCGCTCCACATCAAGCCTCCAACACCGCTTATTCCGCATGCTGCTGTCAGAAATGTCTGCTGAGCACCACGACCTGCTTTTGCATAATGACGTGAGGTGGCTGTCCAAAGGCAAAGCACTGGAACGTTTCTGTGGTCTCAGAGAGGAGATCGTAACTTTCCTTCGCAGCAGCAAGCAAAAGAAGGCAGAAGCGCACTTGAGTCGCATACTGGATGACAACTTAATGGCCGATGTTTGCTTTCTGAGCGACATATTCAAACACCTGAATGATCTAAATTTGGCACTACAAGGCAGAGACAAAACTGTCATTGACCTTGTGGAACAGATGCGCGCATTCCAAGTTAAACTGGACCTTTTTGCAACTGATTTGAGCACAGGCCGAATGCTGCATTTTCCGACACTCCGCAAGCGCATCTCATCCCCCGCACAAATCACGGATGTGATGACAGATTTCATTGCGAGGTTGAAAAATAACTTTGCTGGTCGATTGGATGGACTTGTTCTGCCCACAGAGGTGGCCGTTTTTGTCAGAGACCCGTTCACGGTTGCAATAGAAGGGGACTTATCCGCCAGAGCAAAGCAAGTGGTTCCTTCCATTGACGAGGGACAATTTGAACTTGAACTTGCTGACATTCAGTCATCTGTTACCATGGCACAGGAGCTTCGTACTAACGGACCTGCAGTGTTTTGGACTGATGTCAACGTACATCAGTTCCCTAACATTAAGAAAGTAGCGATCGTCATGCTCAGTATGTTTGGATCAACATACACATGTGAGTCAAGTTTTTCACACATGAACTACATAAAAAGCAACTCTCGTTGTTCCCTGACTGACCGTACTCTCCACCAATGCCTTCGGATTGCATTGACAACTTACGAGCCTAAAGTCACTGCTCTCGCTCAAAACAAAAAATGTCACTTCTCCCACTATGTCAGCAGGTTAACTGTAGCCTACATCAATATAATGTGGGATGTGTAGCAAAGGCATACCTAATCACAAATGTGTTGATTTTATATGTTCCCGCAATATGTGCAGTAGTAAACCTTATTTACATGCATGTGTTAGTTATAGTTGTGAATACCGTGCACTTTTTATTTTATGCACTTTAAGATGTTCCTGGGTCAAATGTGATCAAGATGTTTATTTTGTTTCAAAAGGAAACGTAATGTTATTGCTAATGTGAATAGCCTACTACTGTGCACTATTTTGTTTTTAGCACTTTGTGATCAGATAGGTCAGATATGTAGGCAAGAGGTGCCTAGGTCATTTTTTTTGTTTCATTTGTAAGTGGAAAAAGAAGGGGCTACCTCAGATTCTGTTCAGTTAGCTCTTTCATTGTTTTTATGCACATTTTGCTGTGCAAACTGACCAAAGTTAAAAGAGAAACAATGAATAAACCTTACATGTTTTTCAACAAATTTGTTTGTGTTAGTTTTAAAAAAAATTATTACGAGCTGCTTCGCCGCTGAAATAACTGGCCCAGTTAACCTTCTTGGTTTGAAAATCTGGCCCAACTGAATTTGTAATTGAATAGCCCTGGCGTAAAGCCTCCACACGCACTATGTCACCGTGGTAATGCGCTCCACTTGATAAAATGCACGGATTGACGGTCTCAGATACAAGGCATTCCAAATTGAGGAGAAAGGGGGAGAAACTTTTTTTTAGCTTTATTTTCTCCAAAAGAGATTAGACTTTAAAATAAAAAAGTATGGTAGAATATTAAATCAAATGTATTGTTTGTCATTTTAGTATTTTTCTTTAATGGTTAAAAATATTCTTCATCTGACTTTTTCTACATTTTCCATCTGAAACACACAATTTTATTTTAATTTTGTTGTACTGGATTCAATGAGTTGAGGTTTTGTGACAAAAAGAGACCAGACTTGAACCCGATTGAATGTCTCTGGAGAGATCTGAAAATGGCTGTGCACTGACTCACCCCATCTAATCTAATCTGATGGAGCTTGAGAGGTCCTGCAAAGAAGAATGGGAGAAACTGCCCAAAAATAGGTGTGCCAAGCTTGTAGCATCATACACGAAAAGACTTGAGGCTGTAATTGGTGCCAAAGGTGCTTCAACAAAGTATTGAGCAAAGGCTGTGAATACTTATGTAAACGTGATTTATTTTATTTTTTCATTTATTTATTTTGTATAAATTTGCAAAGATTTCAAACAAACTTCTTTCACATTGTCATTATGGGGTATTTTTTGTAGTATTTTGAGGAAAATAATTAATTTAATCCATTTTGGAATAAGACTGTAACATAATGTGGAAAAAGTGAAGCGCTGTGAATACTCTCCGGATGCACTGTACGTTTGGGTAAATTTTGACCTGTAAACGACTAACAATGCACAAATGTTAATGCATATTTTACAAAATCCCCAACATGATCACACGGGAAGTTGGCATGCTATTTCTGAAAGTTCCGGTACCCTAGAATTGGCAACAGTATGCCGACTCACTGACATGCCTTATCTCCCATCTGACATATTTGGAACGGCTCAACAATTACTTTCCCTCGTGGCACAACTGTTAGTGCATTGCATCAGTTGCATGGGAGACAACAGTTCAATCCTCATTCAAAGAAGGTGGTAATCACGTTTGTATAAACAATCACAAGCATGATAAAGAGATGACATTTTAATCCCTATCATTGTATTTTGTCTATACTAATGGTTTTGGGTTAGATTTGGGTTTTGGGGGGTAGATTAAATAAAATAAGCGTTTATCTTCACTGTTTTACAGTCCTTATCGGTTTCAAATTGAATATAGCTTTGTGCATCTAATCATTCGATTATAATAGATTATACAGTATTATTAAGGTGGTGCTATGGTGGTACTTGCATACTCAGATTTGATCAGAATTTGTATTTGTTAGGACAAGTTTGATGAATCACTGAACAGTACAGATATAGAAATAGGCTGCTCAACTCAAAAAGGGGCAATAGAGTCCTCTAGTGGCTTTGTTGATAACTGCTGAATGTGGAATATAAAAATAATTCATGATGGGAGATCTAAGATGTTCTAAATCAGTATCCAGGTCCTCTTTTTTGGGCCATAACCTGTCCAAGTTTCAAGTTAACATTCAGCACCTTCAGCATGTATATATGTAGCCTGTAGAGGACAGGAAAGGGGATGTATTTTCTGAAATCATTTTTTGTTCCCTTTTTTGTTCCCAACATTAACCATATTATTACGATATTCACAGTGAAATCATGTTTGGAAGGGAACACAAACTTTTGCGAGAGAAGGAATGCAAAACATTTTGTTAGGGAACTATTTCAGAAAATACATTTCCACCCTGTTTTCTATAGAGGCTCTGCAGTAATCTATAAGAATGTCAATTGCCGTTCTACAATTTATCTCCAGTGGGGTGATTATTATGAACTGGGTGGGTAGGCTGACACATGAAAATTGATTCATATTCTATGAAGAATATATCTATGACTGTATTAAATGGTCTGATTGATCATGCAGTGGGGAAGGATTGAGTTGACTGGATTTTATTCTGTTTGTTAAAGATTTGTGAGCTTCAGGATCAGCAGGTTGCACTTCACAGGAAATGTCCAATTCAATAAAGGTAACCCAATTAGAAAGGTTATAACCAAGTAAAGATACTAACAACAGGAATGCTCAATAATTATATGAATACAAACAATTCTTTGCAGTTATTTATTTAATAGTGGTGCCTGCTTAGGTAGCGGTTTGTTCTAAATCATGACACAGACACAAGATTTGTGCTTCAAGATGAGTTGTGACTCTGAAATCAAAAAATGTTGTTTACAACAGACGCCTCACTATAACCTGCTGTTTTATCTGTTGTCATCACAACCACACACACACACTCAAAGGCACACATTTCAAACCATGGAGAGCAGGTCCAGTGTTTGGGTTCTAGAGTTTCTCTCCCAAACAGACAGCATCATGCATGATTTAAAGTCTAGTGTGCACACTACAGAATCAGATCTCTCTATCTGTCAACAGCACAGACACCTGGATTCAAAATACACAAATGCACTCAAACAATTAATAGCAAGTGATTATATTTTGTACTGTTTTGTGTGTTTCTTGCACTATGACTAGAAGAAACCAAAGCATCTTGAATCTAGACAATCATTTTCTATAATCTGACAAGTACAGATTATGATGTTCAATTTGGAATGTAAAAAAACACTTATGGGGCTTTTCCACTGCACGGTATGACTCAACTCAACTCGGCTCTGCTCAATTTTTGGGGGTTTTCCACTGTGGATAGTACCTGGTACTTTTTTTTAGTACCTCCTCGGTCGAGATTCCAAGCGAGCCATGCCGATACTAAATGTGATGTCAAAATCCTGCAGATCACTGATTGGTCAGAGAGAATCATCACTTCCAGCGTCACTGGATTTGCGAAACGGGACATCAACCCGCTAGTTTTAAAGTTAGCAACAGCGATAACAGTATCATTTGTTCACGCGACTTTTGAATTGTAAAAAGAAATGGCTTTGCGCAAAACCACGCCGTGGCCAATAAATGAGGTGCAGACGTTCCTCTCATTAGCGATGAATGAAACGAAAAAGTCTTTCAGGAAGTGTTTCAGCTGTTGCCCGCACACGGCTACCACCGGACCTACCAACAGTGTAGGGAAAAGTTAAAAAAAACTTAAAAGTGACAACAGAACCATCAAGGAAAAATGGAAGTGGTTCGACCAAATGGATGCTAGCAAGGCAAGCAATGGGAGGGAGAGTGCCCTGGCCACGATGGAGGATGGTGTGTTTTGTTATGTTAACTCTATACTCTGATTGAAAGCTTCACTTTATTTAGTTGACCAGCTTCTGGAAGCTTGTTTCTAAAACAACCAGGCCAATTTAACTGTTACACTTGTGTAAAATCACCATGCAACAACTGCTTTATGCAGCACAATGAGCTAGTAGCTAACAGCTAGCGGTCGTGTTATTGTTTGAGGTCAGTAATGTTTGTGTCGCGTTTAAGATGATGTCACATCAGTAGAGGCGGCGCAACTATAATGATCAGCCTATAATCCCACCCACGTTGAGGTGGCACTATAATGCAGTGGAAAAGCAAGCCCAGAATATTAAAGCGAGTAGATTCGAGTCGAGTCGAACCGTAACATGCAGTGGAAAATTGGCATTAGTTAGTTTATATTAGTTAACTACAACCCCAAATCTGAAAAAGTTGGGACCATATGAAAAATTCTAATAAAAACAAAAAGGATTGATTTGTAAATGATAATTCACCCTTTGCTATATTGAAAGCTCTACAACTAAACATTAAATGATGTATTACCTTGTGAATTTCATCGCTTTATTTTTTAATGTACATTCATTTCAAATCAGATTACTGCAACACGCTCCAAAAAAGTTGAGATTTGAGCAGTTTAAGACTAATAACAATTTGACGAGTTGAAATATGGCGATGCGAAACAGGAGATGTTAAACGGGCAATCGTGTCATAGTATATAAGGAGCCTCCAAAAACAGCCGAGTCCTTCAAGAGCAAGGATCATTCGAGACTTGTTCATTTTCCAACAGATGTGGCGGAAAATAATCAGCACTTTGAGAACAATGCTCCCCAAAGACTAATTGGAAGGATTTTGGGTATTTCACCCTCTACAGTGCACAATATAGTTAAAAGATTCCAGGACTCGGGTCAAATCTCGGTGCGTAAAGGACAAGACGAAAACCACTTCTGAATGTGTGTGTGTGTGTATGTGTGAACTCTGATTCCTCAGACATCTGTCTTAAAAAAACATCATTCATCTGTAATGGATATAATGAACATGGGCTTGGGATTACTTTAGTAAACCTTTTTTAGTCAACAGCACTCGCCGCTGCATCCACAGACGCAAGTTAAGACTTTACTATGGTAAGCAGAAGCCGTACATCAACACTGTCCAGAAGCGCTGCCGACTTCTCTAGGCTCGGTCTCATCTTAGATAGACCAAAGAAGAAAAGGCCCATCCAAGCTGTTAACAGCGTCAGGTCCAAAAGACTGACCAAAAAAGGCATGGGTAACTCACACATCTGTGAGAACACAATGAATGCAGACAGATGTATAATTTCACAGTCCTGTCACTCTGTCAGTTTGTGATTTTGTCTGACAGGACCATGGCATCATCGTCCCATGTCTGTATTGTGTTTCGTTGTCTGTCTTTGTGTGAGCATGCGGTTTCGGTTGTATTCCTTGCTGTGCAGTTTTCAATCCGTCTTGTTTCATGTCGGGAGCATGGTGTCTGGATCCTGACTTCCTGTCTGGTTCGGTTTCGGTCTGTATTGGGATCTGAACACTCGTGCTCCATGTCTGTCTGTTATTGACGTGGGTGCATCGCAATTATGTCATCTTGACAACATGCACCCGCGTCAATAGATTGTCTGTCTCTTGCGAACACAGGTGCGCCTCGCGTCGCGCTCTCGTTGCTCACCCGGGTCACGAGCTAGCTTCATGTTGTGCTGAGGTTCGGTCACTTCAGTCTAAAGTGTTGGGTGTGTGTGGCCGAACACTTGCACAGGTGTCCTGTCTTGTTTTTGTCGCCTGTTGGGTGCATCGTGTGGCGTTTGCCTCGCGATGTATGCTCAGGTTTCATTTAGTGAGAGAATGCGTGGCATCGCTTTGTTTGCTGTTGCTACGGATTCTCTCATCTGGTTTGGCGTATGGCATGGGCGTATACTGCCTCATTGCCTTGGCGACATGTGCTCATGCAATTCGGGTGCTTTGTTGTCTTGCGAGAGCACGTGGCTTTGTTTTGTTTCTGTATCGCCGCAGAAACATGTCTTACGTCATTATTAGTTTATTAGTCACACCTGCCCAGTCTTGCTAACCTTTTGATTTCCCTGCCTATTTTAGCCTCCTCATTTGTGATGTCGAGTGCCAGTTCGTCTTGTGTGTATTCCAGACGGTCCTGTTTATAGGTCTTGTTAATTGGTCTTGTTTCGTCTTGTGTGTTTGGTCTTCCCGGTCAGTCCTGTTACCTCTGACCCAGCTTGGATTACCCTTTTTCCTCTTCGGGAAGTTTATGTTTGTTTTTCCCCCTTGTGGGAGTTTTGGTTTTTGTTTTTGCCCTTGTTATTAAATAAATTCCCTTTTATTTTTAAACTCTGCGTTTGGATCCTGCCTCCTGCGTCCCTTGACATGTACAAATATTGTAGCATCATATACTGCCACCCAGCAATATCTTTTGCAGGGATGTCCCGGAATTTTCAGCAGGACAACTTCAAACCACTTACTGGTCACTTAGAGTCACATGGGGTAACCTCCTTGTGGTCGCCAGAATGTGATTCTCACTCTCAGTGGGGCATGTGGTGAGTTGTGGGTGGATGCCACAGTGGATGCCGTGAAGCCTCCATATGTACTACGTGTCTACGGTAACTCGCTCAACAAGCCATGTGATGATGTGAGGATTGACAGTCTCAGACGCGGAGGCAACTGAGATTCGTCCTCCGCCACCCGACTCGATTGAGGCGAGTCACTACGCCACCAAGAGGACTTAGAGCGCATTGGGAATTGGGCGTTCCAGATTGGGGAGAAAATACAAAATAAATAAAATAGCTAAATATTGTACATTTTTAGTTAATTATGCATTTACTAGTGTTTACAAATGCAACCATATTGTAAAGTGTAAACTGTAAATCTTACCTTGTTTTCTTTATAAAAAATTAAGATTTCCATTTAGTGTTGTATTACAATATTTTTATTTATTTGCTAAATTGTATAAAGAACAATATAACATTTCATATTTGTAAAATATTTTAAACTACCTAAAATTGTGGAAAAAACGCTTTAAAGCACCGGTGGAAACACACTGAGTTTAGCCTATTTGTGCTTATGTATATTAGGGCAATTATCTGTAATTTTCCTCATTGAATGTTCTGTTGTCCACTTTTATTTGTTGTTTATCTGTTAGAATTAATTATTTTTTAGAATCAAACACAGTATTCTTTTTTCTTATGCCTGTGCTATAACCAAAGGCCAACATACTTAAACTCTGTTTTATGCTGCTTCGGCAAATGCTTATTCATTGGACCTCATAATGACATTGGACAATGATGTATGCATAACACAAGGTTTCTTCAAGGGTGATAATCATGCTTTTGGAGCATACACAGTATATGTTGAAATTTCATATAAAAAATAGCATATTTTACATGGATAATCCAGAAATATTACATTTATTTTGATAAATACTTATACTATTCTTTATGTAAGAGATTATGTACAGCCAATTGGTCATTATTTTACAGTTAAATAAACCCCTGTTATTTAAAGTTATAGCTTTGTAAATGCTATTTGTATTGATACTGGCAAGTTCCAAATTGAGGGACACAATAAATGATAACTTCTTGCGTACACCTGCTTTATATCAAAAGTAGCCAGAACACCTTTCAATTTGCAGTATTGGACACCTGTACTTCCTTGAGCTATACAGTTGTGGTGGATTATTGTTGTGACAGCTTTGGGTTGCTTGGTTGTTGCTATGGGATGATACTTTCCTCATTTACTGAATGTTTCAAATCATTTTGCTCATTTGACAAACTAATCAAAAACATGACATTCTAAACATCACCTGTGAGGTGCAAATGATCATATCTGATGACACCAACACGAATGGACAGCACATATCTTCAAGTATTAAATATCAAGACTTTTATCTTTAATCAAATTTGATCTTGAAATGAAATATCAGATGGAAATGGTAACCAATTCTCTTCAGAAAAGAGGTGAAAGGGACAGGCAGTAAGGACATTTTTGCTTATGGGGAACTTTTCCATCCTAGATTTGTTGCTATTCGTTGACTGACCTGATGAATTTTTTAAGCCCTCAGGGAGGCGCATCAGTTACCTATGTTATCTATGGCAGATCTTCATCTCTGTGTGATGACAACTTAATTGCATTTGTCTTCTCAGAGAAAGAAAATTAATCAAGACGTTCTCTTAGTTGAGTGTTCTGAGGCCAGTTAGTTACTTTGTTTGAGTATTTCACCTCTCAATCCGCTATTCCGAGCAAAGTCATCAAACGAAACTCAACACTCGTGATGAATAAAACATCGTCCAGAGTCCCGAAAGGCCAACCACCCGAATCCTTTGAGCTGTATAAGTGGTGAAAGGCGACATAATCTCTACGGGACAAGATTTGGACTGAGATTGAAAGACACTTTGGGAGAGGTCTAGTATAAGTGGTGGAAAGAGGAATCTTCATGCTGCATTCGGAAGGGCAGCGGATAGTCTGGAAACCTTTCAGCACCATGGAGAATGGACGGAGCTTGACGCATGTGATCTCGAATATGCAGAATGAGATCCGAAAACTGGAATGTGAAAACAAAGCGCTCCGTGGGCAACTGAGCAGGCCGACGTCATCCTCAGACTCGCCGAAGCCCAGTCCGATTCCAACAGGGTCACAGGAAAGCTCGGCCTATGCCAACCTGAGACGGAATGTGTCTGCACCAGTACTTGAAGGACAGTACAAAGGTAAAAACCTTGCGTTACTAACACTGTATTTGCCACGTTGAAATGTTTGGTAGCAAACGAGTCACTTCACACACTGTAAAATATAAATGCTTGCGTTTGTTATGTTAAATAATATTTTTGACAAAAACTATTGAATAATCAGTTAATTTAGATGTGACAATATATACATGAAGCATTAGATTACCTTTACAGATGGCCTATACGTTTTACAAAATGCAACAGTCAGGTTCCGAAAGCAGGCTAAAAATCAGTCTGCATTATTTCAACTTTATAAAAAAAATAGTGTTTAATAGTGGAATTCCTGGTGGAGATCATAAAGAGAAAGCTCCACCAATCAGAGTGTCGTATCAAGAAACCACAGCAAAAAGCCGCCAAGATATTGTGAAAGACCGAATCGGTCTCCCTACATTCTCAAACTACTTATTCTTTTGAATATATATGAATATTTTGCATTAAAGTGAAAATATATTGTTTCTATACTTATAATCAACAACCTGAAATCAATAGTTTCATGAATATGAAAGAGTTTTTGATTCGATAATTTAATTCACAATGCTTTGTAGGATTTTAGTTAATTCCCTCAAAGACATTAAGCACACATTCTTGTACCTTCATTTATTTGTCCAATTTTCAAATTCATTTTTGCTTCAGATCAAAGCTGTATTCTTGTGATAACCAGGGAGATGGATGGTTTGGTTCTTAGAATGCTTTTATGAAGGATTTTTAAGAATCCCTATTGAAGAAATGAATGGGAGAAATACTTCCGGAAGCAGCTGTCGTGACAAATTGGCATAGATATTGAGACTAGTCTAAGTTCTCTTTGTCACATACTGGTTATAAATGACAAAATACTGATTTAAAAACATTAGCCAATATATCTCTCTGCTTTCTTTTTAGAAAACATTATTATGACCGTGCGGAGATACTCCATCTCCTCCAACACCATGAATGGCCCTAGAAAAAATGAGATTTCCCACAAACCTATGCGATATGAGGAGACTGTAAACAGCAATAAATGGGTCAAACTGCATGATGGTTTACATGGCCGTCCATCCAGTGCCTACGCTAAACCGGACATGGAGAAATTATCCAACATGCACTCCCTTCAGGAGTATGTTAACAAAAACAGGTGGGTTAACCTTTAGCCTGCAGCTGTCTTGTAAAATGTTGGCTAGCATAATTTGCCATTTTATTTTGAGGCTTTATGTATTTAATTATTGAAAATGTTTACCATAAAATATAAGAACACAAATAAATAATGGGTTATCAAGAGTAATGTGTTGCTAAGGCATCAGGAATAAACAACAACAAATGGCTGGAACGTAGTCTCGCAATTGCTGAATGTTGCACAAGAATGCTGCTATAGACGTCTCGCATCGTAAGGTCTGGGTATACTTCATTTTTGTTTGTTCCGGATCGGATAGCATTTGGTCGACTGCTTTCAAAGTGTACTCTTTTGACCATGAGCGAATACGAATGTGTTCGACGCATGCGAACATTGACTGCTTTCTGATACTCTTTTAGTACAATCGCCAACAATGCGCACAGATGTGGCGTTTCTCAATAGTCTTGTCTAACTACCTAGAAAGTGCTAACTTAAAGACTTGAGGACTTAAAACGCATCTATGTGAATTTTGAGATGCGCTGCTATTTGTAGATTCAACAACCTCTTAACTATTTTCTTTTTTTGGAAGTGAGTGGTGACGTCAAACAAGTCCACAAGAACAGAACACAAAAAGAACAGACATAGAGAAACAGCCATAGACTGTACTAAAAGAGTATCACAAGCATTTGTAGTGCACATGCGTCAATAGCGGACAACTAAAGAATACTTTAGCCTACATTTCTACGTTGTTACACATGGAGAACACTTGGAGAACAATGTTGCAAAAGTAAAAATAGAATGTTTGCAGGGTGGCCTTCTAATATCTATTTATTTAACTTTTCAGAGCCAAAGTCAAGACGGTCACTTTCCTGTTGCCTGTAGAAGACATTTATACCAATCGACCTGTACTGGCCGAGCAACTGCCTGACAGGAGCTCGCGTGAACTCAACGCAACAGCTGAGACAGACTCGTGAGGTCTGAACTAATGGCTGAAAACACTTGCGAAATGGACTTGTTTGAAGTTTACATGAGGAGGAAGAGAAGAAGAGGTTTAGTTATGTGGTCGAACTCAGTCCCACTCTTTGGTGATGTTTTAGCTCAGTCCGACGGTTAATTCATACCTACACCTGACCTCTATACACTTTGGCTCCTGTTACAGATTTGGTTTCTTAAATTCATCCGGCCAAAGAAACCCAATTCAAGTCATAGTCTCGTCCGAAGAGCAGTCAGCCCCGCTATGGTGCTTGGATCAGGTGTCGGCATGGGTCTGCCCTCGTGTGAAATACCAGCAGAGACACACGCTTCCCGCGCTCTGCTGTTGAGTGACTGTTTGGTGTCAGTACACAGCACTTTGAATGACGAACATTACTTATTTACATCTGTTTGTTTCTATCTCATATAATTGCCCAGAAATAACTGGGAAACTCCCCCGTGTTAATCTGAGTTAGCCTACACTTAACTTATTTTACAGCCTGAGATCTTTGTTAGCCTAATAAACGCAAATTGCATGAAAGTGACGTTTCATTGAAATAAATTGGATAGCCAACTGTATCTCTAGAGAAATCAAAGAATGTTTTCATAAAATGTAGTACAATTACATTTTTGCTACAAGAAGGAAACATAAGAAAAAAGCAAAGTGGCCATTTTATTTAGCTGTTTAAGTGTAAACAGTTGGCTGAGGTATTCAAAGGAAAAGGGAAAAGCAATTATTAATTGGTCTCATAGTTTCTAAAAGTTTTATTGATCGCTGTACTGATTGCGAGCTTGAGAGTTTTTTCTTAGCCATGAACCTTGGGCCGTAATACAAAATTAGACCTATATTGACTTGTTATATCTTGTCTGTTTAATAACAATGGTGATTTCAGTGGTGATTTTGTATGTCCTCCCTCCCTAATTAAGGGTTTATTCCCCCAAAGGACGTTAAAACAAAATGAAGCTTTAGTTGTGAATATGAAGATACATTTCTATAGCTCTGCTTGATTTTAAGTTGAACTTTCATACATCCATAAAATGGGTCATACCATTGACATTGCCTGAATGTTTGGTTTAGTGGATTTTGAATGTTTATTTGTAACCTATCATTTTAATTATTGATGTGATGTGATGTTATTTGTACTATAGAAATTAGCCATTAAAAACATGAAGTAAAATGTAGTCTATTTCTTTAGTTATTATAGATAATGAGGAACTCATCATCAAATGCGAAGACAGACTGCAAGACGCCATCAAAACACACAATTATTTAGCTATTACACATTAAAATGTGTTACTATCCACCGTTCAGCCACAACATTACAACCTCCTGCCTAATATTGTGTAGGTCCTCCTCATACCACCAAAAGAGTGCCAACCCAAATCTCAAAATAGCATTCAGAGATGATATTCTCACCACAATTGTACAGAGTGGTTATCTGAGTTACCGTAGACTTTGTCTGTTCAAACCAGTCTGTCCATTTTCTGTTGACCTCTCTCATCAACAAGTGTTTCATACACAGAACAGCATTCAGAGATGATATTCTTCTCACTATAATTGTACAAAGCAGTTATCTGAGTTACCGTAGACTTTGTCAGATTGAACCAGTCTGACCGTTTTCTGTTGACCTCTCTCATCAACAAGACATTTCCATCCACAGAACTGCCACTCACTGGATGTTTTTTGTTTTTGGCACCATTCTGAGTAAATTCTAGAGACTGTTGTGTGTGAAAATCCCAGAAATACTCAAACCAGCCCGTCTGACACCAACAATCATACATGCAAATATTTAATCAGCCAATCATGTGGCAGCCGTGCAGTGCAGAAAATCATGCAGATACGGTTCAGGAGCTTCAGTTAATGTTCACATCAACTATCAGAATGGGGAAAAATGTGATCTCAGTAATTTGGACCGTGGATTTTTTCCAGTGATTTTCAGGAGTAAGCTTCATTTGAGGATGGGGCGATATCGGGCAATATTGATAACATTAAACCGATATCACGCCAAGGTGTGAAATAGACACGCTGGTCCACTAGCGGATGCGTGTCGGTGTCACACTTTGCCTCCTCTTGGCGTATACATGACACGTGCGCGTGTAGTTGCAATACCGGCAGGGGGCAATCATTTCCTCAACGCCAACAACTCTCCGCGCACCAAAGAGTAAGCGATACCGTTGTCGTATTGTACGTTCGCACGGGCAGGATGATGGCCAATTTCGCTGCTTACTTTCACTTTGTGACTATGTGACAATAAAGGGTTACTACACATACTACGTTCAGGACATATTTGTTCATTATAGTGCTGCTTTCATGAAGAAATCCTAACGTTGCTGTAGCCTAACGTTGTTATATGTGTGTGTGGGCTGTGGAGACAGATGTTGTTTAATCTGTGGTGCTGTTAACGTTACTGTGGTCAATAACGTTAATGGAAATGAATCACAGAAAGCAGCGTTCGATCCCGAAATATCGACGCTGATGTTGTCGAGTATCTTATGCTGATGTAAATATATATATATATATATATATATATATATTTAAAAAATATATTTATATAAAAAAATATATATCCTGCTAATCGGAATTGGAGAACGCGATATATCACTTTCTCTTTGGTGCGCGGAGAGTTGTTGGCGTTGAGGAAATGATTGCCCCCTGCCGGTATTCTACCTAGACGCGTGCGTGTCACGCACATGCCTAGAGGAGGCAAAGCGTGACACCGACACGCATCTGCTAGTGGACCAGCGTGTCTATTTCACGCTTTGGCGTGATACCGGGTTGCATCATGTCTCATGACAAAACGTCATGAAGTGAAGTTGCATTTGCCAATAAGGTTTGATGTTATTTTTTTCTATTTGTCTTTCTTTTCTTTTCCCAATTAACATTTTTATTAGGGCTGTTGATTTAACACGATTCAGTGCAATTTATTTTACAAAAATAACAAGTTAAATTTTTTTTCACGCAATTAATCGCATGCCCCCGGACCATAATAAGGAAGATTCCTGAGAAATGCAGCTTGTAGTACCACCTGTTTACTCCAGAGGGCAGTAAGTGAAACTTCAGCTGTGTGGCAATGCACAGTTTATACAGTGAAGAAAACAACCATCCAGCAGCAACACAAACATGCGTTACATTCTTGTGTTCAAAACACTTGATGGAGAGCAAATCCGAACTAAGGGATCTCAAGATGTGATTAAAGATTGAGTATTAAACTATATTTAACTTGACACAGTGACCTAAATATATTGTGTTTATGACACAACGCATCCGAGACGTGACACAAGCATGTCTGACGCAGGTGTACATTGAGGGGTCCTTAAACAAGCCCTCATAATAAATCTCCAACTGATTGATAAATTCACTTGTGAAATGGATTGCTGTGAACTGTGTGCCAATGATTGACTTATGTTCAATAATACGGTAGTAAACAATACATTGTATTCTAAAGCCGCTTTTTGTATGGCCTTATCAATGATTAACTGTTCTGCTACAGGAATGTAATGAATTTTAATTATCTGAATATATATATATCATTTTTAAATATTTCAAGATAACTATGTATAATTATATATTGATATAAATATGTATAATATTTATATATCAAGTTATTGTTATATGAGGGTCTTTCTCAGCAAATATTTGTATATGCGATTAATCGGGACACCATATAATTAATTCAATGAAAATTTTTAATCGATTGACAGCCCTAATTTTTATTGATTCATAAATACACAACAAAGAAAAACACAACATATATCCATCGAATCAACATTTAACCCCCACTAATATTCCTCCCCAATCACCAACCCAGCCCTGAACCCCAACGAACACCCCAGTGGTCACATATCATAATTCACACAAACACACAAAAAATAAATAAAACATTTTAGGCTAAAATGTATATAATAAACATACATAATTAAACTAAATTTCTCTCACCACAACCCCTCCCTGAGAGTCCCTCAAAAACGGTAAATAATTGCCCCATTTCCTGACAAACAAGTCCAAAAACTCCAGCCATCTACTTACAACCTCCTCGAAAGCTGTCACACTCCCCATCTCTGCACACCTCTCCGGAAATGAGGGCGCTCCTTCCGCCTTCCATCCCCTTAAAATAATATTTTTTTATGGGTTTATCCTCCAAATAAAAAATCCCCATTCAATACAAAACCAGTGAGGGGCAGGGAGGGGAGGTGGAAGTGACCAATGAGTCAAGTGTCTGAGACCGAATGCATAAAAATAAAAATAAAACAAAATCTTATTTTAAAAACCCCAATGGAAAGCCATTAATGGACAGTACGCTGTCAGAGCCAAAGCTTCAGATTTGGACAAATTGACTCTGTATCCTGAGAACTTAGAAAAGGAATGAATAATTCTGTGGAGCCAAGGCATAGATCTAATTGGGTTGGAGATGAATAATAAAATATCATCTGCATAAAGCAAAAGCCACCCCTAGAAAATCATTGTTCTTTCTTATTGCGGCTGCTAATGGTTACAGGGCAAGACCGAACAATAATGGGGAAAGAGGGCAACCCTGCCAGCTACCCCTATCCGAGTAAAATAATCTGAAATTAATCGATTTATTTGTACCGCTACTACAGTGTGTCTATAAAGTAACTTTATCCATACAATAAAAGTGTTCCTGAACCCGAATATTCCAAAATCTAAAAATGTTAATCCCATTCTACCATATCAAATGCCTTTTCGGCATCAAGTGAGATGGCAACGACCAGAGTCTGATCATTCAACAATGACCTCATGATATTGATGAAACGCCTAATGTTATCAGAAGAGCTGTGACCCCGAATAAACCCCACCTGATCTATATGTATAAGAGATGTCATAACTTTATTTAATCGGTTAGCCAGAATATTAAAATATTTTTACTTCTAGCTGGATCAGGGAAGCTGGACGGTAACTCTTACACTCGCTTGGATTTTTGTCCTTTTTCAGAATCAGACTGATACTTCCTGTTCCAGTTGCATGGAGTAAGTCGCTCTTGTTTAAGCTCCACTAATCCACTAAATAATTGTACTACTAGTGAATCTGTTGATCAACATTTAACCCTTAAAGTTGTTCAACTTTGAGTCAAGAATTAACCAACACTGCAACAATGCCAAAACAACAGAAAAAATAACGACAAAACAAATGATGAGGCTGATGATCAATGTAAGGCCACTAACAACGCTACGGGAAAGCCAATAGCTACAGCCATGGCCAAAAGTATTGGCAGTGACAAAAATGTTGTGTTTCGCAAAGTTTTCTGCTTCAGTTGTTGTGGTGTTGATTCACACTGTTTCTAGATTATTGTGCAGAGTGATCAGATGCATTTTAAATAATTGCAAAAAGCTTCATTGTGACTTTATCACAAAAATCCAAATTTAACAGTTTTTTGGCCCTGGGACAAAATGACCAGCTAACATCATTTCACTAATCATATCAGCAGCACCTGGGAAAGTGTGAACGAGTGCTAGTCAGGTGAAATCACTCTATCATTCTGATTGGATTATAACAGCAGACTGCTTGCTATAAAAGGAGGGAAGAAGTGCTTCCAATCATTGTGTTCTTGTTCTCAATGGTTATCTCTAAAGAAAGACATGCAGCCATCATCGCTTTGCATCAAAATTGCCTCACATGCAAGGAAATTGCTGCAAAGAATATTGCACCTGAAAGAACCATTTACCGGATCATCAAAAACTTCAAGGAAAGAGGTTCAACTGCAGTGAAGAAGGCTTCAGGACGTCCCAGAGTATACAGCAAGTGCCAGGACCATTTCCTCCTGAGGAGTCAGCTACAGATTCGTGTCACCACCAGTGCAGAGCTTGCTCAATATTGGCAGCAGGTTGGTGTGATTGCATCTGCATGCACAGTGAGACGAAGACTTTTGGACAATGGTCTGGTGTCAAGAAGGGCAGCAAAGAAGCCACTTCTCTCCAAGAAAAACATCAAGGACAGACTGAAATTCTGCAGGAACTACAAGGATTGGACAGCAGAAGACTGGTGCAAAGTTATTTTCTCTGATGAAGCCCCCTTCCGACTGTTTGGGACATCTGGAAAATCGATAGTCCAGAGAAGAAAAGTTGAATGTCAACAGTGAAGCATCCTGAGACCATCTTGACCACTTGACTTGACTTGTGGGGTGTCTTTTCATCCAAGGGAGTGGGTTCTCTCACAATTCAGCCCAAAAATACTGCCATGAATAAAGACGTCAAAACGTTCTGCAAGAGCAACTTCTCCCAATGTTCCAGGAGAAATTTGGTGATGATCCGTGCATTTTCCAGCATGATGGAGCACCATGTCACAAGGCAAGAGTGATCATGAAGCGTCTCGGAGATCATTGCACTGAAATTTTGGATCCATGGCCAGGAAACTCCCTGGATCTTAATCCCATAGAGAACCTGTGGTCAATCCTCAAAAGGCGAGTGGACAAACAGAAGCCCACAAATTGTGATCAACTCCGAGCACTAATAAGACAAGAATGGATCGCCAACAGTCAGGATTTGGCCCAGAAGCTGATATCCAGCATGCCAGAGTGAATTGCAGAGGTTATGAAGTACAAGGGTCAACACTGTAAATATTGACTCTTTGCATATATTTAATGTTTTTGCCAATAAAAGCCTTTAAAACGTATGAAATGCTCATCATTGTTTTCCGGTATACCATAGAAACGAGTGAAAAAATAATCCACAAATACTGAAGCAGCAAACTTTGCAAAACACAAAATTTATTTCACTGCCAATACTTTTGGCCACGGCTGTAGTAGTAGAGAGCCAGTAGTAATCAGTGCTAACACTGGTGCAACTCTTCCGAGCACTCAAGACATCATGGATGTCATAACAGCTCTAAACGCTTCTTTCAACCAAAAATTTGACACATTCACACAAACACTAACAAAACTATGAACTACACTGACAGATATTGCAGAAAGAGTCACAACAATTGAAGAGGCTACTGCGAATCATGAAAACCATTTGACTAATGTAGAAAGGAAGTGTGTGGAACTGATGGAAGAGTGTACAAAGCTCAGGGATAAAACTAATGATCTGGAGTCTCACTCTAGACGTAATATCTGGCTAGTAGGCATTGCAGAGAAGGAGGAGAACGGCAGACCTACAGAGATTATAGTGGAATTCATTCCAAAGCTACTGGGAACTGAAAACTTTATCAAACCTATCCAGATCAACCTGGTGCACAGGACACAGCATAGATCTAGAGATGATCACCCAAGGGCATTTCTTGTCAGGATACATCATTAACAAATGAAGGAGTTAATAATTTAACTGGCCAGAGAGAAATCTCAGGAGTACAAAATAAAAAAAGTGCAAATTTTCCAAGATCTGATGGCGGATGTATTGAAACAGAGATAACGTTTTGTCGAAATAAAGAAGAAATGTAAGAATCTCTGCATAAAGTACGGATTAGGTTCCCATCTAGACTTATTGTCACCACGAGGGAAGGTGAGACCAAGTCTTTTGACACACCTGAAGAGGCACTTAACATGAGTTGTGGATAATTGGTCTGTGAATTAAGTGGACGGAACATGACTCTCAAAGCAGATCTAAGTTAATCAAAATTATCTACTTAAGGGTCAATAAAAACAATGGACATTTAGGATTAATATGGGATTCACAAAACAGCTTATTTACTCTTGTTATATTACAATGGAGGAGACTAGACTTTGGGGTTTGGTTGCAAGAATACGTTGCGTCGGTGGTAAGTGATCCAGTAGTAACATGGAGTTATTAAGACATTTGTATGTTTGGGGAGGGTGGGGGAGAAAACATCCTGTTTTCAGTACAGTTCATACATAAACAAGTGATAACCAACTATAACCGAATAATGGTAGATACATAATTTTATGTGTTTAAAGGTTTTAGACAAAATACCTGATATTACGTTCTCTAATGTGATTATAGGGGGTGAAGTCAGAGAACCTCTCTCATCAGCAAGTCAGAGAAGGGAACGTGTAATTGGCGATTTGACAACTCCCTATTGAACAATATAACTGTAAAACAGTTCACGTTCATGGGCAAGGAAGAGGCGAGAAACCAGATTGACATATAAACTAAAGGTTTAATGTAAAACTCAAAAGACAAACACATAAGACAACGGACATGTCCGTGAATGATCTCTCTCTCTCTTGCATCGCCGTCCGCGAGTGGCCTTTATCCCTCTTGATGGCTTAATTAGCCTAATACGGGACCGGGCATGCGTAATCACGCCCCGGTCCCGCCCTCCACCGTGCCACATTCCTCCCCCGTTCTTTCAGGCTGGGGACCCCCGGCCTGACGTACATCCCCTGGGGGGGGGCGCCTCCCGCGCGGTCTGCCGGCAGGTCATCCCCATCAACCTGGACGAGGGAGGGGGCAAGGGGAGGGAAACAACAAAAAACTACAATTAAAAATGGGGGGGAGGGTTCCTGCACTGGGCAGTACCTCCCCTCCCACAAACACCATAATTTAAAAAAGAGGGAAAAGGCCAATGCAGAGCGGCAGAGAGAGGAGAGAGAGATTAATTTAAAAAAAAAAACTTACTCGCCGGTTCTCTGATACGCCATAGCTCATTCCTCAGCCACTCCTCCACCCTCTACCGAACGGCAGCCGCGCCTCTCCAGGCGGATCCGAGGCAGTCCTCAGCCCCTGGCAGACGGAACGCCCCGCTGCGTTCTCGGGGAGCCGAAGGGGACTCCCCCACCCCTGGCAGCGGTTCTCCCGCTCCAGGCGGTCGGTCGCGATCCCCTCCCCGCTCGCAGACGGCAGTCTTCCCTCGACCCCTCCGCATTTCAGCGGTTGGTAGAGGCATCCCCCGCCCCTGGCAGCGGCCCTGACCACCCCAGGCGGTCGGATATAAGAGCCCCTTCTCCCCTAGCGGTCGGCGGCCGTTCCTCCGCGTCCAGGCGGCTGGGCTCCTCGTCCCCCGGCAGATGGCCACGGCTGCTTCTTTGGGGTAGTGGCGAGAACTCCGCTACGGCGTATCCCTCTTCCTTCCCGGGTTTCGGCACCAATGTAAAACAGTTCACGTTCATGGGCAAGGAAGAGGCGAGAAACCGGCTTGACATATAAACTAAAGGTTTAATGTAAAACTCAAAAGACAAACACGTAAGACAACGGACATGTCCGTGAACGATCTCTCTCTCTCTCTTGCATCGCCGTCCGCGAGTGGCATTTATCCCTCTTGACGGCTTAATTAGCCTAATACGGGACCGGGCGTGCGTAATCACGCCCCGGTCCCGCCCTCCACCGTGCCACAATAACATTTTGTGATTACATAAAAGAAAAAATTGTGTTCTATCTGTCAGAAAATTATATTGGTAATGTGAACGACTCCATACTGTGGGACTCGATGAAAGCGGTTATTAGGGGAGATATAATTTCATTTCAAATAAGATAAAGCAAAGAAAATAAAAAGATACTGAATGAAATAGATACCTTAATTACTGAATTAGAGATAGATTATAAACAAAATTATTGCTCATCTATTCTAAAGAAAATTGTGGCATTAAGAAATGAATATAACTCTATTCTTGCAAATAAAATTGCTGAACAGCTTAACCAGATTAAGCAATGGCATTTTGAACTAGGTGAGAGACCCCTTAAACAACTAGCTCGACAGCAGAAATAGTCCCAAGCATCCAGAGCCATTTATAAGATCCGGACAGAGAATGGAGAAATTTTAACCGATCCCAAATGGATAAATGAATGGTTTGTGGACTTTTATAAAGAGGTATATACGTCTAAAGGAAATATAGACATTAATGAAATAAATGCATTTTTATCTAACATAAATCTTCTCAGATTAAGTGAAGCTGTTGGAATGTTAAAGGAGGAAATTACTTTAAAAGAAATCAATGTTGTCACTATCCTCCCTAACAATAAATGTGCAGGCCCTGACGGGTTTAGTGCAGAATATTATGAAAAGTTTTGGGAGATTCTTGCCCCTATGTTTCTCCATATGATTAATCATTCAAAGTCCCAATTAAGACTATGATTCGATTAAAAATTATCCACAGGCTTCATTGTTTGAGGAACACTACATAGGATTTACCCAAATGTATCCTCTACATGTAATAAATGCAAGATTTTGGAAGGTAAGTTGGCTCATGCTTTCTGGTCTTGTCAAAAAATGTGGCCCTTCTGGAGGTGTATATTTTAATTTCTCTCAGAAGCATTTAAAATTAATTTGGCACCTGAGCCAAAAATTGGCATTTTTGGGGACACAGTGAGTATAGGAACTAAATATCAGTCACAAGATATTTCATTGTGTATGATCTTGGCTAAGAAATACATTTTACAGAAATGGAAAACTGAGTCTGTGTCCACATTTGAAACGTGGCTCAGAGACCTAAGCAACACGTTACCTCTAGAAGAGCTGAGATATAAGTTATCGAATAGACCCAAGACATTTGAAGAAATATGGAGCCCAATAAAATCTTTAATTGGCAACCTTGATGTATAATTTGAAATGCTTATTCATCAGGGATATATGTTTGCTCCATGTGCTTTGATTAGTCTTAGATATAGCTTATTAAATTCTTAAGGAAATATTCGAATAACATCCAACAATTAGGTTAATGAAGATTGTCTTTATTTTTAGTTCTTGTTAACGTTAAAGTTATAGGGAACGTGTAATATCCTATGAGACAGGATCAATTGTGTATTCGGTCAGCAGCAGTTTTTTATTTTTCCTGTATAATCATTTATATTTATTTATTTGGTTTACTAATTACTTATTACTTTTTCAACCAAGATGTGTGCACGACCAAGGTATATGTAGGTTGTTGTATGTATGTACGCACATGGTATAATAAGAATATATGAACATGTATGGACAGATATGTGTATATGTTAATATGCGTATGTATGGGTGTGTGCATATACATATAAGTATAGTTATGTATAATGTTTGACTTGTACTTATAATGTATGGAATTTGTTTCCCTGTTCATGAAATCAAAAAAAGAAAATATGTATAAACTGTATAAACTTATTGGCTTCTACTTATTTGTATAAACAAAAGTAGAAGCCAATTGTAGCATATGATCTAAAAAAATTCAGCAGCAAAGCCATCTGGCCCCGGAGCCTTTCCTGTAGGCAAGGCCTTAATTACCTCGTCAAGCTCCTCCAAGTTTATCTCAGAATCAATAGAATTTTTTTGCTAATTCATCAGTTTAGGGAGTTCTAATGGTTCCACAAAGTTTCTAATATCTTCATCAGTAGATGAAGACATGGAACTATAGAGATAAAGATAGAATTATTTAAAGCATTATTAATATCAATGGTTGAGGTCAATATTTACCACCAGCAGATTTCACAGATGTGTGGTAGAAAAAGACTCTCTGTTTTAGATATCTAGTCAATGCTTCCCTGCTTTGCCCCCCGACTCAAAGTATGACTGTATTGCCCTGAATAGCCAAAATTCCAACTTCTGTGACAAAATAGAAAAATTATATCTGCATTTCAATTGGGCCAAATCTCTGAGGCCATCAGATGACATTTGGCGCTTCAGCTCTGCCTCTGCACTTTTAATATTCCCTTCCAACTCCACGAGTTCACGTGCTTTGGATTTTTTGGTGAATGAGGCATACTGTTTGATCTGGCCCCTAAGAATTGCCTTAAGTGCCTCCCAAGCCATGCCACAGAGGATACTGAGGACCTGTTGGTCTCCATATAAACATTGATTTCAGTCTTTAACATTTGTTGAAAATCAGGATTTTGCAAAAGGGATATATTAAAGCACCAACTATATGATTTATTTTTCTCAGTATGTGGCAACACCTCTAAACTCACCAGGCTGTGATCTGAGACTAAGATGTTTCCAATTGAGCAATCCACAATAGATGAAATGAGGGACTTAGATATTAAAAAATATATATATATTCTAGAATAAATCTTATGGACTGATGAAAAAAAATGTATAGTCGCTCCCAGATGGGTTCAAAAGTCTCTAAATATCTGTAAGATTTTTATACATCCTGTGAAGCGTCAGTGTTGCTCTAGGGAGCTTGCACACTTTTGCTTCACTATGATCAAGGACTGATTCTATCAAAAGATTAAAGTCTCCTCCCGATATTATATCATGAGGGGTGCCAGCGGCTTGCAACATCCCTTCAAGATTTATAAAATAGCCCTGATCATCAGCATTAGGTGCGTAAATATTAGCCAAAATCAACCTTTGCCCCTGAATTTCTGCTAAAACAATAATGACTCTCCTTAATTTATCTTTAATCTGTTTGAGGCATTTAAATTGTAGAAGCTATATCTTTATATCTTTATATATATATACACTCACCTAAAGGATTATTAGGAACACCTGTTCAATTTCTCATTAATGCCATTATCTAATCAACCAATCACATGGCAGTTGCTTCAATGCATTTAGGGGTGTGGTCCTGGTCAAGACAATCTCCTGAACTCCAAACTGAATGTCAGAATGGGAAAGAAAGGTGATTTAAGCAATTTTGAGCGTGGCATGGTTGTTGGTGACAGACGGGCCGGTCTGAGTATTTCACAATCTGCTCAGTTACTGGGATTTTCACGCACAACCATTTCTAGGGTTTACAAAGAATTGTGTGAAAAGGGAAAAACATCCAGTATGCGGCAGTCCTGTGGGCGAAAATGCCTTGTTGATGCTAGAGGTCAGAGGAAAATGGGCCGACTGATTCAAGCTGATAGAAGAGCAACTTTGACTGAAATAACCACTCGTTACAACCGAGGTATGCAGCAAAGCATTTGTGAAGCCACAACATGCACAACCTTGAGGCGGATGGGCTACAATAGAAGAAGACCCCACCAGGTACCACACATCTCCACTACAAATAGGAAAAAGACAGTTGAAGACTGGAAAAATGTTGCCTGGTCTGATGAGTCTCGATTTCTGTTGAGACATTCAGATGGTAGAGTCAGAATTTGGTGTAAACAGAATGAGAACATGGATCCATCATGCCTTGTTACCACTGTGCAGGCTGGTGGTGGTGGTGTAATGGTGTGGGGGATGTTTTCTTGGCACACTTTAGGCCCCTTAGTGCCAATTGGGCATCGTTTAAATGCCACGGCCTACCTGAGCATTGTTTCTGACCATGTCCATCCCTTTATGGCCACCATGTACCCATCCTCTGATGGCTACTTCCAGCAGGATAATGCACCATGTCACAAAGCTCGAATCATTTCAAATTGGTTTCTTGAACATGACAATGAGTTCACTGTACTAAAATGGCCCCCACAGTCACCAGATCTCAACCCAATAGAGCATCTTTGGGATGTGGTGGAACGGGAGCTTCGTGCCCTGGATGTGCATCCCACAAATCTCCATCAACTGCAAGATGCTATCCTATCAATATGGGCCAACATTTCAAAAGAATGCTTTCAGCACCTTGTTGAATCAATGCCACGTAGAATTAAGGCAGTTCTGAAGGCGAAAGGGGGTCAAACACAGTATTAGTATGGTGTTCCTTATAATCCTTTAGGTGAGTGTATATATATATATCCATCCATCCATCCATCCATCGACAACCGCTTATCCTGTACAGGGTCGCGGGGGGCTGGAGCCTATCCCAGCTAACTTTGGGTGAAAGGCGGGGTACACCCTGGATAGGTCACCAGTCCATCGCAGGGCCACACATAGACAGACACACACTCACTCACACTCACATACACACCTAGGACAATTTTTTTTGGAGACATCAATTAACCTAGCCTGCATGTCTTTGGATGTTGGGAGGAAGCCGGAGCACCCGGAGAGAACCCACGCAGACACGGGGAGAACATGCAAACTCCTGTATATATATATATATATATATATATATATATATATATATATATATATATATATATATATATAAACACTCTATCATATTTCTTATGCTTAAAAAGAAAATCCACTCATATTAACATCTGACATTTTGACATATTAGAACAGATAGATTGTGTGTCAAAATAAAATTATAATGATCACAAGGTTTGATGTTATTAATGTAGCTGCTATATAGGATAAATAAACCCTGTGAAGAGTTTTTAAAAATTCAACTTTTGTGTTCTACTTAAGTAAAAAGTAATACGAATAAAGGCCTTTTCACACCAAATGCGACGCGATTATGAGAGGTGAATCACATGGCTTCTTAAGTGCTCCAACCAGCTTTGGGTGAGAACAGACCAAAAGGTAACTCCTTTTTCACTGTACATCCTTTGCAGTCTCTTGGCTCAATTATGATCACTTTGCTTCATAACAGTCGCTACTGGGAACAAAGATCATTGAATAAAGACTTACATTTGTGTCTGTTTCTCACACAGAGCTATCACATGGAGATTTTGATTAAAGCGCACAAATAGAATGGATTACTTAATCATTTTTGATGGTGCTTTTGTGGTTTATTTTGTGGAGGTGGGTAAACAAAATACATATTAAACAGTTAAGTAATGATTAAATGATTAGAGAATTTTGTATTCATATTAAAGTTTAGTCTTGGTTAAAGTGATATAACAATTTGTAATGAGTTGAATACGGCACCAGAAATCAAACAAAACAGAATGAAACAGTTGTAATGTCATATTAGGTAAATGTGTAAATTGTCTTAAATACATTTGATGGCGTTGGACATTTAATTAATCTCGTTGATTATAAATGCAATACAAATAACCAGTTATTTCCGTCTATCAAATAGTCAAGTCAATTTTATTTGAACACACATCGTTTCAAAGCAAAAAGATTACGCGGTGGCCCGATTGAGCTTAACGTGGCCCGTTCGGTCCTGTTTTATGGCCGGAAGTCCAGAAAAAGTCCTGATTCTCCCTCTGGCCAGTCCACCCCTGACTGTATATGTGTATGTGTGTGTATATAGTTTTATGTATTCAATCATTTTGATGTTAATGTTTAAATTATTTGTATAATTGTCCCTTTTTTAACTGGATTTTATAATATATATATAAATATTTGTGTAATATCTGTAAAATGTAAAATTGCGCATTTACTATCTCTTGAAGTGATTTTTCAATCAAATAATTATATGTACATTTTATTTGTTAAATTCCTTGTTAAAACTGTGAATCTTATTAACACTTAAAAGACATATTGAATACTGTCCTCAGTAAATCTGCAATTTCACTCAATATATGCTAATTGAAATGTTATATTTTTGTAGTTATGAAATATAATTAAAAATGTTAATTTATGCATTTTGCAGCTATTTCGATCCAAAGCGACTTACAGTGCTCTAACCAGTGGAGCTACAAGAAAAGTGCAACAGGATGATGTTGTATCTGTCTATTCAACACACTCTCACTGTGAAATCGTCGACTTTTCTACATTTGTCTAATTTGTCCTTAATTTGTCGTATGATATTGTACAGCAGCACTCGTATTAATTAGTACGACTTTCACTACAGCCAGTGACAACGCTGGATATCGTTTCCATCTAATATGCTTTAATTCCTTGCTTCTGTCACACACAAAAGTTTACTATCATGTTTAAACTGATTGGTTACATTTAGATAAGGGGTTTGGGTAAGGGCATAATATTAATAAGCATGTTATTAACACCTTGTGTGCTGAACTCGCGCTTACTTACACATCTGGGAATTTGCACATGATGAAATTTATAAAATTTATAATAAATTAATTTATATAAATAAATAAAATAAATTTATATAAATAAATTTATAATATACAAATTTATAAAAGCAAAATCATCCGAAATCATACAAAATCGCCAACTCATAAAATATTCATTTTCATGAGATCGGATTGGTCTATTAGATGGTTCTAATAATAATCCTCAAATACATTATATGAAATAAAAAAAGTCAGTTTGTGTATCCATCTTGGTTTTGTAATATTAAATAATCGATAGATCGATTAAATGTCCAAGTTATTGGCATTCAAATAGAAAATGAAAATGGTGATATGACGTGAAAATTGTCAAGTTTAGAGAGCCATACTGTATTCACTTTCAATAACCACACAGTATATTATGAAACTGTATATAGGGTTAGTGTAAGATGTAATCTAAGTTGCTCTTTTTTTGAGAAGATTGGAAATGTCAAAGTTATTGCCTTTTTGTTCTAATGTATATATCTGTGCATATCAAATCTCAGGGGCTTATAGTAAAATCATACAAATATATGTCCATTTGAATGTTGAATGTATTTATAAAGTACAAAAGTTGACCAATGTAATGTACAACCACATATACCTAAAAAACTACAAAGAGATAGTAATACAATAATAAGACAATGTATGAATAGTTCATTGAAATATCTGACATAAAACAGTGTTGTATTGTCCGTGATCCTCCCGCTCATTTGCATTTAAGTGGGACGTAACAAATTAATTAATTTAATTAATGGAGCCAATTTCTGGGACGTTTTCTTTAGGTGCTAAAAAACGTTATTTGTGCATTTTATTAAGATGTTTAAAATATGTCATGAATATACTAAAATACAACCAGGCCAATATTACAATGTTTGTGGGAGGTTAGATGTGTTTTTCAAGTCTTCTGAAGCCATAAAATCCCTTTTTATGATGAACAGATGGAAATATAAGTTCAATCAAATCATTGATCAATTCCAGCATACAGTGCCTAAATCAAATATGGCGACTTAATAAAATCAAACCTTGTTATTTTTTGTATGTCTTGTAACTGACAAGCTTAACGGCACAAGAACCAATGAGGTTACTGACCTATAGTCACCATATTTGATTTTGGCACTGTATACAGGAGTTGAGCAGTGATTTGTTTAGAGAATAAATACAGACTTAAATGTATTTATTGATTTTAGTTTTTTGGTGAACTATTCTTTTATGTACTGTTGTCACAAGTGTGTGAAATGATTCCTTTTTTCCTAATGATGAAAGTAATATAAACATAAATAAAAATAAGTATAAATAAATACATACATAGCATATAAGATTTTTTTTGGAGTATACATTTCCAATAAAACATGGTCTCCTCTTCAAGCTCTCTGTTGTTGCTACCCTCCTCCCTCGAGATCACAACAAGATGGTCATTAAAATCTATTCTCATTAGTGGCTTCTGTGTATTTGTGAAGAGAGGCTTGAAGGCCTTCCAATTGTTCTCCACTGTCTGCCAGAGCAATCCACATGCATTCATCACGAAATGTTTAATGACAAGGCTCTAGAATCTTCATTTGTGTTCTGCAGAAGAAAGAAAGTCACACACATCTGGGATGGCATGAGGGTGTGTAAATGATGAGAGAATTTGTATTTGTGGTTGAAATATCCCTTTAATATTGGGCACAACCAGTGAGCAAAAATAAGACATCTGATCGTTGAACACAGCAATCCAATGCTAATCTGTTGCAGACATTTTCTTTGGACGCTCACTATTCTTTTGCTAATAATAACAACAAATCGATTCTAAACTTGAGAGCTTGACTGTTTATCAGTACACCTAAAATAAATACAAATGAATAGGTCAGTTCTTGCTCCATTCTGAAATTTGAAATTGCACAGATTCATTGCAAGATCCCCTTTAAAATTCATTTTAAAGTCAAATTCTATTTCATTCTTCAGAACAAACATTCCCCTTCACATATCCCTTAACTTAGTTAGTGCCTGAAGTGTCACAGATGGGGAAAGGTTGTAATAGTTGAAAAGGGAATTTGGTTGGGATTCTTTTGTTATATGTGACTATTTGTCAGGTTATGTAGAGAGAGGACGAGGACTCGAATGCCGAGTAGCAGTAGGAAACTTCCCCAAGGAAAATGATTGAATTAACTGAACAGGAGTAATTCCAAATCTCTGGAAAATTACAGAAAACAAAGTTTTGAACGTTAAAGATGATGCTATATCCACATGATAAGTAAGGGATCAATAATTGTCACAGTTGACATTTCCACATCCGTCATGTTTTTTCCTTTGGCTCGGAAACTCCAGTCCGCTGAGATTGGTCAAGAGGATCAGCGGAGAGGAACAGAGGCGTAACGGGATGTTACGGGCCCCAGAGTCAGGCCCACTCTTTGGGGAGCCTGGGTTGTTTATCGCCCCCTCTCACCCCGGGCCCTAGGGTGGCTGCCCACCTTGCCCTCCATGTAGATACTCCCCTGGCAGGGACTGTTGGGTAGTAGTCCGCTGTGGAGCTCACACGTGTGCATCGAGGGTGCAAAGGGGGCACTTGCGAGTTTTGTGGACTTCGTGGGAAAGCACAAATGAAGGTGACGAGACTGCGAGTCCACATCAAGTGTGTCTTTTGTGTCAGGGCCATAGAGTCATGTGTGACAACAATAATCTAATTTCATACTATATACATCAGGGGGGCTCATTACAGAGACCGGTCGATCTCAATAACAGTTCAAAAGGGAAACAGGAAAGAGAAAAGACACAAATAACAGAAATGTGAAAGATTTGACGTTTTATTTTCCCGCTACTGTAGCCGCGCGCTGTTTGACTGACATGCGGTTTATCTGTGTGTTTATCTTGTGCTCCAAGAGTGCTCATGGTAATGCCAATACGCACATAAATGGTCAAATACACTTCAAAATACAGCTCAAAATGCCTGAGGTATTAATGTAAATACAGTCAGTAATGTCTAAAGTCAACGTTAACAGTGGGACAAAAAAATTGGATTTGACTTGAATAATTACTTGAGAAATAATTTAAAAATAAGGATTATTATTTGTTGTGTCAAATTTCACTACCAATGATATATATATTGTGTACGGTAGATGTTGCATTAATAACATTATGAAGAAGTAGATCTCATTTAATTGTGTGAGCACCCCTGATGTACATCTATACGATTATATTGTTCTTTGATTTTTCCCTCATTTTTGTTTGACTATTATTTTGAATTTAGATTTATGGTAATAGTGATGTTTGTGGCATATCTATTTAGAAAAAAATTAAAAAAGATCAGTGACCAAGGCAATAGTGGGACAAGCTTCTGAAATCTGTCAGGTAAATCATATTTGAATTATTAGTGGTGCTTGCCAAAGGCAAGGCATCACTATTGTTATTGCTCATACTTATTATTATTATTATTATTATTATTAGTGGTGCTTGCCAAAGGCAAGGCATCACTATTGTTATTGCTCATACTTATTATTATTATTATTATTATTATTACTATTAGTGGTGCTTTCAAAGCAACACTATTGTAATCTCACATACTTATTAGTGGTGCTTGCAAAGCAACACTATTGTAATCTCACATACTTATTTTTAGTGGTGCTTGCCAAAGGCAAGGCATCACTATTGTTATTGCTCATACTTATTATTATTATTATTATTAGTGGTGCTTGCCAAAGGCAAGGCATCACTATTGTTATTGCTCATACTTATTATTATTATTATTATTATTATTATTATTAGTGGTGCTTTCAAAGCAACACTATTGTAATCTCACATACTTATTAGTGGTGCTTGCAAAGCAACACTATTGTAATCTCACATACTTATTTTTAGTGGTGCTTGCCAAAGGCAAGGCATCACTATTGTTATTGCTCATACTTATTAGTGGTGCTTGCCAAGCGAAGTGCTAAAACATGCTAAAAACATGCTAACAACATGCTAACACATGCTAGTATTGCCTAGCGAAGTGTTAAAACATGCTAAAAACGTGCTAGCATCATGCTAACACATGCTGGCATCACCTAGCGAAGTACTAAAACATGTTAAAACGTGCTAGCATTATGCTAATGCATGTTAGCATTGCTTAGGGGATTGCTAAAACATGTTAAAAACGTGCTAGCATCATGCTAACACATGTTAGCATCGCCTAGCAAAGTGCTAAAACATGCTAAAAACGTGCTAGTATCATGTTAACACATGCTAGCTTCACCTAGCGAAGTGCTAAAACATGTTAAAAAGTGCTAGCATTATGCTAATGCATGTTAGCATTGCTTAGGGGATTGCTAAAACATGTTAAAAATCGTGCTAGCATCATGCTAACACATGTTAGCATCGCCAAACGAAGTGCTAAAACATGTTAAAAACGTGCTAGTATCATGCTAACACATGCTAGCTTCACCTAGCGAAGTGCTAAAACATGTTAAAACGTGCTAGCATTATGCTAATGCATGTTAGCATTGCTTAGGGGATTGCTAAAACATGTTAAAAACGTGCTAGCATCATGCTACACATGTTAGCATCGCCAAACGAAGTGTTAAAACATGCAAAAAACGTGCTACTATCATGCTAACACATGCTAGCTTCACCTAGCGAAGTGCTAAAACATGTTAAAATATGCTTGCATTATGCTAATGCATGTTAGCATTGCTTAGGGGATTGCTAAAACATGTTAAAAACGTGCTAGCATCATGCTAACACATGTTAGCATTGCCAAACGAAGTGCTAAAACATGCAAAAACATGCTAGTATCATGCTAACACATGCTAGCTTCACCTAGCGAAGTGCTAAAACATGTTAAAACGTGCTAGCATTATGCTAATGCATGTTAGCATTGCTTAGGGGATTGCTAAAACATGTTAAAAACCTGCTAGCATCATGCTAACACATGTTAGCATTATCAAACGAAGTGCTAAAACATGCTAAAAACGTGCTAGTATCATGCTAACACATGCTAGCTTCACCTAGCGAAGTGCTAAAACATTCTAAAAACGTGCTACCATCATGAAAAACACGTGTTAGCAACATTCTGTGACCTTTATTTTAGTGCTTAGAAACAAGTTAGAAAATGCTATTTGACGAGTTTTGACACGGCAAGCACCACTCACATTTTCTTCAGGAAATGTACATTCTAGTTAGGTTGGCTTGAGAAAGCCAACTTACTGAAATCCTATTTAAACTTATTATTAGTGGTGCTTGCCATAGGCAAAGCATCACTATTGTTCTCTTGCATACTTATTAGGTTGGCTTGAGAAAGCCAACTTACTGAAATCCTATTTAAACTTATTATTATTATTAGGTTGGCTTGAGAAAGCCAACTTACTGAAATCCTATTTAAACTTATTATTAGTGGTGCTTCCAAAGGCAAAGCATCACTATTGTTCTCTTGCATATTATTTTTCCACACAAAGTTTGGCGCGCTACTCCTCCTGCAGCTTTTGTCACAGACCCCTGAGTGAGGCATCAAATCGAGCGGCTCATTGAGGAGAGGTGTGCTATATCTTTTCTAAGCGATCGGGTGTACGATGTTCGAACAGCGGACGAAAAAGCGACCAAAAAAGTCCCATTGACTTTACATTGCGGAATGTTCAGAAATTTAAATCCCAACTGACATTTTCACACACACAGACAAAAAAAGGGCCTGTCAGCCCTGCGTCTCTCTCTCTCTCTCCCTCAGAGGATTTCTTTTATCAAGCAGCCAATAAAAATCTTCATAGCCACACCCTAAAACATGCTAAAAACGTGCTAGCATTATGCTAATGCATGTTAGCATTGCTTAGGGGATTGCTAAAACATGCTATAAACGTGCTAGTATCATGCTAACACATGGTAGCTTCACCTAGCGAAGTGCTAAAACATGTTAAAACGTGCTAGCATTATGCTAACACATACTAGTATCGCATAGCAAAGTATTAAAACATGCTAAAAATGTGCTAGCATCATGCTAACACATGTTGGCATCGCCTAGCGAAGTGCTAAAACATGCTAAAAACGTGCTAACAACATGCTAACACATGCTAGTATTGCCTAGCGAAGTGTTAAAACATGCTAAAAATGTGCTAGCATCATGCTTACACATGTTGGCATCGCCTAGCGAAGTGCTAAAACATGCTAAAAACGTGCTAACAACATGCTAACACATGCTAGTATTGCCTAGCGAAGTGCTAAAACATAATAAAAACGTGCTAGCATCATGCTAATGCATGTTAGCATTGCCTAGGGGATTGCGAAAACATGTTAAAAACGTGTTAGCATCATGCTAACACATGTTAGCGTTGCCAAACAAAGTGCTAAAACATGCTAAAAACGTGCTAGTATCATGCTAAAACATGCTAGCGTCGCCTAGCAAAGTGCTAAAACATGCTAAAAACGTGCTAACAACATGCTAACACATGCTAGTGTAGCCTAGCGAAGTGTTAAAACATGCTAAAAATGTGATAGCATCATGCTTACACATGTTGACATCGCCTAGCTAAGTGCTAAAACATGCTAAAACGTGCTAACAACATGCTAACACATGCTAGTATTGCCTAGCGAAGTGCTAAAACATAATAAAAACGTGCTAGCATCATGCTAATGCATGTTAGCATTGCCTAGGGGATTGCAAAAACATGTTAAAAATGTGTTAGCATCATGCTAACACATGTTAGCGTTGCCAAACAAAGTGCTAAAACATGCTAAAAACATGCTAGTATCATGCTAACACATGCTAGCTTCGCCTAGCGAAGTGCTAAAACATTCTAAAAACGTGCTACCATCATGAAAAACACGTGTTAGCAACATTCTATGACCTTTATTTTAGTGCTTAGAAACAAGTTAGAAAATGCTATTTGACGAGTTTTGACACGGCAAGCACCACTCACATTTTCTTCAGGAAATGTACAGTCTAGTTAGGTTGGCTTGAGAAAGCCAACTTACTGAAATCCTATTTAAACTTATTATTATTAGTGGTGCTTGCCATAGGCAAAGCATCACTATTGTTCTCTTGCATACTTATTATTATTATTAGGTTGGCTTGAGAAAGCCAACTTACTGAAATCCTATTTAAACTTATTAGGTTGGCTTGAGAAAGCCAACTTACTGAAATCCTATTTAAACTTATTATTATTATTATTAGTGGTGCTTGCCATAGGCAAAGCATCACTATTGTTCTCTTGCATACTTATTATTAGTGGTGCTTGCCATAGGCAAAGCATCACTATTGTTCTCTTGCATACTTATTATTATTATTATAATTATTATTATTTTTCCACACATAGTTTGGCGCGCTACTCCTCCCGCAGCTTTTGTCACAGACCTCTGAGTGAGGCATCAAATCGTGCGGCTCATTGAGGAGAGGTGTGCTATATCTTTTCTAAGCGATCGGGGGTATGGTGTTTGCCCCAGGGGCAAAAAAATGGGCAAAAAAATCCCATTGACTTAACATTGAGCCAAACTTTGACGAGTTATAGCTCAGAGCGAGGATTTCACAGAGACGTGTGATTTACCACATTTGAAGAGGCTGACAGGCTCTCTGAGAACATACCTCACAATGGGGTAAAAGTTTTACCCCTGGGGGGCAGGAGCTGCCCAAAGTTGCCCCAATGTAAGTCAATGGAATTTTTTGAAAAATTTTTTGCTCGCAGACCCACAAATGAGGCGTCAAATCGTGCAGATTATTTGGGAATGGTGTGCTATGGCTACTATAAGTGATCGGGGGTACGGTATTTGCCCCAGGGGCAATTAATTGGGCAAAAAATCCCATTGACTTAACATTGAGCCGAACTTTGACGAGTTATAGCTCAGAGCGAGGATTTCACAGAGACGTGTGATTTACCACATTTGAAGAGGCTGACAGGCTCTGTGAGAACATACCTCACAATGGGGTAAAAGTTTTACCCCTGGGGGGCAGGAGCTGCCCAAATTTGCCCCAATGTTAAGTCTATGGTAGATTTTGTATTGAACATAACTCTGGATCACAGTGTCTTAGAGACAAGGGGGCGGGCTCATTTTACTCAGACGACCAATCAGTCTCTCAGGATCATTGTGAAGCTATCAAGCCACGCCCTAGCAACCATTTACAGTACCTTAGCAACAAGTCCCATAGACTTCCATTGAAAGAGATCAAAGGGATTTCTCTGGACTGAATTATCATAGAAACACGAGGGTGGTCTCGTTTGACTTGGGGCAGTAAAACAGCCAATCATGAATCCCCTCAACACTTCCTAGCCCCTCCCTAGCAACCATTTTCGAGCACCTTAGCAACCAAAATCCAAAGAGAGATATCTTCCATTCTGAATGTCACAGAGGCATGGGAGTTGGTTTATATCATTCATACTGACAAGCAGCCTTTGGAGATTCATCATTGCCAGCTGCCAAGCCACTCCCTAGCAACAATTTAGGGCACCCTAGCAACAACATTTATTGATTTCAATTACAGTAAGATATCTTCACATCAGAATGTCCTAGAGACATGATAGTTGCTTTGTTTTCATTGGGTGAGTAATCAGTCTTCAGCTTTCATCAGGTGAACTACTTAGCCATGCCCTAGCAACCAATAAAAGCACCCTAGCAACAAAGAACCATTGACATCCATTCAAAATCACTAAGATGTCTATCTTAGGATCAGAATGACGTAGAGACTTCAGGGTTGACTTATTTCACTCAGGATGGAAAGTAGACTTGAAAAATATCACCCTGGTAACTGCCTAGCAACCAAATGGGATTACCCTAGCAACCAAGAAACAAATCACATATCTCTGCACAAGAAAATCACAGAGACTTCTGGTTTGACTTATTTCACCCAGGATGGCAAGGAGCATTGTTGCCTGTCACCTTGGTAACTGCCTAGCAACCAGATGGCGTTTCCCTAGCAACCAAGAAACAAATCACATATCTCTGCACAAGAAAATCACAGAGACTTCCGGGTTGACTTATTTCACTCAGGATGGCAAGGAGCATTGTTGGCTGTCACCTTGGTAACTGCCTAGCAACCAGATGGGGTTACCCTAGCAACCAAGAAACAAATCACCTGTCTCTGCACAAGAAAATCACAGAGACTTCCGGGTTGACTTATTTCACTCAGGATGGAATGTAGTCTTGATAAATATCACCCTGGTAACTGCCTAGCAACCAGATGGGTTTATCCTAGCAACCAAGAAACAAATCAAATATCTCTGCACAAGAAAATCACAGAGACTTCCGGGTTGACTTATTTCACTTAGGATGGCAAAGAGCATTGTTGGCTGTCACCTTGGTAACTGCCTAGCAACCAGATGGGGTTACCCTAGTAACCAAGTAACAAATCACATATCTTTCAACCAGAACATCGTAGAGACATAGGGGTTGAAATATTTCTCACAGAATTGCAAGGGGCCTTATGAGTATCACGTAGGTAACTGCCTAGCAACCAGATGGGGTTACCCTAGCAACCAAGAAAGAAATCGCATATCTCTGCACAAGAAAATCACAGAGACTTCCGGGTTGACTTATTTTACTCAGGATGGCAAGGAGCATTGTTGCCTGTCACCTAGGTAACTGCCTAGCAACCAGATGGGCTTATCCTAGCAACCAAGAAACAAATCACATATCTCTGCACAAGAAAATCACAGAGACTTCCGGGTTGACTTATTTCACTCAGGATGGCAAGGAGCATTGTTGGCTGTCACCTTGGTAACTGCCTAGCAACCAGATGGGGTTACCCTAGCAACCAAGAAACAAATCACATATCTCTGCACAAGAAAATCACAGAGACTTCCGGGTTGACTTATTTCACTCAGAATGGAATGTAGACTTGATAAATATCACCCTGGTAACTGCCTAGCAACCAGATGGGGTTATCCTAGCAACCAAGTAACAAATCACATATCTATGTACTAGAAAATCACAGAGACTTCCGGGTTGACTTATTTCACTCAGGATGGCAAGGAGCATTGTTGGCTGTCACCTTGGTAACTGCCTAGCAACCAGATGGGGTTACCCTAGCAACCAAGAAACAAATCACATATCTCTGCACAAGAAAATCACAGAGACTTCCGGGTTGACTTATTTCACTCAGGATGATAAGGTGCATTGTTGCCTGTCACCTTGGTAACTGCCTAGCAACCAGATGGGTTTCCCTAGCAACCATGGAACAACACCAATATCTCTGCACCAGAACATCCTACTGTCATGGGGGTGGCCTCTTTCAACTTTGGGCAGTAGGTGGGACATTGTGGTAAGAAATTTTGCCACGGCAAGCACCACTCACATTTTCTTCAGGAAATGTACATTCTAGTTAGGTTGGCTTGAGAAAGCCAACTTACTGAAATCCTATTTAAACTTATTATTATTATTATTATTATTCTGAGACTAAATTTCTAAATCTAACTCCTCCTAGAGCTTTTAAGCTACATGCACCAAACTCGGCACAGACCTTCAGACTAATCCCGAATAGTGTGCTATATCTTTTCTAACTGATCGGACTTACGGTTTTCCTAAAAATGACGATCAAAACTCGGAAAAACTCCCATTGACTTAACATTGCGGAATGTTCAGAAATTTAAATCCCAACTGACGTTTTCACACACACAGACAAAAAAGGGCCTGTCAGCCCTGCGTCTCTCCCTCTCTCTCTCCCACAGAGGATTTCTTTTATCAAGCAGCCAATAAGTCATGACATAAAATCTTCATAGCCACAGTATAGTAGCTTCCAGGTTGACTTGATTCACTCAGTATGGAAAGGAGGCTTGATAAGTATCACCCTGGTAACTGCATAGCAACCAGACAGGGTTACCCTAGCAACCAAATAGCAAATCACATATCTCTGCACCAGAAAATCATACAGACTTCCTGTTTCACTTATTTCACTCAGGATGGAAAGTAGCCTTGATATGTATCACTCTGGTAACTGCCTAGCAACCAGATGTGATAACCCTAGCAACCAAGTAACAAATCACATATCTCTGCAACAGAAAATCAGAGAGACTTCCGGGTTGACTTTATTCACTCAGGATGGAAAGTAGCCTTGATATGTATCACTCTGGTAACTGCCTAGCAACCAGACGGGGTTACCTTAGCAACCAAGTAACAAATCACATATCTTTGAACCAGAACATCGTAGAGACTTAGGGGTTGACATATTTCACACAGGATTGCAAGGAGCCTTATGAGTATCACCTTGGTAACTGCCTAGCAACCAGATGGGGTTACCCTAGCAACCAACTAACAAATCACATATCTCTGCAGCAGAAAATCGTAGAGACTTCATGTTTCACTTATTTCACTCAGGATGGAAAGGAGGCTTGATAAGTATCACCCTGGTAACTGCATAGCAACCAGACAGGGATACCCTAGCAACCAAGTAACAAATCACATATCTCTGCAACAGAAAATCGTAGAGACTTCCGGGTTGACATAATTCACTCAGGATGGAAAGGGGGCTTGATAAGTATCACCCTGGTAACTGCATAGCAACCAGATGGGGTTACCCTAGCAACCAACTAACAAATTACATATCTCTGCACCAGAAAATCGTAGAGACTTCCTGTTTGACTTTATTCACTCAGGATGGAAAGTAGCCTTGATATGTATCACTCTGGTAACTGCCTAGCAACCAGATGTGATTACCCTAGCAACCAAGTAACAAATCACATATCTCTGCAACAGAAAATCAGAGAGACTTCCGGGTTGACTTATTTCACTCAGGATGGAAAGTAGCCTTGATATGTATCACTCTGGTAACTGCCTAGCAACCAGACGGGGTTACCCTAGCAACCAAGTAACAAATCACATATATCTGCACCAGAAAATCGTAGAGACTTCCTGTTTCACTTATTTCACTCAGGATGGAAAGTAGCCTTGATATGTATCACTCTGGTAACTGCCTAGCAACCAGATGTGATTACCCTAGCAACCAAGTAACAAATCACATATCTCTGCAACAGAAAATCAGAGAGACTTCCGGGTTGACTTATTTCACTCAGGATGGAAAGTAGCCTTGATATGTATCACTCTGGTAACTGCCTAGCAACCAGATGTGATTACCCTAGCAACCAAGTAACAAATCACATATCTCTGCATCAGAAAATCATAGAGACTTCCGGATTGACTTGATTCACTCAGGATGGAAAGTAGCCTTGATATGTATCACTCTGGTAACTGCCTAGCATCCAAATGGGGTTACCCTAGCAACCAAGTAACAAATCACATATATCTGCACCAGAAAATCGTAGAGACTTCCTGTTTCACTTATTTCACTCAGGATGGAAAGTAGCCTTGATATGTATCACTCTGGTAACTGCCTAGCAACCAGATGTGATTACCCTAGCAACCAAGTAACAAATCACATATCTCTGCAACAGAAAATCAGAGAGACTTCAGGGTTGACTTATTTCACTCAGGATGGAAAGTAGCCTTGATATGTATCACTCTGGTAACTGCCTAGCAACCAGATGTGATTACCCTAGCAACCAAGTAACAAATCACATATCTCTGCACCAGAAAATCGTAGAGACTTCCTGTTTCACTTATTTCACTCAGGATGGAAAGTAGCCTTGATATGTATCACTCTGGTAACTGCCTAGCAACCGTATGTGGTTACCCTAGCAACCAAGTAACAAATCACATATCTCTGCAACAGAAAATCATAGAGACTTCCTGTTTCACTTATTTCACTCAGGATGGAAAGTAGGCTTGATATGTATCACTCTGGTAACTGCATAGCAACCAGATGTGGTTACCCTAGCAACCAAGTAACAAATCACATATCTTTGAACCAGAACATCGTAGAGACTTAGGGGTTGACATATTTCACACAGGATGGAAAGTAGCCTTGATATGCATCACTCTGGTAACTGCCTAGCAACCAGATGGGTTACCCTAGCAACCAAATAACAAATCATATATTTCTGCACCAGAAAATCGTAGAGACATCTGGGTTGACTTAATTCACTCAGGATGGAAAGGAGGCTTGATAAGTATCACCCTGGTAACTGCATAGCAACCAGACAGGGTTACCCTAGCAACCAAATAACAAATCACATATCTCTGCACCAGAAAATCATACAGACTTGCGGGTTGACTTTATTCACTCAGGATGGAAAGGAGGCTTGACAAGTTATCACCCTGGTAACTGCATAGCAACCAGACAGGGTTACCCTAGCAACCAAGTAATAAATCACATATCTTTGAACCAAAACTTCGTAGAGACTTATTGGTTGACATATTTCACACAGGATTGCAAGGAGCCTTATGAGTAACACTTTGGTAACTGCCTAGCAACCAGATGGGGATAGCCTAGCAACCAAGTAACATTTCACATATCTATTTAACAGAAAATCGTAGAGACTTCCGGGTTGACTTATTTCACTCATGATGGAAAGTAGCCTTGATATGTATTACTCTGGTAACTGCCTAGCAACCAGATGGGGTTACCATAGCAACCAAGTAACAAATTACATATCTCTGCACCAGAACAACATAAAGACTTCTGGTTTTGTTCATGGGACTCAGGGTAGCAAGGATCTATCTATCTATCTATCTGTCTGTCTGTCTGTCTGTCTATTTATCAGTCTATCTATATCTATCTTTCGAACTGTCTATCTATCTGAGGGTTAATATCTATCTATCTATCTATCTATCTATCTATCTATCTGAGGGTCAATATCTATCTATCTATCTATCTATCTATCTGAGGGTCAATATCTATCTATCTATCTATCTATCTATCTATCTATCTATCTATCTATCTATCTATCTATCTGTCTATCTGATGGTCAATAACTCTATCTATCTATCTGATGGTCAATATCTATCTATCTATCTATCTATCTATCTATCTATCTATCTATCTGTGGGTCATACTCTATCTATCTATCTATCTATCTATCTATCTATCTATCTATCTATCTATCTATCTATCTGTGGGTCATACTCTATCTATCTATCTATCGATCTATCTATCTGATGGTCAATATCTATCTATCTATCTATCTGTGGGTCATACTCTATCTATCTATCTATCTATCTATCGATCTATCTATCGATCTATCTATCTGATGGTCAATATCTATCTATCTATCTATCTATCTATCTATCTATCTATCTATCTATCTATCTATCTATCTGTGGGTCATACTCTACCTATCTACCTATCTATCTATCTATCTATCTATCTATCTATCTATCTATCTATCTATATATCTATCTATCTAATCTATTTGATAGACTGAATGGTTTTATAATCTCTAAACTTTGAACTTTGAAAACTACTACTTATAATTACATCAAACTAGAAACCGTAAATCTTCAAACTTTTACAACTACTTCAAACTTTATGCTAGGCTTTCTCAAGCCAACCTAAAGTTTGTACTCAAACTTTTTAATCTAGTTAATATTATTATTATTCTGAGACTAAATTTCTAAATGTAACTCCTCCTAGAGCTTTTAAGCTACATGCACCAAACTCGGCACAGACCTTCAGACTAATCCCGAATAGTGTGCTATATCTTTTCTAACTGATCGGACTTACGGTTTTCCTAAAAATGACGATCAAAACTCGGAAAAACTCCCATTGATTAACATTGCGGAATGTTCAGAAATTTAAATCCCAACTGACGTTTTCACACACACAGACGAAAAAGGGCCTGTCAGCCCTGCGTCTCTCCCTCTCTCTCTCCCTCAGAGGATTTCTTTTATCAAGCAGCCAATAAGTAATGACCTAAAATCTTCATAGCCACAGTATAGTAGCTTCCAGGTTGACTTGATTCACTCAGTATGGAAAGGAGGCTTGATAAGTATCACCCTGGTAACTGCATAGCAACCAGACAGGGTTACCCTAGCAACCAAATAACAAATCACATATTTCTGCACCAGAAAATCATACAGACTTCCTGTTTCACTTATTTCACTCAGGATGGAAAGTAGCCTTGATATGTATCACTCTGGTAACTGCCTAGCAACCAGATGGGGTTACCCTAGCAACCAAGTAACAAATCACATATCTCTGCACCAGAAAATCATACAGACTTCCTGTTTCACTTATTTCACTCAGGATGGAAAGTAGCCTTGATATGTATCACTCTGGTAACTGCCTAGCAACCAGATGGGGTTACCCTAGCAACCAAGTAACAAATCACATATCTCTGCACCAGAAAATCGTAGTGACTTCCTGTTTCACTTATTTCACTCAAGATGGAAAGTAGCCTTGATATGTATCACTCTGGTAACTGCCTAGCAACCAGATGTGATTACCCTAGCAACCAAGTAACAAATCACATATCTCTGCAACAGAAAATCAGAGAGACTTCCGGGTTGACTTATTTCACTCAGGATGGAAAGTAGCCTTGATATGTATCACTCTGGTAACTGCCTAGCAACCAGATGTGATTACCCTAGCAACCAAGTAACAAATCACATATCTCTACAACAGAAAATCAGAGAGACTTCTGGGTTGACTTATTTCACTCAGGATGGAAAGTAGCCTTGATATGTATCACTCTGGTAACTGCCTAGCAACCAGACGGGGTTACCCTAGCAACCAAGTAACAAATCACATATATCTGCACCAGAAAATCGTAGAGACTTCCTGTTTCACTTAT